>PKMM01011744.1:64969-314201 GCA_002933915.1 Eutrema heterophyllum | reverse complement strand
CTGTGATGTTTGTGTTTTTACCGCACTTAACATACTAAAGTATGAGCTTAAAGCTTTAGATGTTGTGAAAGATAATTAAGGCGTAGAAAAGAAGCGAGAAGCCACAAGGACACTAATATGATGCCCATTTTGGTATGGGTACACATGCACATGCTTGCACATGTGTTTCGGCCAATTAGCTCTTATTTTCCATGTGGTTCGGTATCTCTATATACACTCATGCACCCCTTATATATATTCGCGTCATGGTCATAGCAATCGCATCCATTGAAGTCGTCATCATCCCAATCCACTCTCTAGCTTCAATAATGCAACTCTTTAACATTTTTGGTTTCCATAAAGTTCTACATTCTCTCCTTGTCCAATGAAGACACTTACATAAATGTATATTTGGTTTTATATATATATGGAAAATTTTTAAAAACAAAAGGAAATTAATGAGACATATGTAGAGAGATAGCTAGTATGACGAACAACAAACAAAATATATTCTGTTAGTGCAGTAGACCTTCTTCGCATTTGACAATAATTTGATCGACATCAGGTGAAATGACGTTTTTGCCCACCAAGTCATGAGCTTTCAAGGACTCTTTGTTCCAATCTGTCTTATAGACAACGGTCAAAATGGAGATTGCACAAGCTAGCTGGGCTCCAAGCAAACCATAGCATAGACCCATGAAGCCTAGGCCCCACACAAACGCTAAAACAACAGCCACTGGTGCTCCAACTACATAAAAAGCGTAGAAGTTAATCTTGGCCCCTACACGTGGCCTCGCACTGCCCCGTAAGATCCCACAGCTTGTGGTCTGAGGACAGTTGGCAAGCTCACAAGCTCCGATCACCGGAAGAACCGCCGCCGTCAGCTCCAGGACAACTCCATCCGCTGTGAAAACTCTCCCCCAAGCCTTTCTCCCCACGGTGGTCCCTACAAGCCCGAACACCGACACGGCCACGGCGGCTCCGACCGCAACTGCCGCCGCCGTCCTTGCCTTCTCCGGCCGTCCTGCTCCCAACTCGTTGCCCACCCTCGTCGAAACCGCGGCGGAGAGCGCCGTCGGGATTGTATACAATAATGACGTCGTCTGGATCACGATGGCAGCCGCCGCTAACGCCACCGTTGGCTCCGGGAGATACCCGGCGAGTACCGTCATGAATTCGTACCACCACCACTCCAAACAAACCGCTATACAACTCGGGACCGCGAATTTGATCAGTGTTGACCAAACGTCATCGTCACAAGAGTCTCTCGAAACAGACAGCATCAACGGTGTTTTAAGACAAAGAGAGGAACTGTTTTTTTCGTCGTTGTTGTCTTCCAAGTAGATGTAGCAAAGGAGAAGCGACAAGGAGATGAAGTTGGTGAGAAAAGAGGAAATAGCGACTCCAGCGACGCCGAGAGAGACGTATAACGTGAAGAAAGCGGTAATGGGGAGATGAAGAAGGACGGAGACTAGCGTGCACCACATCAAAGGCCACGTGGTGCCTTTACAACGTAAGTAAATACGTAAAGGGTGAAGGAAGCTATTAGCGAGAAGATCAGGCAAAGAGAAGGAGCAATATAGAGATGCGACACGTGTGATGTCTTGTTGTTGGCGGAGAATTAGCATTAGAGGTTGGAGGTTTAGCCAGAGTAGTGAGATGGGGAGAGAAGCTAAGAGAAGGAGAAAGATGGTTCGCTTGAGGGTTAAGGAAGCGAGTGAAGGGTTTTTGGAACCGATGGCTTGACCGCAAAGTGGTTCCATACCGGTGGCTAAACCGGAGAGAACGGAGTAACCGGTTATGTTAGTGAAACCAACGGCTAAGGCTCCTCCGGCGAGCTCGAGGCTACCGAGTCGGCCCATACACACGACGGAGGTCATGTTCTTTAGGTAGTTTAGTATGCTCATTGCGGCCACCGGGAAGCTTATGTCCCAAATTTTCTTCATCTCCTCCAACACCTTTTAAAATATAATTTAAAAGAATATAATTAAATAATATAAGTGGAGGAGATATTTGAAAGACTCTGGATAAGGCAGAAGTATACTGAGAATAAAATTAAATACCTCGGGCATTGTCGGGTTGTACTTGTGTTGGAGATCTATGAGACGTGAATCTTCTTCGACCACCATTGTAAGCGTTTGTTTTGATTGAGATGAGAGATTTAAAAATATGAAGAGAAGATGCCGTTTTATAAAGATTTGTTGTTTCTGTTTTCCTAGTTTGGCGTAGTGTGGGTTTCAAAATTATTTATTTCATTATTTGTTATCCATTTTCTTTTCTTCGTGTGGCTTGTGGATTCTAATCTATACAAGTATATAAATACGAACTTAAGTATAGTTCGAGGAACAAAAAATATACAAACGGAATTAATTAAAATCAACCCCATTTTTATTAATATTCGAGACGACTCTATCCTATAGTTTATTAAATAAGAGAATTTTTTAACCACAAAAGTTATACGAATCCGAATAAGTTTTTTGTCGTACAAAAGCGTCACATAAACAAGCGAAAGTATAGGTACGTGGCAATTTAAAACAACAAAAAACAAGAACAAAAACTCAAATCATATTTCTTGACAGCATGCTGATCAAATTAGTACAAAGTTCCATTTTAGGATCATCTCGTTATCTAATCATCAAATCTTCTATTAACTAATTTTGGGAAGAAATCGAGTTTTTCTTATAAGTAGAAAATCTCATATTGAAGTCTATACTAATCTTCAAAACCTTCAACAATTATGTGAATTATGTAGTAGTCAAGAAAATGATGTGTCAGATAATGTAAATATCTCTTAATTTGGTTAGAATCCACAGACGAAAGTAAACTATCATGATCACTTGAATTTGTTAACCGAGTTTGCATTTCTACGGAGAAAAAATAGAGCAATTTTGTGTTTGGTTAGCGATAAAAAGTAGAATAATTTAGAAGAAAAAAAATTATTTTATCTATTTTTTTCTTTGAAATTTAAACATGGAGCTAAATTAGAGTCTGAAAGTTTAACCTTTATGGGTTTTAGAAAAATATGAATAGAACTAACAGCGACCTCTTTTTTTTATTTTTTGCCTAAAATAAAATGTTGATAAAGATATTTATGGAGCTCGAACTAAAGATATTAGTAGAAAGTGATATGATTGGTCCCTCAGTCTATAAATGAAACTAGTTAGAATTAGGTATAGCGTAACCAAGAGCTTGTATCCAAGTGGTTTGGGAATTCCAAAAGTATAGGTATGTACCCTACCAGTTCTGGGTTCGAATCCTTTTGGCCACCCTTCCACGTTTAATTAAATCAGCAGCATATTGCTATCGTAAATTCCGGTTGTTGGACCGTTAGAGATTAGTATTGGACCTAAAAAGCTTTTGGATATTTATCAAAAAAAAAAAAAAGGTATAGCGCAATGTGTTGTCTCCCTCTCCCTGTAATTATCAAACTAAAATCGACTTGAAAATTATGTATACCTTTCCTTTATTTTTATTCCCCTTTTTCTGCTTATTCCCACTCCACTCCTTATAGTTATAACCAATGACATTCCAGATCCTGTCTCTGCTTACGTGGGAAAATGATCATCATGACAATTGAAATTTTTATATAGCCCATGTGTGGGTTTTAATAAATTATGAGAAGTATTGGTGAAATAATTTTTATAAAATATAAAACAAATATATTATAATATGATATATATTCTCTTTATTGGATATGATATCATTTAATAAGTTTGACTGAAATTAGCATATTATTAGTGATTTGTTACAAATTTTGTAAACAATTTTTTTTTGTTTAAAGAATTTTAAAGGAATGATATGGTTAGTATCAGCTAAACCATTAAGATTAAGAATATGTTTATTATTGTCAACATTTTCAGGTTAGTATATCATTCCCATGAATTTGCAAGACGTATTTCCATTTTCCAATAAGACGCCATTTGGCCACTATGATTATTTTCTGATGTGATGAAATACACTTTAATTCCTACCGTCAATTTTCACACACATGCTTCTTGCATGCGTTATACGATATGCATGTGTATAAGTGTATTAATGTATAGGTTAAATTATATAAAATATTAAAACCAAAACCAAAATGTGTAAACCAAGTGGTCTCGGTTTGGAGTTGGGTACGTGCATGTCTTGAAATCTGGGTTCGATTCCACTTAGCCACTCAACCGTCTGAGAACAAAAATTTTCCTTATTAAGGCGAAAATGATGCTCGTCTAAAGGGGGATTAGTCTGGATCTCTCCATGGACTTGGGATTACCTTCTGATATTAAAAAAAACAAAAAAAAGTGTAAATAATAACTGAATCGTAAATACGAGCAGAAGAAAGTCGTGTAAATCGTGGGCGAAACTAACTGAAAAAAAAAAAAACAGAAGTAGTGAAGGAGAAGTACATATAGAGACAGAGTCGTGATGTTCCCAATACAAAGGAAACATACCTTTGCTCCTTTCCTCACTAATATCCACTTCTTCTCTTCTTTTGCTTTTCCCACACGTGCCTATTTTCTCTTACTTCCATCTCCACCATTGATCTCGATGTCACTAAGTCTACACGTAACACATGCATAGACATATGCCTAACCTATATGTGTCTATACATCGTTTAGTTTTATGTGTCTATACATCGTTTAGTTTGTGATATAAGCTCTGACTACTTCATATAATCTCCCATAGCAAGCCATATATATATTACCAATCGCTTCCCACATGCAGATCCACTTTAATTAGTGGATTATTTAGCTGTTAATTTATACTATTCATTGTATTCTGTTTTTTTATTATAATATGATTGCTAATAACTGAATTTCCTTTCCTTCATATATTTGGAGTTGTGTTGTACATCCTAATAAGTTATGTGTTATATTGATTGATACATATTATGTGATGATAACTTCAAAACTGTTGTTGTAATTGTTGTCTAGTTATATTATAAACGAATGATGAATAAATTATGTATTCTAGATTTTAAAATTCCATAAAAGTGCATTATTCTCAGAGAATAAGATCTGTTATGCAGAAACATCAGAGAATAATATACTTCACATCAAAGATATATTGATCTAATCGCATATATTATAAATAATAATCAACAAATCGAATTCAACTAGTGCATTTGGTATTTTCAAAAAGCTTCTATCTAGGCGTGTAAAATCGTGTTTCCACCGACACCGCCGCATCCGAAAGAAAGTTTGAGGAACTTGTGGTGGTTCTGTTTTGTCGGATTATGAAGCCTAGGAATTCAAGAGTTAAAAGGCAGTTGTACATCTCTATAGGAGGAATCTAATATTGATGGTTGGTCGTGGGCAGCTCGGTAAGTCTCTTTCAAAATATCTCTAGGAGTTAGGAAATCTTGTTGGTTTGGTGCAATTGTCTAGTTTAAGAGCTTTTTATGTTTTAGTTTTAGTTTTGGTTTTGGCCCCTTTGTGGTTGTTAGTTTTGTAGTTTCATATGTTTCTCGATCATAAGGTTTTTTTTTCATGGAAATTAAGCTTGTTTTTGCCGGCTTTATTTTCATGGAAATATTATTTATTTTCACCAGTTATGTATCCTTTCTAAGGCTTTTAATAAAAATATTAGATGACAAAAAAATATATCTGATGTGGAGTATTTATTAATTTTATTACATGGAGAGTATATATTTATTAATTTTAGTTACCTAAATATATTGTTAGTTTTTTTTTTTTTTTGGAAACTCAGAGGTAAATCTCAGACTCATTGAGAGGCCCAGACTAATCCTTTGGAGGAATGGTACCGACGAATAATCCGGTCCCGGGTTTTCAAACAGGGCGTAAGCAATGGCCCCATATTCGTCTGGTCAAACAACATCGTTATTAGTTATTGTTAGTTACGTCGAAGGTAGATCTATTATCCTCTTTATCATTTTATATTGAAAATATAGAATACATATTAAGTAACATAACATAGCATTGACGTCCTATGGTGGGATACAGAGTTAGAAATAAATTTTACTGGAGTCATAATAATATAACATGTAATAATACAAAAAAAATTCAAAGTTTTAAAATAAATGAAAAAATATAAACTTTAACAATAAGAATAAAAAGATTTTTTAAAGAAAAATATGGATACAAACGCGTAGAATTAAACGCGTAGAATTAAGAGGAAAAAGTTCTAATTTGAGGTTTTTCATGTTGGAAAAAATAAAAAAATAAATAACAAATATAATGTAGTGGAATCGTAAAACATCTAATTATAATATTTTAGTGGGTACCAAAACCAACAATAATAAAATAAAATTTATAAAAATTTACTGGGGTCATGTGACCCCACTACCCCTTCACTAGCTATGGCCCTGGTGGGATGGGATATAGTTTGCGTTTGGAAGATGACTCAAAGTATCTGATTTATGTTATATTGCTTCCTCCTCGCGGCTTGGCTTTGTGTGTAACTGTGTATATTCAGCTTAATACATAATATATCATATACATAAGTTCAACTTAATTTATTGTATAAATTATTCGGGATGGGTTTTCGGAATCTAAAAAATGATTGATTTTGGTGATTTTACGTTTTTCTGGATTTCTTTATCACGATGAAGAGATTTTTGGTGGCAAACTTATTTAAACTTTTAAACCAAAAAAAAAAAAACTTAATTCAACTTTCATTTGACCAGGACATGCTCATCGATTTTGAGGCAGGTGTTTGGAGCGTTCATTGATAACACTGTGTTTCAACAAAGCAAGTCGAATGAGTTACAACAAGAGCAAAACGACATCACAACAACAAATGGGTCAAGAAACAAATTTGAAATGGGCATGAAGGTGTGGAGGCCCAAATCACTCCAAACAATGAAGATCAGCTGTGAGCCCATCCCCTCTCGATATCTATCTGCTTCTCTACAACAAAACAAAAACAGAATAAATGCAGAGGAAATGACGAGGCAAGTTGATAGAGAAGTTGTTCAAACTCAAAATCGATTTAATGCCTTGATGGAGATTGATGAAGATATGAGAGAATGACATGTGTGACTAGGGTTTCAGAGTGTTCCCTTTCATCTTTGAGTATAAATGTCAAAACCCTTCTGTAATGAAACTTAAGTAATAAAAAAGAGAAAAATCAAACTCAGCTTCTAAGCTATCTCTCTGATTTTTTATTATCCTTTCATGGTATCAGAGCCATGGCGGATCAGACCATGAAACTCTATACTTCTCCCTCTCTCAACATTTCCAACTGTGTTACCATCACACTTACTCAGGAAAATTACATCTTGTGGAAGTCTCAGTTTGAGGCGTTTCTCTCCGGTCAGCGTCTCCTTGGATTCGTCACCGGTGCAACTCCCAAACCTCTGGCCACTGTTCTTATTCGGGGAGACAACAACATCAACACTGCAGCCATAAACCTGGATGCTGCGAAATGGGAGCAGACTGATCAAGTGGTGCGTTCGTGGCTCCTTGGCTCTTTATCTGAAGATATTCTCAGTGTCGTTGTTCGTTGCAGTACCTCTCAAGAAGTCTGGACTACTCTAGCAAACTTCTACAGCCGTGTCACCTCTTCACGACTTTTTGAGCTTCAAAGAAAACTTCAAACCATCTCCAAGCTTGCAAAGCCCATGCCTAATTACATAAAGGAGATTAAAGCTGTTTGTGACCAGCTGTCATCCATTGGGAGCCCTGTCACTGAGAAAATGAAGGTCTTTGCAGCTCTCCATGGATTAGGAAGGGACTATGAACCTATTAAAACCAGTATTGAAGGCTACTCCGACCCAAGCCCAACTTTTAATGATGTAATCCCTCGCCTCACTGCTTATGAAGATCGTCTCCAGACCTACCTTACCTCTTCTGACATCTCTCCTCATCTTGCTTTCAACACGGCGCAAGTCTCTCAAGGATTTTACAGTAACATAGAAAGAGGTCAATTCTTTAACCGTGGAGGCAGAGATCGTGGCTTTTACTCAACCATGGGTCGTGGATTCCATCAGCAATTGAGCACCTTTAAAGGATCTTCTTCTCAATATGACAGGGATAACAGACCTATTTGTCAGATATGTGGCAAGAAGGGTCATCCGGCTTTAAGCTGTTGGCACAGATTTGATAACTCTTTTCAACTTGAAGATGTGCCTTCTGCTATGGTTGCTATGCGGATTACTGAGGTTACAGACCAGACTGGACATGAGTGGTTTCCAGATACCGGGGCAAGTGCTCATGTCACCAGTTCTCACCACCACCTGCAGCAATCTCAACCTTACACAGGTTTTGACACGGTTATGATTGCAGATGGGAACTTCCTGCCTATAACTCACACTGGTTCAGCCATCATCTCATCTTCTGCAGGTATTCTTCCTCTTAAAGATGTGCTTGTTTGTCCTGAAGTTGCTAAATCTCTACTTTCTGTGTCAAAAGTAATCAGAGATTATCCTTGCTCTTTTGAGTTTGATTGTGATGGGGTTGTTGTTAAGGACAAAGCAACCAAGCGGTTGCTAATGCTGGGAAGAAATAGTGATGGCCTTTATGTGTTGGAGAACACAAAACCACAAGTGCTTTTCTCTTCTAGACAATGTTCTGCATCTGATCTAGTCTGGCACCAAAGACTTGGACATCCTCAGCCACAAGTTCTCCAACATCTATCTTCTACTCAAGCTATATGTATCAATAAGCGTACAAATCTCATGTGTGAGCCATGTCGCCTTGGGAAGAGTACCAGATTACCTTTTGTTCCTTCTGATTTTGTTGCTTCCAAACCACTCCAGAGGATTCACTGTGATCTATGGGGACCTGCACCAGCTGTTTCAGTGCAAGGATTTAGATACTATGTAATCCTCATTGATAACTGGTCAAGATTCTGTTGGTTTTATCCCTTAAAGCTCAAGTCAGATTTCTTCTCCATCTTTGTTGCCTTTCAGACTTTAGTAGAAAATCAGTTTAATACTAAGATTGGCACTTTTCAAAGCGATGGTGGTGGAGAGTTTACAAGCAAACAATTATTAACGCATCTACAACAACATGGTATTCAACATTACATTTCTTGTTCTTATACGCCTCAACAAAATGGACTTGTGGAAAGAAAACATCGCTATCTTACTGAGTTAGGACTTTCGATGATGTTTCAAAGTAAAATGCCACCAAAGTATTGGGTTGAAGCATTCTTTACTTCAAACTTCCTCACTAATCTGCTTCCAACCTCTGCAATTGAGAACAATACATCTCCTTTTCAGAAGTTACTTGGTTATGCTCCAGAATATTCATCTCTTAGAACATTCGGTTGCACTTGCTACCCAACACTCAGAGACTATGCTTCACACAAGTTTGACCCTAAGTCTTTAAAATGTGTGTTTATTGGGTACACTGCAAAATATAAATGTTACATGTGTTTATATCCACCAACAAGAAGAGTGTATATAAGCCGACATGTTCTTTTTGATGAGGAATCATTCCCTTTCCAAGATACATATAGTTCTTTTCACTCACAAGATGTATCTACTTTGACAAAAGCTTGGCAACAAAGCTTTGTGTCCTCTGATTTGGTTTCTGAAAAATGTGATTTTGCTGCATCACCAGCCCCAGCTCCTATCATTGACATGCCGACATCGTCTTCAAGCTCTACCTTCTCAGAGTCATCTAATGATGCTGAACTTCCGATGATGCTGAACTTCCCCTACATCCAGTGATCAGTTCGTCATCAGCTCAGAATGTGAATACAGAGTCAAGTTCTGCGTCTACTAGTTCTGAGAGAGCATGTCATGAGCGTACGGTGTGCTTATAACACGATCCTATTGGCGACAGCGTGTCTCTCTCACTGACTGGGACAGACGGCACACCTGAAACTCAAGATCATCATTTCACGACAACAAAATCCTCATATTCTGATACAAATTCATCTCTTCATGTTCAACCAGCACCAACATCAAATCATCCAATGACAACAAGAGCAAAGGATGGAATCCTAAAACCAAATCCCCGCTACGCTCTCTTAAATCATAACATGTCCAATCCTGATATGATCCTAGACGACACCAAGGAGGTGGAGCACATTGCCGAGTTTGGAATGGAGGTTACGGAGCAACCGGATAATGGCTTGCTTGTACCCGAAGGAGTAATGACGAGAGCTAAGGCAAGAAGACTCAAGGAAGCAATAGGAGGACTTATCCGAAAAGCCCAACGCCATGAAGAATATTTGGGTGATACGGAAAGGGTGTTTCAAACCGCATTGGTTTTGATTCAAGCCCAAGTGTGCTCTTTCCTTAGCCAAGGGTTTTACCCAATGGGTTTTTTCTTGGCAAGGTTTTTAATGAGGCTTTGGCACCCTTTTCTTAAACCCAAATCCATCACCAAAGCCCATCAAATTTTCGACCAAAGAATTCCAAGGATCATGCGAAAATTCAAGTCTTTGGTCTTATTTTCATTTTCGATGTCATTTATTTCTTTGTCATTTTTGGTGTGGTTTTTAGACTATTTGCATTCTCTTCTTTCTATTTAAACTCGTATGTATCATTGTTGTGGAGACAACAATCATCAATAATATTTTCTTCTTTCTTCTTTCACTTTGTGAGTGATTCACGAGTGATCCTTTCTTTTGCTTTTCTTTGGAGCGATTCCAAAAGAGATTCAAGAGCGTATATCAAAGGGTACCTATCCGCCACCTTTTGATTCAGCATTCTACCGATCTTCGTTAAGGGACGTTGCAAGTGAGCTAGGCTGGGGGGATTTTGAGAGTGTTTCTCACGCCCTTTTCACCCTACTCCACGTTCCAAGGCTAAGATCATCCACCGCCTCACTCTTCGGTTCGCTTGCAAATCGATCCGATCGAGGATTATCCATCTCTACTACCGCTCTTTGAGAGATCCCTTGGGAAGGGCGTATTAAATCCTGAGCCCAAAACAGTTACAACTGCATTAAAACATCATGGATGTAATGGAACAATGAATGAGGAATATAACAACTGTTCAGAGACACATACATGGTCATTGGTTCCTTACACCCTTGGTATGCATGTTCTAGGCAGCAAGTGGGTCTTTAGAACCAAACTAAATGCAGATGGTTCTCTAGATAGACTCAAAGCTCGACTAGTGGCACAAGAATTTGATCAAGAAGAAGGAATCGACTATCTAGAGACTTACAGTCCAGTTGTCAGATCAGCCACAGTGAGAGCTGTTTTACATACAACCACGGTTATGAGTTGGAATATAAAACAAATGGATGTACAAAATGCATTCTTGCACGGAGATCTTACTGAAGTGGTCTACATGAGACAACCTGCATGATTTGTAGATAAAGCCAGACCATATCATGTTTGCTTACTTCACAAAGCACTATATGGTCTAAAACAAGCCCCAAGGACATGGTTTGACAAGTTTAGCTCATACTTACTTGAATTTGGCTTTGTCTGCAGTTTAAAAGACCCATCACTCTTTGTATACACATGCAACAGAGATGTAATCATGTTTCTCTTATACGTTGAGGACATGGTACTCACTGGAAACAACTCTGCAACAATGGACAAACTTCTTAAAGATCTCAATACGCAGTTTCGTATGAAAGATCTTGGAAAAATGTCTTACTTCTTGGGAATTCAAGCACAATTTCATCAAGAGGGACTGTTCTTGTCTCAGCAGAAATATGCAGAAAATATCTTAGCTGTTGCGTCCATGAGTGAATGCTCTCCTATGCAAACACCATTGCCTCTGCAACCTCACAAAGTCCCTGCACAACATGAACTTTTCGAGAATCCTACTCATTTCCGGAGTCTTGCAGGCAAGTTACAATATCTGACCCTGACAAAACCTGATATCCAGTTTGCAGTGAACTTTGTTTGCCAAAAAATGCATGCTCCAACAGTTTCTGATTTTAATCTGCTGAGAATCCTTAAATACATCAAAGGAACAATTACAATGGAGATTTCATTCAGTAAAGACACATTTTGTTTTGAGAGCTTATAGTGACAGTGATTGGGCTGGCTGTCACATTACAAGACGATCAACTGGAGGTTATTGCACATATTTGGGATCAAACCTTATCTCCTGGTCATCTAAGAAGCAAAACACAATTGCAAAAAGCTCTACTGAAGCAGAGTATCGCTCAATGTCAGAAACTGCTTCCGAAATTACTTGGATATGTGCTGTCCTGAAAGAGCTTGGGATTCCTCTTCTTGATACGCCAGAACTCTACTGCGACAATCTATCTGCAGTGTATCTCACAGCTAATCCCGCTTACCACGCAAGATCAAAGCACTTTGAAACTCATCATCACTATGTGAGAGAAAGAGTGGCTCTTGGTTTACTAGAGGTAAAACATCTCCCTTCTCACCTTCAAATTGCAGATATTTTTACCAAGTCACTCCCCGCTGAGGCTTTCACTTCTCTACGATTCAAACTTGGCGTCGACGTCCCTCCCATGCCAACTTTGAGAAGGGCTGATAACACTGTGTTTCAACAAAGCAAGTTGAATGAGTTACAGCAAGAGCAAAACGGTATCACAACAACAAATGGGTCAAGAAACAAATCTGAAATGGGCATGAATGTGTGGAGGCCCAAATCACTCCAAACAGTGAAGATCAGCTGTGAGCCCATCCCCTCTCGATGTCTATCTGCTTCTCTACAACAAAACAAAAACAGAATAAATGCAGAGGAAAGGACGAGGCAAGTTGATAGAGAAGTTGTTCAAACTCAAAATCGATTTAATGCCTTGATGGAGATTGATGAAGATACGAGAGAATGACATGTGTGACTAGGGTTTCAGAGTGTTCCCTTTCATCTTGGAATATAAATGTCAAAACCTTTCTGTAATGAAACTTAAGTAATAAAGAAGAAAAAAATCAAAGCTTTCTCTCTTATTTTTCATTATCCTTTCATTCATAAGACAACAATGATATCATGATGGCTTTCGGGGAGACAAAAATGCGGTTATTTTCTCGAAAGCTTTTCGATGCACAAATCATTTGGTCAATCTATCAAATTTAAGTGGGATTTAAAAACCGTACTTTACAAAATTAAACTTTGTATTTTTAAAAGTTAAATCGATAAAGTTTTGCAATAAGGAATCCGATTATTTAATTTCGATTTTGTAACTAAAAATTGAAAAAAAAATACAATGGTTAAGTCAACATTGTAGAGATATATTGTGTATTCAAATTTGTATTAACTATAAGAATTATTTGTTTAAATAAATAAAAGACTGTAAATGAAGCATGACAAGTGGAATACCGTGAAAGGGAAACTTTTCTTATATTTATATGATTAATACCTTTTGTTTCGCTAATATGTTATGAATTAGTTTTTCCACCTATAAGAATTCCCATCTAGAACATTCCCTCCCGTTAACGTTTGTTCCTATTATAATTAGTTTGATGAATCAGAAAATCAGGACCATTTTAATTTCTTTCCCCGACATTTAAGTTTGATATATCCATCAGTTCTGCTTTTGTTGCATCCATATAGTCCCACTTGATTTAATTGGAATCAAAGCAAAAGACTTTTGTGCATACTCTTCGCATTCATCTATAAATCACTACTATAATAGTTTGTGATCGGTTCTTCTTACACCAAAGGAATAATTTGTAAGTGTTTATTAGCTTATACAACCATTTTATGTCCAAATATAGTAAGATAAATCCTAAAAGAAACCACACTTCAGCTCTGATCGATCGGTCCAGCTTTGTTGACTAAACATTCTTTAAATTTGTTGGTTAAGTATAAATAATGACACAAACTTTTTGAAAACATGTTAAAAAAAAAAAAAAAAAAATATTGAAAACATAAAGATGTATGTGATACTGGTAACTGGTACCATGTATTTAGTTTTTTTTTTTTTAAGTTTAAGATTTGGTGAATATTGATGGATAATAATATCCTTTAAATGGAACCGTGCATAGTTAGACATTTCTCACTAGATATAGCACTTAAGTCCTCTCCTTTGTTATTCACATCTCCGACATTTATAAATGTGCTTTTTAGACTCTAACATAATGCTATAATTATTGCACATATATTGAACAAATTTCTATAATGGAGACATAAATATATTATTCTATATGTTATTGTCCACATTGTGGCTTACTAGTTCCTATATTTGATTACTTTTGGGTTGGATACATTAACCATAAATAATCAAGCAGTAGTTAATGGAGTATCTTGAAAAACCAAAGAGAAAGTCAAATGTTAAGATTTGGATTTGAGACACTTTTTTCACAAACAAATGATTTCTTCTGTTTACTTATTGACAAATTGACTGCCGTAACAAAAAAATAAAATAATAGGGCAGATGGATAGACTAGATGGAGCAAATAGAGTGTATGAAATGCAGATTGAGTAGATGCAACAGATGCATTTCATAGATTCAAATTCTTTTTAACAAAAATATTAATGTATATAAATTAGTAAAAAATATCAAGACTAATTTTGATATTTTGTTGTGTAAAAGTTTTTTTTAAAAAATACTTATGCTTTTCTTTCAAACGTAGTATTGCAATTTTAATATATATTTTTTTTTCTTAAAAAAAAAAAGAGAGTTTAAAAAAATTTGAGTGTAATGGATTTATAGCTAGAAAATTATCAACCGATTTTTGAATTTATTGAGTATTGAAAAGAAAAAAAAAAAGATGCATTGGCTATAGAAACTTTTCTTGTAAAATATTTAACTTTTTATTTACCAAAAAAATATCAAATTATTTCTTGGAGTAGTTCACTGTGGTTTGTCAATTGAGACAAAGATTGTTAGTCCTTATTGTCCGGATTAATCCTGTAGATCGACCTACATTCATCGTAACGACTTGAATCCATGTCCGAGTTGAAGCTTTACCTGCTCCATAGTATCATATGTAACAGTAGCAAAATTAATGATCCGGTTTTAACGAGATGAAGTAACATATTTCCATGTGACAACAACAAAAAAACAATGTATTTTTTTTATTGGTTTTCCCTATCTTTTGGATTCGTGTATCACTTGGCCTCATCATATATATATATACTAGTTGGTGACCGCACGAAACGCGAAATTTTATATTATTGTTTACTAACGTGGTTATAAGAAAATTCGACATTGACAAAACTATCAACGTTAAATCACATTCACATAAAACACAATATAGCTAATCATCTAATGCTCCTTAGCTAAACATGACTTGATTCAATCATCCAACAACCCGATATATTTACGAACATAGATCACTTAACTCTTATAAAATGCCTTACACTAATTAGAAAATAACTCATATTTGTATGGGTTAGATGTCCATTCATTTGACATTATATGCTTTTCGAAGCGTTCAACATTTTTCTTATAGGTCCCCATTCCTATATCTCATTTTAATTTCACCGACATATTGAAATATAAACCACCTTTTAGCTTGGTGTAAACCTAACATACATTTTCTTTCTCTCGCTTCTCGTTTTTCCGGCTAGTTATGTAGTCTTATATCTGACTTGAGCGTTACATAATATTTTATAATATTTTCCCATTTTTTGTCTTTAAGATTATATTGAACATGTTATATTTCCAGGATAGCGCAATCCACCTCTCATAACAACTATTTTCACATACCCATAAAGAGCTTGTGGTCATTATCCTAGCTTTTGAAATCTCCCGTAAGCATTCCTTAATCATTATGTTGGCATGCATGAATACTTATTTTCGAGCATTGATATTTGTAGTTTTGTTTGCCTCTTCAAATTTGAATCACTTATCCATGAGTTTGTCGAAATCTACATACTTAAATTTCTCTAAAAACCATATCCCATTTAGAATTAACCGTATGATAGATCCTGAAATTTTGTTTCAAACAACAATTAATTAGTAATTTTGTTTTATTCTATTTGATTAATATTCATTTTTATTATTTTTTAGTAAATATTATTTTTTCCAAATATATAGGTAGAAAATAATTGGATATAAATGTACCTTGATACATCACACCATCGTCAAATCTAGTATTTTTTGTCGTTAACCTGATCAAATGGAATTACTGTTTGGTTAATAGGTTATTGCGACAAACTAAAAAAAACTCATAACATAAATCCTCAGGTAAGTTTAGCAACCAAAAAAAACCTTAGGTAAATTAGATGATCAAGTTTGATACTCACCTATGATCAAATATTTCGCTTTACAAATAAATAGAAAATTAAATATATGTATATATTAATTTTTAATAGATTAGACATACAAAAATATATTAGACATCACAAATGGATCTTAAATGAGTTATAATGAATGTAGATTATAAAATTTAAAAATTAGTTGATGATGTATCACAAATGTGGCAGCCTATAAGAAGAGCACATCGTTTCGATCGCCGTATTTGATTTTTGGTGAAATCTTTGATATTTGAGTTTTAGTGTTCTAAAGTGGGTTAGAACCAATTTTTGAAACAAATATTTTTATAGTTAATTTTATGATTTTTTTATTAAAAAAAATGTGAATGCCAATGTGGACGTTGAAGTGGCAGAAGTAGAAACTAAAAAATGTATTTATATATATACACTTTATACCACTTAAGTCTTTTTAACCAAAAAATTGTATACCACCTAAGACGTTCGACATTTGTATACTTTCTACTGCCAAACAGTCAAAACAACTTGATTCATATAGTTAGATCTTAGATAGTTTAATTTCAAATTATTAGCACTTCAAACGAGAGAACACAAAGTTATATAAAAGAAAGAAAATTGGAGAAAATAAATAATTAGGATAAAACGAATGAAATAGAAAAGCAAAGGCAATTTGTTTAAAGTAAACGACAGCAATTGGGTCCTAATTTCGGAAATAACTGGCAACTATATCTCTTAGTTATTATGTCTTGTCTACTACGTAATCTTTTTGAAACAAGTCTACTACGTAATCTTGACGATTAATCACATGTTCAATCATAAGTAAACTTTTAAATTACTCTTGATAATATTTAACGATATTATAATTTAAACATTGAATTAAGAGACATGTGGATAAAAGGTAAAAAAAAAAACCATTTTTTGTAACTTATTTCTGCATGTTACTAGAGTATGACCGACCATGCAATGCCGGATTTTTCTATTTAATTTAGGATAGAACTACACTTTGGCTATGATGTGTGTGTTTGATAATTCACTTATATATATAAACGAAATAAGAAATTGAAAGGTCACATTAATAATTTAATATCCATATTCCAAATTAAAAGATTAGATTCACTAGAATCATATACTCGCAAGAATATCCATGTGAAATTTTAGTTATGTTGTTTATCTGTGTTTATTTAGAGTCATGATGTTTAGTAGTCTAATCATCAACAATAAGAGTGATTCTTTTCATAAAACCTTTGCTTGTATCTAAACCAACAACCCCACATCTCCCTAAAAAATATAATATATAGAAGACACCATTATTTGAAACAGAAAATCCTGTTAAGTTGTTGACGTGCATAATGTAAATCAATTTTTTTAGAGTGAAAAACTGTTTCAAGAAATAAAATAAAGTTACCTCCAACCTACCTCTTTAATTAATATAGTAATGCATGTTACCATGAAAAAAAAACAGAAACAAAAATCTATCAAAAAGATATAGTCCGTAAATTAGCTGGACCTGTTCGTACGTAATAAACAAAATATGTCATTTGATTATACGGGTTGGACATGATTTTTATATTTTATATTATAATAAGTTATAGAAAAAAAAAATTCCACAATTTTCCGCCATCATAAATGTTTGTAGATACGTTTTTTTTTTTTTTAGGCCAGCTAGCATTATGAAAGTATACAACAAAACAGTTTTAGTTCAAAAAGAAAAAAGTATACAAAACAGTTTTCTATGATTAGTCATGCAACCGTAACCATCAACAAAAATTGTGTTTTTAAAAGGTTGGGATAGAACTAATGAGCCCATAATTATACCGAAAAAAAATATAATTATAATGAGCCCATATTAGTTCTTAATATTTGCAAGGGAAAAAAACGACTACCAATTTCAGATTTTTGCTGAACAAACGTGTTTGTTAAGAAACAAATTGAAAATCTGAGTGATTGAAGTAAATCTAGGTTTGGGCCTTTATAAAATGAAACAGTCTGCTTGTAGCCTTTAACTATATGGGCCATAGAAAAATTATGACACACTTCATATAAAACCAGAAGGAAAGAGCATTAAAAACCGTTGCTTTATTTTCTTTCATTGATTGAGAAAAGATTTGCTCTTATTCTTTTCAATGCAACAGCTGTGGAACTTGTTTTTGACGAAGTGGATTTAACCACTTTCGGATGAGTTAATGGGCGAAGGCGTTCATCAGAATGATCGGATTTTGGGCACGATAGAATCGTCGCCGTGAGCACTAGTAGTGTAATCAAATGTAAAAATCGGAGTTGCTGTGAGAAATAGAGTCTTAAATTGAATAGCTTAATAAGTTTGAAAAACTTTAAAATTTTGACCAAGTGTCAAGTGTTAAAAGTCACACATTTGATATTTGGATTTGGGTTTGGATTTATTAATTGGGCTTTATGTCCATTAACTAATTCTTATGCACTAGTTCATGTTAATTCTTTTTGTTCGTTTTTGATTAAACACTAAAAGGAAAAAAGAAAAAAAAAAAAAAATCAAATGCCGTTAAGACTAATTCTTTTTTTTTTTGGTAGCTAGCCAGATTTTTTTTTTTTTTTTTTGCAATTATAAAGCTTACATTAATTTTTTTTTAAAAACATTTAAACTAAACCAATCTGAAACCAGGAATTAGCTACGGTTCGCTCAACCAAAATTAGATAAAATTCAGATTGAACCGGGTATCCATCGAGTTTAACCTACTTCATCACCACCGTTGAGCCGTCCTCAAGCTCCGCCCCCGGCATCTGATTTCGGAAAACCTAAAGCCACCCGAAACCCGGTGTCAAGCCTTCTCTTTCGATCCGATTTTGAGAAGTATTCCACAACAAATCTCTCACCATCATTTACAAACAACCTACCATTATTTACAAACAAATATACCATCATTAACAAACAAATCTATCATCATTTACAAATAAATCTACCATCAAATAAAAAAATAAACCATCATTCCTCAATTCATGAAAAAAATACATTACCACACCTAACCCTCACCGGAATCCGGATACGCACCAACCCACGAACCGTCGCATCAACATACACAACTTTAACTCAATGTGGAGTTGGGGATGCTTAGTCTTCACAGATTCCTGATAATTGGAATAAGAAAGAAAAATAAATAACAAAATAAACAAATATACTGTCATAAACAAACAAATCTACCGTCATAAACAAACAAATCTACCATCATGAACAACTTATTTCTCACCTCAAATTTCATAACCGTTACTGGAATGTTCAGACAGCGGTAATATGGCCAAAGAAGACGCCAGGTACCTGTCGAAGAAGAAGAAAGAATAAGTCTACCACTATTAAATAAATTTACCACCAACGATTATAAATCTACCAAAACCACCAAACCACATTTCGTTTTCAAATAAATCTACCATCACGCGTTACAAACTCTACCACCAAAGAAATACAAAATTTAACATTCCTCACCGGAAAAGGTTTTGCTCTCACCGGAATCCCGTTTAGTATATTAGAACCACATATTAACCAATTTATATGCAACAAAAAAACTAGGGTTAGGTTATTTACACAAAAATCAGTGAAATTAGGTTTCTCGCCGCCGCCAACCGCCGCATCTCCCCTAAAATTTCCGAAATGGTGACTGTTGACTCGCCTGACACTCGACTCGCCTACCCTAAACCCTAAGACTCGACTCGCCGTTACCCACCTTCCCTGTGACAGAAACCTCCGACAAACTTCGTTGAAGACAGAGGAAATGACAAACAAAGGCCGAAGAGGAAGAGACTTACCTAATCGTCGACATAAACTCCTTTCTCGCTGTCGGAATCGAAACTCGCCCCAACCGTCGCCGATATCGCCTCTTTCTCGAGAGCACATGTTTTTTTTGTCTATACCCGATTTTATGGGTTTTTTTTTTAGTTTAAGATAATTTCATTAATCAGTTTTTTTTATTCAGAAAAATTAAATAAATTATATCAACATAATGGAATTCTCGTAGTATAATACAACATACGTATACAAATGACATTCAATTACATTCTAAAGTTAGTTTATTTTTTTTTAATAAAAATCCACGACAGCCCATATATTTTTTATTGGGCCCTAAGGCGATCGCCTACTCGGCCTATGCCATGGACCGTCCCTGCATATATCCAAAAGAGTCGCACGCAAAACTTAATTACAAGACCACATGCATCGATACAAAATCTCATATGAACCAATGTAGTATACGTAAACACACAAAACGACAAAAGTGAAACTCGATAATTTTTTACAATTATAAAAAATAAAAAATAAAGGAAAAATGGGTTACACAAGTAATGAAGAGGAGGAAACACGTGGCGAGTATCAAGCAAAAGAAATCAAATCAATTGTCCTCGCGTAGTACACTCGTAGGTCCCACCTATCCTCTACACATTTTAAATATACATTTTTGTTTTTCATTTTCCCCTGCGAAAACCAAAACTTCTCCTTCTTCTTCTTCTTTCGCCATTTAACACCTGAAAATCTCAAAAGCATAAAAGTTGACAGAGAAAGAAGGAAAAAAAATAGATAATGAGATAAGAGAAAAATGGTGGGACTAAGTATTCTTCTGGAGTCGACTAACAACACTCTCAGTAACGGCGTAATTAGCCTCAAACCGCATCAAGTCGTCAACAAATCCGCCGTCATGGTCACCGCCATCGCCTCCGCCGCCTCCGATCTCCGCCGTGGAAGTTGTTATCCGGATCCTGGATTCCTCGAACATTGTTTTCTCTGCAGAAGGAAACTTCTTCCAGCGAAAGATATCTACATGTATAAGTAAGTATTAACATAAAGAAATCATTTTCCGGTGATTATTAATGGCAAAAATTCATATTTTGTTTATTGTTTCTCGATTTTTCTGGGATGTTTTTGTTTTGAATCTGTCAGAGGTGATAGAGCGTTTTGTAGCGTGGAGTGTAGATCGAAGCAAATGATCATGGACGAAGAAGAAAGTTTAAGAAGAGAAAACTGTTCATTCATGGCCGTTCAAACGACGAAGCCTGACTCTCCGGCGCCTTCAGACCGTCACCGCCGGGATCCGAGAAACCGAGCAGGCGGTTTCGCGTACTGAAACACAGAGAGAGAGAGAGAGATTGTGATATGACTTTTTCACCCTTATGCTAATTTTTTGTCGTTTTGTCATATAAGACGTAAAGCCAGAAGGGTGTTTTGGGTATTTCAGAGCTTGCATTATCTATGGGAAGCCCTTACTTTTATACTACTTTTATTATTAGTAGGTTCCGAAAATATTTAATTAAAGTTAATATTTGCTTTTACCTTTTGGCCTACATTATCAACGTATTGTCACTAGAGCTAATGTTTGATGGAACTAACTTAGAGTAGAGAGTTTATTTATTTCGGTTTTAAATTAAAACAATTCCCGCCACCATGCAACTTTATTTTTATTTTCAAGTATAACTTTAAAGAAGATGAACGAAACTCTCATGAATTTTGGGATAAAAGGGATTTTGTAATACCAAAATGGAGTAGTGATAGTGATAGACTATGTTCCACAAAACGACAAACAAAATGACACGTAGTAAAAATACTACTTCATATGTTTTGTTTATTACTATATACTAATAAAAACGTTCTCTTGGTTTCATGCGAATTAGCTTCAACGTGTGGGAGAATCTTTACCTTTAACCGACATACGTTTCTGTTTATTTTATATTCACAATCATACGTATAAGAATTTAAATTTGACGATTTCAACGAAACTATTCTGTAATATTCGTTCTTTACAGAATAAAAAACATCTACCAACTTACATACTTTTTGCTTTATATAGTTGAGATTGTGAATCAAATTTAGGCATCATATTGACAAGAAGAAATGGACTAACATAGAACCTTTTTTTATAGATCATATACTTTGTTTTATTCATAAAGGAAAAAAGCATCATCTCGTATATTGTCCGAAATAAAACACTACACAACATTAGCATGTTATATTAACAACCTTTCAGTCAACACAAATCTTTTTTCTATAATGATGAAAATAAATATCTGGTTCTCGTGTCAGAAAGTACGTTTTGTAAATGACTATTACCGAAAGTTTATGTATTTTAATAATTGTATCAAATGGAGAGGATAATTACCGATCGCTGAACTTCAAAATATATTATTTGGTAAATGAAAGTTTTTCCACGATGGATATTCATTTTATTAAGTAGTATTAACAAAAAGGAAACCGTAAGAACTGTTGGCAACTTTGAAAGCCTTTTCTCAACAAAAAAAAAACTAACTGTTGGCAAAAACAACCGCAAAATTTCATACAATCTTCGATCTTATTTAAAGGTGTGAGCAATTTTAGTTTTATGAAATTCATCTATAATGTTCAACTTGAAATCAAATGTTTATACAAAAAATACATTTAAAGACTTACATATCAAGTGTCGGTAGCTCAACTAAAAACAATACCAAAGACGAAGCTTAAAAATTACAGGATTGAGTGAAATATTTGAGACAAAAACTTTAACATACTTTGGTTCCATGCTTGAAAAATATACATATTTCTATCCAAAATCTTTTAAAAATGACATTACGCATAAAATAATTTAGTATAGTGGTATAGTGGTTTCGCTGTTTGCCAAAACAGAGAATAATTCCAACTTAATGCAAACTTGATTAACGTGAGTTTCAAATAGTATTTGGATTCATATTTTGACTTTTTTTATTATAGTAGTATGGTTTTTTGTATTTTTATAAACGTTTTTTTTTTTTGCTAAAACAAATTTTTTTAAAAACGTTATATATACTGTATATATAAATATATTTTTGAACCTTTATTGTATATATTTATAGTACTAATTTTGTATTTACGTTACTGATGTTAAGTTGTTAACCAATCAAAAAACGCTCTGCAAAAACGTTTACAAATTGTATAAACCGTTTGATAAAGTTTATAATTGCAATATCCGACATTTACAAACTTCCACACTTACATTCAGTGCGTTTAACCGAGTGGAACCCCTTAATGGATATTAGAAAAAAAATAAAGCAAGAGATCATTAATTCAAGTGGTCGAGACTCTCCAGAGTTTCATTTACAGTTGGAGATTTTATGTCGAAATCAAGACAAAATTTTAAATCATTGCCATATAAATTTTGCAGATAAAAAAAAAAAAATCCAGCAGGAATCATTTAGAAGTGTTGACTAACACGATGGCGATCGTCAAGAATATTATCACTTGGTCAAGAGACTCAAGACACACTAGATTCTTAGATTTCTTAGTTTTCGGAATAATGTGGGCCAAGACTATTTTGACATTTTGCTTTGTCTTTGTGTGAAATAATATCCCATGAAATGTTATTGATTAGTACTCCATATTCATAGGATCCGACTGTAAAGAGACAGTGAGGTCCATTACCTGTCTCTCTCACCTTCAAAGTGGGTTTCTTGTATTGGTGGGGTGGTTTTAATAGTTTCGTGATCAGACTTAATTTAATTCAAAAGATTAGAGAATCTCGTCTTTAGTTGAACACACCAATGCTCTTAATTTAATGCAATAGGACTGCCCAGTTCCCATAACACCTGGCTCATTCATTAACAATGGCTCTTATTGCATGCCTGACTTTTTAAATACTGCAAAAATCAAACTAATTATACAGCCTGTAAAAAGCTGATAAACTCATACATACGTCATATATATATATACATGTTTTAGAATATTTATCTTGGGAAATTGTGAATTTAATAACCATTTTACCACCTACTTGGCTTAGATCCCAACTACGCATTTACAAACATAAAACTTCTCAAGATCGTAAAATCGGATAAGACTGTTACTTTAGTCAAAGACTCAAAGTGGATTTAAATACTTTAAAAATGAAGGTCAGGTCACATGTTCCTTATAAACCATCATTCTTTTTTTTTTGACATCCACTATGACTACTTGGATTCTTTAATGCAAAATCCAACTTAAATACTCATCACAAGGCTAAAAGCCTAAAACCAATAACATAAAATAAATACTCAAAAGGTTAGAGACTGTAGCATATATTCCACAATGGAAAACAAATCACTATTAACGATCTCCAAAGTATGGTGAGTCTATATACTCAAAACAGTTTGGATTATATTACGGACAAGATTTATCGACAATGTTGAACCGGCAGAATGTGTCCCATAAGCATTAGAAACCCTAATATAAAATTTTGCAGAGATGAAGACTGAACTGATTTGCTGTTCAAAGAAATCTGAGTCTTAGCTTTCAAGTATTATTTACAAACATAAACCTTATTGACCAAAAAAAAAAAAAAACAAAACCTAAAATGTTTCAGAATCTTCATCAGAATCATCCACAACCCAACTCTTCTTTGCTATCTTTTTAGGACGACTTCCTTCTTCTTTTTCTTCGTCTCCTTCTTCTTCTTCTTCTTCTTCTCCTTCTTCTTCTTCTTCTTCTCCTTCTTCTTCTTCTTCTTCTTCTTCTTCTTCTTCTTCTTCTTCTTCTTCCTCGTCGTCCTCCTCTTCTGCTGCTATTGCTTTATCAGAATCTAAGTCCCGCGATGATCCGGAATCAACATTTCGGGAGGACAATATTTTCTCTGAATCATCTTCAGACTCTTCTCTTAAATCATCCTCGTTATTGCCAGTGTTATTGTTCTGTGTCTCTGTCTCTGCCTGGTTTCCTCCATCTTCGCCTCCTACAGGAGTTTCTGCATCTTCAATTATTTTGAAGTCTCTGGCAGTGCTGCGCTTGGCATGCCTCAACAAATTAAATTTAGTAATTTTGCTTAGCTGAATAAGGTATCTTTCATAGTCTTCTATCTGGAATATTAAATCAGGGATGCATTTGTTCTCCTGTTTGATCTTGTTGATTATGCCCTTGGAATTAGAAATCACACTTTCCTGTTGTTCCTGCATTAGGACAAAGCCCCAACGTTACACTTTTTGATCATGCATCTTTAACGAATAAACATCAATCTAGGACTGTTTTCACAACTTTACCTTTTGCATTTCAGCTAAAAAGGGATATAAAGGAACCGTGAGACTCTTGCAAGTTAGTTCCACGAGTTTTTGAAATTTAAGGCTGGGAAGATTTTGCTTGCAACCTTTGGGAGCAATCCTCAGCTTCACAATCTGAGCTAATTGTTTGTAAAACCTAACTGCTAGTCTGAGAAACTGCGCAGCTTGCGAGTCTGCAGATCAAGAAAACAGAGTTTAATTAACAAGCTCAGTTAGAGTTAGCGAGGAGCAGATCAAGCCAAATTTTGAGAAGTGAAAACTCACTTTTGAGGTTCATCAAGACAAAGGAAGAAAGTATTCTGACTGTTGACTCAGCCATTGAGTAAAGGGCTTCCTCGAGAGCCAATCCAAATGTACTCTCAGCATCATGGTTGAGATGGATGTTCTTCTGAGAGACCACATAGAACTTCTTTAGCTTCTTTGTGGCCCAATCCATGTCAACGATTGCTGAATCAATTGAGTGCAATATGCAAGAAGTTACTGAAGCACTTGTTGACGGGTTTACGACCATGTATGATTTAGACACTTGTAAACTATCAGATTTTTCTAAACAGTTGACGTTTTGCAACTCCTTAGCCACATCCACGGCTATGCATAGATCACCAGGGGATGTAGTAAGCGAGATGGCAAGTTTCACAATGCTCTTAGCCACAGTGGTGTTAGATGTTTCACAGCTTCTGCAGATTTGATGAGCCCATGATCCATGCCGTTGTTTGAATTTGTCAGGTAGAGTGTTCCCAAGCATCAACATTATGTCACAAAGAATCTGAACAACGCACGTGAATATTATAGTATGAGCTTACCTGTACGTTAAAGAATGTCCTCGAGAGAAACTGCAGACAATTTTAAAGTTAAAGGAATTTACCTCAACATCATTAGAGTTTTGCGCGATAAGGTCCGTGATCATGGGCTTCATGATTTTCTCCATGAAAATTTCGACGCTCTTTACAAGTAGATCTTCAATTTTTGAAGCTTCGCTGCACTCTTCTAAACTAGCATCCTCAGAAGCAGGCACTGCTAACATATCTTCAAGCAAACCAGTCAAATCAGATCTAGTTGAATATATACTGAGCAGCTCTTTCAAGCCAAGTAAGGCAAGATGTAGACACTGTTTACTTCCTTCAGCATCCTTCCTTCCTTTCTTCTCCTTATTTGCCTGTCCGGTTGCTAGAAGGGGCCCTGGCTTTAGAAGGTAAACTACTTTTAGCAGTGGAGGACCCAGAACTTTCATGTCACCGTAGACCAACGGTTTGAGTGGATTTTCCTCTTTCATGCAAAGAGATGATCTTATGTGTCCAACACAAACATGCAAAGTGAAAGAGAAAACTCTAGAAATTGATTTTTCTGTCTTAGCTGATGATGACTGGCTGTGATCCTGCGAACCTGAAAGATTACCAACGGATTTGCTGCTATAGAGTTTGAAAGTGACTAGAAAAAGCTGGTAGATACTTGAAGTAGCCAAAAAGGGAATTTTTTCTCGCTCTTCATTAATACTTGCGTTTCCCACATCAGCATCATCAGATTTATTACGGGAGCTAAATCGTACTCTCTTGCCAATATTCCCCTGTTTCGATTTCCCCACGTCCTTTTCAAGTGATTCATAAAGATCAATCAAATCGACAATCTCCTTTTCAATATCACCTTTTTTCCCTTCAGGCTGTTTCTCTAGATCCGTTATAATATAATTTAGCAGCACTTGAACGATTCCCAATACAATCAAACAATAGGATTTTCTCTTATCTTCTTCTAGAGATGCAGAAACTGTGTCCTGAGACTGCCCAACAATATCTGTAAATTGCAAACAAGATGATCAGCAGCTAAGTGCTTAAAATAAACAGAACAATTTAAAGACTCCTATCGATTTTAGCACTCACTATCACCAGCTTTTATTTCGTATCTGAAACTAGACTAAGCCTAACACACAACCTATACGAAGCAGACATGAAAGAAAACAAATGTAACATCAGACCAATGCGTTCAGTTAGCCGAAGCTGGATATATGAAAAAAATAGTCAATGATTTTTCAACAAGGATTATTTGTCACGTACCTTCTAATTTCTTGCCTAGTAGGAAGCTTCGGACCTTCACCAAAGCACTGGAGTACACTTCTTGAGATACATTTCTTCCTACCTGCTGCTGCCATACGAAATTTGAATGTACCCACACATTATTATTTACAACTACGCTCTATTAGGTAACACAAGACCAATTTCTGCTGTAGCAATACCTCATTTTCTTGTGTAAGTGAGAAACCAAAGCATGGCCACGCGGTATCGGAAGGCCGATCAGAGCTGTTGTGCGGCTGGAGGAGTAAAATCCAAGAGACACAAAAGAGAAGCCTATCCAAGGGCTCTTCAATGATAAATCTGCCACCTTCTACTTTAATGCTTGAAGTGATTCCAAGCTGAAAATCTGTGTCCTGCCAGCATAATCACAAGTTCTCAAAGCATGCATGAAAATGTGTCTATCATGGGAGATATAGCAACTTTTTTCCTGTTTTCAAAAAAGTTTTAAAAAATCTCGCAACAGCTCCTCACTGTAAAATAAAAATAAAAAATCAAGGGTCCAGAGAAGTTCAAAAGATATAGCAATTTTTTCCTGTTTTAACAAGCCAGACGGAAAAGTCATTCTCACAGTGGAGAGAGGATGAAGCATTTGACAGTTACCTGTCTGAAGAAACGAAGAAAGTGAGGCATAAGAAAGTCCAACACATGTCCTCCACTTGATGGATCAATCAGGACTAACTTCACAAGCCCATCATAAACTACTTCCTTCACTTTTGCCTACATATAGGAACCAAAGAGCTCTAAGAAGGTCGTCAAATTCGTGAAAGAAATTTTCCATGATCAAGGACGAAAAAAGACACCTGTTGGTAAAGACATCTTTGAAGCAACCCATTCAATTCAGTAAAGAGGTTTCCCCTCACGATACAGCTCATCTCAGTGTGCTGACTGGAACTGGCTTGGCTTGATGAGTCTTGGAAAGTAAATGAGCTGTCTCTCTTAGCTTGTTTCTCTGCAAGTATAAGATCAGTTATTACCTTTGTCGCTGCAACACGAACTGTATCTTCCCGTCTAAACATAGCCTTCCGAATCACCAAAATGGTATAGTCCTGCATCATCAAGTTAACTTTAATCTGAGGTCTCTTGGCGTGAAGGCTTGTTTCTTCTTCCCAATTCCATATATTGGAAAAATGCATACAAATAGACGGGTATTATCAATTCTATAACCTAAGACACTCCAAGCAGAAGCGGATGTACAGAATAGAGTAGAACAAAAGAGAATGTGCAACAAATATATTTTACCTGAAGATCACGGCTGAATTTGATGAGCGGGATAACAGCAGAAACAAGAAAACAGCTGATATTTCCCTCCATGAAAGTGAAATAATCCAATAACTCTTTGAGATGGTGGACAAATTCCAACATGACAAGAGAGTATCTCTGGACAAGACACCCTAATAACCTACAAGCTCAACTTCCTCAGCACTTGGAAAAATGGTTGGCAACCGTATCCAGTAAGCGTTACTGACCTTACTATTGGCTTGCTCTTTGCACATTTCAAAGAAAGAATGCGAAACTTGCATTGCTCAATTATCTGCAAAATATTTCACTCAACTAAGTTTTGTGTTACGGATGCAAAGAAATACCATAAAAGTTTGACTGTCAGTCTAAAGAAACTTAAGGCATCAGTAATCAAATAGTTATCAACCTCGTTTCTTGTCATATCATGGACTTCAAATAGGGTTCCCAGAATCTGAATGCTAAGCTTCTCAATACCCAGTACGCCATTAGAATCACCAAACTCATTGGATCTACCTTCTTCGACAGACTCTAGCAACATAAAGCCAAACTGAATAACACTTGGAACCACATGCTCCCTCCCATATCTGCACTCACTAACCTAATAAAATATAAGAAAATATATTGCTTAATCTTCTTACAAAAATGTCCTGGTAGGATAACCAGGACTAAAATCCCGAAAGTAAAAAAGCAGGGGAAAATACCGCTCTTAGTAAAGATTTTTCAACCAATCTAGTATGCAGGAAACTCTCGTCCTTCAGCTCATCAGGTAACCACTTGCAATCTCTGTATATAATTGATGAAAACATTGGTAAAATGTACCCTACATGGAGAAAGGTCACACAAGTTTTCCCTACAGTACAGTGCACTTGTTTTTCACTAAAGGTCGATGAAATTGTTTCTTCAAATCAAAGGAGAGCTCACCTCATGAAACACCAAGAAATAACCAGTCCCCAGGAATATGAAACGCCTGAAAATCCAAAACAAGTACAAAGAAGTTTGCTACTACTTACTTGGAAAGTCTGTAATCGTTGTATGCAGTAAGCAAAGCCGTTCTCAATATCCCCAAGGAGTTCTCACCAAACTTTCTGACCCTAGCAACCGAAAACAGAACTGCGACTGTAAAATGATTGAAAGCCCTAAGATCGGATTTGACTAACGCCACGACCTCTTGCCCCAGTGAAAGATCCTGCTTCACTGCGAAATTCACATGAAGAAGAACGGTTCCCTCGATCTGTCTAAGGACGGAGGCTACTTTGGTCTCAGCTTTGGACCCAAAAAACCCAACAACTCCTCCAATCACCTCCCTCTTGCAAAAACCTTTTGAAGCAAGAACCAACAATTGATACACAAGTGAAGGCAGATCTTGCAAGTCTATGCCCTTAATACCAAAAAACACCTTCTCCAGCAATTCACTCTTTCTCCCCTTATCCAGAAATGGGAACTCCTTTGCAAGAGAAACCATTTTAGTCAACAACCCTTTCTGCCATTCACAGCTAAGAACACGATCTATCGCCGAATTAACGTAATCGATTTCACTAGCTTTCGCTTCTCTCGGATTCCGCAATAAATCAAAGCACACAGGCAATAAATCAAACAACTGAGCGTCATCGACAGTGATAACTCTAGACACACCCGATAAGATCGAATCGACGACAGATTTCAGCTCCTTAATATGTAAGTATCGCAAGAGAGTACCGAAGAGCTGAATCGTCTTGAGGGAATCCGAATCGCTCGGAATTTTGCGGGCATTGAAGATTTGGGTGTAGGAGATGAGAAGAGAGGCGAGGAGAGACGAGAGAGGCGGAGTAGTCGGGGATAGAGAAATAAGAGATAAAAGAGCAATCACATACTCAGAAACAGGTTTCGACGGCGAGGGTGAAGAAGAGCGAGATTGGAGGTACGAGAGAAGAGAATCGTGGGAAGCCGGAGAGAGAAGGTAGGGAGGGAGAGAGAAGCCGGACTGGCAATGGTGGTACTGGGCTAAACGAACGATATCGTTATCAGTGAGAGGTCTCTGAGCATGGTGAGTCGGTTCTTCGGCGGCGACGGTCATTTTTCCCGGCGGGATAACTCAGTTTCGAAACTTCTCAGGGAAGATAGTTTAGGTTATTTATTTTCCTTTACGCGGGAGAAATGATTTGGGCCTAAGTTTCTCTGGGCCTAAAGGCCTAAGGAATCCAGGACAGTATGGTCCATCATTCAAAACCCAAAACATATAAGCTTGTGTAATGTTGTTGTTATCTACATGGTAATCGAAACAAGTATCTTCAACACAAAAACTTTATTTTTATAGAAAGATTGCTCATCAAGAACATCGTGAATGGTATGCGCCATGAGCGTCTAATAGAGTCAAATGGACTCTTTTTGAAAAATGTTATGCAAACACTTAGATTTCTTAGTTGGTGGACTTCTTAGTTCATGATATGTGTGGATACTATCTTTTATTCATTAGCCATGCCCATGCACACATTTTTTTAATGTTAATTGTGTAGTTTGCCAGTTACTAATAAATATTCTCCAATTAAATCCGATTTTGTTTTTGCGAAGATTTACCTTCTTTTTTGACGACTAGTTTTTTTTTTTTTTTTGGGTCAAATGAATACCTTTAAATAAAAAAGATGAAGTTGCGGTGATGTATGGAGCGAGGTGAGGCTTCCATGCAAATTAGCCTTTAATGTAGGTAGCTAAATTATTTTAATCCATCTCGGTCTCCATATCAAGTTACACTATTACGTGAAGCTTCTATATTCCACTCATAATTTACAACCTATACAGTATTATATGTACGTAGAGTAGCCCATGTAGTCAATCAATGATGATTAAAATAAAATTAGGAAATAGTTCGTAGGTAGTGTGCTCCCAAGGTGGCGTGACATCTTCCAACCTCTTCTTACTCTCGCTCTCTACTTTTTTTAGAATAAGACAATAACAAAAGCTCAAGGATGTGCATGTGAGCCTCCTCTTATCGATCGATCCGACGGCTCTAATTGTAAACTCACGCTTAGCGTAACCGCCACCATTGGATTATCCGTTTTCACTACCCATGATATTATCATCGTTCTTTTGATAATAAATGAAGATAGGGATACTCGTTTTATACTTTCAAACATGTATTTTACTATGGTTTTAAAATAATAAAATACCAGTGAAAAAAAAAAGATACTCGTTTTTTATTTTCCTTTTTTATATCCTTTATTTTTTTCTTGAATTTATGGTAGCGTTGGACATTGCTACCGAACCGAACTGAAATTTGGTTAATTCAGTTTATATTTAATTTAAGAGTGCAAAATGTTACCAAAAGTTTCGAAGAAGCCAATATGAGTTGAAAACCCTACAAAACAGCAGAAGTTCCATGAAAAAAGGGTCCGCAATTTGTTTACACTGTAAAACTGCATAAATCTTTAAATTTGTATTCACTTTTCTCTTTTCAATTTCGTATTACTAGTTTATTAATTTATATAGAATAGTTTCTAAATTACAATATAAAATTTAACCTATTTCATAAAGTGTCCCCATATTTTTTGTCGAAGAACATAACCTTTTATCATATAGAAAATAAAGTCTATGTAAAATGAGTATACAAAATTGAAAGACAAAAAAAAATCGATGGGGGCAACAAAAATAGAAGACGTGTCTATGAGAGAGAGACGAGACAATGGTCAATGGTGTAATATAAGCTCAAAAAGACATGAAAAAATCAATGTTGCTATGGACCACTCTCTTTCTACTTCTCCATATCTCGTCACCTTTTGGTCATATTACAAATTACAACCAAGATTCAATAAAAATCAGCGGCTAATCCAAGAAACGTCGTCTTCTAGTGTGACAATTGAAGAAGGTCGGGTAAAATGTTGATGATGTCTTTTTCGATTCGTTATCTATTCTGTATTCCCACTCACTTCGAACTATCTAGATAATTGTAAACATACCGAACTAAACAAAGTGCAAAGTCTAAAACACAAAATTTCAAAGATCCATTCAAAGATTAAAAAAAAATAAAAAATCAAAGATCCATATTTTTTCGATATAGAAAGAACGAAAGAATAGGCTGCTGCACACATCGGAATCCCGCCATTCTAAAAAATCACCTGATCCGCTCTCTAGAGTTCATCATCTGGAAATTAACATTTGTTAATTAGATCTTCATACTGTTTTTCACCAAGCTCACTCATATATATCCACATAGCCGCTCTGAAGTTTTTTTTTCAAAAGCTAGTCCCAACAAGCACAAGTTTAAAACATCATTGTATTGGTTTACAAAAGTTTGAACTTTAACAAAAAAAAAAAAGGTTTGGAAATCAATTTATAGGTGTGTAGCACGAAACTATTGTATTATTGTAATCACTAAATATGGGTGTCTGTATATTTTTTATGATGATTTATTGGCTGCTTCATGGTAAGTTTTAAAAAATACTCATGTTCTCTTATAAATGCAAAAGAAATCAGAACGTATACACGGATACTCGTGAAGTAAATAGTAAAATAATTTATCTGTTTCTAATATATTGTTTTTTTAGGTTTTTCTTTGTTCCATAAAGTTTATGATTTTCTAGATTTTGTATGTATTTATTGTAAACTTTACAAAAATATTAATTAAAAGTATGTGAACTATTGAATTAAGTTAGCTTTAACTAGAAGCTCCGGGGGGGGTTTAAAGCACAAAAAGCTGGATTTAGTAATGGTAATGGAAATAGTAAAAAAGCCATAATGTAAGCCTTTTTAGCCTATCTAAATGTGATTAAAGAGAGAGAGAAAAAAAGAGATTAGAGTTGAGAGACCTTTTGGAAAATTTGAAGAGCTGATATTAATACTAAACCAAAAAAAGAGAGAGAGAGGCCACAAAGAAGTCAGTATCCCACGTGCACCTGGGAACTCGACCCCTCCTCTCTCCAGGACTCTCTGCACAAACCCACTCCCTCCCTCCCTCTCTCCCTCTCTCCCTCTCTCCCTCTCTCTCTTCCCTTCATTTCCTCCATTTTCATATTCTCTCTCTCTCAAAAGAAGAGGAAAAAAAAAACCTGAAAGCTGTTTTTTCTTCTTCTTCTTCTTCTTCATTCATTTTAGATGCTGTGAATCTCTCAACACTCTCAGAAACAAAGAAAAATCAGCCTCAAGAATCTAAAAAATCCACACGAAAAAAAAAGACAAGAGGAGCTAAAAAGAAGTCGAAGGACAAAAGAAGATTTGGTCATCAATGGTGGAAGCAAAAGATCAAGACATGGGTGATGGGATGCAATGCATAAACCATCCCTTCACGAAAAACCCAGGTGGGATCTGTGCTTTCTGTCTCCAAGAGAAACTCGGAAAGCTCGTCACTTCCTCTTTCCCACTCCCCAAACACCTCTTTTCCTCTTCTTCTTCCTCCTCTCCTTCCTTCAGATCTGACTCTGTAGGCTCCACCACCGCCTCCGCCGCTAATCTCTCTGCCTCTCTCTCCCTCTCCGTCGCCGGAGCCAGAAATGCCACGAACAACAACAACAAGCTTCCGTTTTTGCTGGTGAAGAAGAAGAAGATGTTGACAGCTTCGACTTCCTCCTCATCGACGGCGAATATCGTCTACAAGAGAAGCCAATCGACGACGACGGCGGCGTACGGGGGTTCTGATTTCAGCCCGAGGAAACGGAACGGGTTTTGGTCTTTTCTGCATCTCCACTCTTACAAACACCATAGCAGCAGCAAGAAAGTCGGGAACTTTCATGATTCTTCGAAGACGACGACGAGACCACAACCCACAAGCCAGACTGAAAACGCTTTGTCGAAAACAGGGAAGAGCGATCTGACAACGGCGGGATCTTCGTCGTCTTCTTCATCCTCTTCTTCGATGTCAAAGAGAGCAACTGTAGGTGGAAGTATTAACAGAAACGGCATTGATGTGATTGTAGAGGAAGATGGAAGCCCTAACGTTGTGGTTTCAGGAGCAGCAACAACAGTCACACCAAGCGAGAGGAAAGTGTCGAGATCCAGATCTGTTGGGTGTGGAAGCAGAAGCTTCTCTGGAGATTTCTTTGAGAGGATCACAAATGGTTTTGGAGATTGTACCTTGAGAAGAGTGGAGTCACAGAGAGAAGGTAACAACAAAGGTAAAGTCAGCAGTAGTAACCCTAGTAGCAATGGTGGTGGTGTGAGGGAGATGGTGAGATGTGGTGGGATCTTTGGTGGGTTTATGATAATGACGTCATCCTCATCTTCCTCATCATCATCATCATGGGTATCATCATCATCAGCTGAGCAACATCATCATCATCATCAAAACATGGCTCATGGTGGAAGGAACAGAAGCTGGGGATGGGCATTTGCAAGTCCAATGAGAGCTTTCACTTCTTCTTCTTCCGCTGGCAAAAGAGGCCGTACCATTTCAGATTCTACAAGCAAGAACACAACCCCAAACTTGAGTGCAATTCCTTCGTTGATGGCCGTCAGAAGCTGAATTAAAAACAAAAAATTAATCGTGTGTTGCAATAAGTGTTTTTTTAATCTTAAACAAGAAAAATACATTAAAACTAGTTTAATCCTTGTTTTTGAAATCCTATTTAGTAGTATTGTAATGTCACAGTACACTACTCTTCTATGTTAATTATCATCTTCTATCAAAACAAGGAAAGAGGAACTTAAGGATACTTGGGCTACTTTCTTCTGTTTTGTTTGTCTTTTTCTCTTGATTATTTTAATCCTTATATTTTGTTTCTCTAATCTCTACTTACAAGAACGATCTGTCTTGCTTTATGTTGTGTTTCTTTGCAGTATTAATTAAATTAGTAACACTGGAAAAAGCCAGTCAAAGGGGAGGTTTTGGGGGTTTGACTGGCCTTAAGTGTGAGTTTTGTGTTAAATGAGTGAATCAAAAGGCACATGCCTTTGCACATGCTGATTCCATGGTCCCCAAAAACTTCAATTTTTTTTTATTAAAAAAATCTCTTGTGACCCACTAAATTAAGGCATAAACAACGGTTGTAGTGTTGTACTGCTACATACATCACTGATAGTGATCACCTAATCTTTAAAATCAAAACAGTGCAAATTTGGTTTCACATTGATATTGTTAAGTGGATCAACGAACATAAAAAAACAGATGATTTTGTTATTATATAACGTGTAGAAGAGGAGGACATAAAGGGGGTCCATGAGATGAAACTACATATGAAGGATTCTGCAAAGCCGAAGAGACAGGAAAAAAGGGCCTCCTTCTCATTTACTCTTTGATTAGTTTTTGTTTTTTATAAGCATTTGTATTTCTCCATGCATGGTGGACATGTTTATACATGTTCCAAAGACCAAAACTATGTATAATAGATTATTTAAAACCTGATCATGTGTCATTAGACCAATTTAGTAGGATCGTTTAAGAGATCAAGATCTCAATAAAATTAGTAGCCATGTTCTTAACTTGCTCCATCTTCTTAGAGCATAGAAATCGCCACACACTAGCATGAAAATGTTCTACCTAGACTAGAATCATTGTAACATGGAAATTAACGCAAATGCAACCAAAACAAAAAATTTGTGGCCAAGATCCATAAAACCAAATACAGCAAATACTTGTAAGCAGTAATGAATTATTATTATTATTCTTTTGGTTCTAAAGTTGTAAGGAATTGTTGTTTTAGGGAGGTATATTTTAAATGTTAAATAGGAGTACGAATTATAATAATCCGAAAATCAATGAGTTTAAGAAAAATGTAGGCTAAATTGAATGCAAATTTCTATGTATACAGAATCACAGATGCATTTGAAGAAACAAAAAATCAAAAAACTTTTCTAAAAATTTTATATAATAGGTTTTTTGATAGGTTTTTTGGGAAGTTTGTTCATAAATGCATTTACGTCGTTTTGCGTTTGGCTATTGCTTTTACAATAACAAAATAATTATTCACAAACCAAATGTTGTAGTTTTATTTGAGATAAAAGCAATTATGATAATAAGTAAAGGCAAAAACAAAGTAATCAAACAGTAGAAGTCGTAATCTGAACGAATCACGGTCCAGTAGTCGACACTCCCTAGAATGATTGATACTCCGAAGATGAGTGTAATCAGCTCATAAAAAACTTACAAATATTTCAAGTCCATAGAATTGATCATTCTACCCCCGGAGAATTTAATGGTTTTGCCGACCCATCCGATTCAATCATGTTGTGACAAGAACATGTTGGGTCTATAAATACTGTTCATGATGGGTCAAACCCATCCATTTAATACCTCTATGACTTCATGCTCATGTGTTGCGTTGTGACTTGTGAGTTTCATTTTCACAGTTATTGCCAAAGCTAACCACAGAATCTAAAGTGTCTGTACTCTGTAATACGCCGAAACCTACTTGTCATTATTAATGATGGCCAAAGAGGCCTGAAAAAGCATGATGTTCTTCTGCTACGCATTTTTAGAACGGCATGCAGTTTATCCCCGTTTCCTAAAAACACCGTGTCGTTCTCAGCAATGTTTTTTTTTTTTTTGGGGGTCAAACACATTCACTAATCACGGAAAGGCACGGACTGACTAATTTTCCCGGCTCTATTTTTTTGGATGATCAAAAGATACGCGGATTAAGCTACCGTGAGTATGTTTCTTTTGTTCGTCAAGTTCCCATTAGTGTCTCAAATTCACCCATTATAATTTTATCTTTTGGAGTGTAATGATTCGGAAAAGTAACACAAAATTACAAAAAAGTGTACGATATTTTCCTGATTTCGGACCCCTCAGCTTGTCAGATTTTAAATAATTCTCTTCATGAAAGTTTTCGTTTTTTTTCTAAAGCACAATAAGAAAATTACAAACCATTTGGCCGGTTGGCCCTATTCTCTTTCCGTTGTTTAGTAGAAGATAAGAAATGATTAGATATTCCCAAAGTGTAAATGGTCTAACCTGGATATATAATTAACACGACAATTGTTGATTGGACAGTTTAGATTGATGCAAACAAAACGGATTACAACGAACCAGGCTGGAAACACAAAAATTATCTAAAGTCAAATACAAGAAAAGCATTCTAAGAATCCTGCTTTGAAAATCGATAGACCTATTTGAAAATTCGCATATTTAATCGTTTCTTTACATTTTAACTCTAGCTTTTTTTAATTCAATGTTGATTTTTTTGTTTTTGTTCAGTTACATAAAAAGCTGTAAGAAACAATTCTTTTTGTAACTATATGTTGATTTAAAAGCAATAGAAAGGCATGATTGGAAGTTGGAAATACAAACAATCTAGTACTTCTAAAAAGATTGGGATTGTTTTGTTTCATTCAAGTGTTTTCTTTTATAGATTTGACCCTAAATAATATACGTACCATTTTTTTCATTCGAACTTGAGGGCCTTCGACCAAAATTTCTAGTAAAATATTTCAAGAGATTAAGGAACTCATGGCTGGTTAAACCTAAACCCTTGCCACACGACCCTAGTTAGAACCTAGCTAATCAGACAAGCAAGAAGACGTGTTGAGAGTAATTGTTACAAAAGCACACAAAGAATGCTGAATTTTTTGCATTACCTAGCGCAGTGAAACCCTCTGCAACAACTTCCACATGATAATTTCATTCTCTTATATCTTCATGTAAGCCACCACAGTGGCCGAATCAATATCCATGAAAAATCTAAACTTAAAAAGGATAAAGTGAAATGAACCAAACCATACACAGAGTTTCACCAATCTCCTTGACCATGTCAGAGCTGAAGACGCTTCTCAGCTCAGGTGGTTCTATCTTTGAGATCTTTGCCGTTTTACTAGTATTGCATTTGATCTACCAAAGAATTAGGAGAAGAGTCAAAGTCTACTTACTTGATTTCACTTGTTACCGAGCCCCTGATTCAAACCGCATCCCAATGTCTACTCTTCTCGAGACCATCTACCTCGATGAGCATATTGATCAAGAGAGTATCGATTTCCAAGCCCGGGTTCTTGAGAGGTCCTGGTTAAGCAACCAAACCAGCATTCCTCCTTCGTTGATGGAAATACCCCTCAAGAAATGTCTCTCCTCGGTCCAAATCGAAGCCATGACTACTCTCTTCACCTCTGTTGAGGATCTTCTGAAGATAAACAAATTAAGCCCAAGAAGCATAGATGTACTGATAACAAACTGCAGTTTGCATGCGCCTACACCGTCTCTTAGTGCAATGGTGATCAACAAATTCCATATGAGAAGCAATATCAAGAGCTTTAACCTGTCCGGCATGGGTTGTGCGGCTGGGATTCTATCAGTCGGTTTGGCTAACGACTTGCTAAAGGTTCACCGAGGCTCCTTGGCTCTTATTGTCAGCACCGAAGCGCTGAATACACATTGGTATATTGGCAAAGACAGATCTATGCTTCTTACCAACTGTCTCTTTCGAATGGGAGCAGCTGCAGTATTGATGTCTAGCAATGATCATGACAGAGGAAATGCAAAGTATGAGCTTTTGCATGTTGTTAGGACAAATAAAGCGAAAGATGATCGAGCATACCGATGTATCTATCAAGACATAGACTATGAGGAGAAGCAAGGGGTGAAGATAACCAAAGATGTAATCAGCGTGGCTGGAGATATGTTGAAGATGAATCTAACTTCACTGGGACCTTTGGTACTACCTTACCTAGAGCAATTGCAATATGTGATACAGAACATTCTTTGCAAGAAACTAAAGATCTTTAAGGCGAGTTCTTTTTATACACCGAACTTCAAGACAGCGTTTGAGCATTTCTGCATTCATACAGGAGGAAGAGCTGTGATTCAAGCAATGGAGATGAACCTGAACTTGACAAAAGAAGACATCGAGCCATCAAAGATGACTCTTCATAGGTTTGGGAATACTTCTTCGTCATCCATTTGGTACGAACTCTCTTACTTGGAAGCAAAACGGAGAATCAAAAAAGGCGATAGGGTTTTGCAGATTGCATTTGGAAGTGGGTTTAAGTGTAACAGTGCGGTGTGGAGATGTATCCGAGATGTGGAGCCCGATACAGAAAACAAATGGCTCGACTTTATTGAATCATATCCCGTAGACGTACCTGATTCTATAAATATCAGACCGGGTTAGCATGTGCAAGCAACATAACCTTGAAGATAGAACTTAGGAGGGCTCTGAGTTATTTGAATTCACTCTCAATGAACACAAAGACCACTTTTCACAGGTTTTGGAATGTAGTTTGGTCTCATTTTCACCCACTAAGACACTGGAATTTGATTTGTTACTCTTCACAAATCCCTGAATTTTCATTTCTTCATGACTTTCATAATCTAGCAATAGAGCTAGATCTGATTGAAACAAAATCAAAGCCTTATGTCATATTAGAAAGTAATAGAACTATTATTTGCTGCATCTTCCAGAGAGAATTGTTGGAGTCGATTTTCTTTTTGATTTGAAATATAATATGAGTATAGCAAGTGGTACCTCTGTTGTCACTTGTCAGGACACTCTTCTTTGTTGTTCTCAATATTCTCCTAGGACCTTATTATCTCCAAATCCATATGCAAAAAAACAAAAGAGATTATAGTTATCCTCCCTACACACATGACACATTACAGCTTAGGCGTTCAGTCCCAAGAACCTCTAAAACATCAAAATCTGGCAGTCTTCATGGAATGTTGGACAGTCTTGAGCTGATATCATATCGGTATTTGCCTGCTTTGTGTCAAACAAATAAACAAATAAAGGATTAAACATCAATGATTGTTGCGTGACCATAAAAAAGCTAGCACTAGCATTTGCAAAAAAAAAATGTATGGGTTCTCAGGTTTGATTTGTGTGAGGGACATGGGTTCCATGCATATGGCGATCTTCACTTGTCAAAAAAGTTTCACTCGTGAAGATCTAATAGATTGGACATTTCACCTTCTAACTGTGGAGGAGCTTAGTAAACATGGTACGTGGGGATCACAACTAACGAGTACATGACAGATTCTTAAACAAAAAAAAATGTGGAGGAAAAAAGAAAGCTGTTACCTATCAACAAATCCACGATCTTGAAGTTCATTGCAGTGAGGGGTTGGCATCTTCTTGTTCCACCGCCGTTTTTGGAGCTCAATGCGACAGGACTGGAAAAGAAAACTTCTGTACTCTTTGATTACGTTGCCCTCAAGGTTAGCTCGAGCAGAGCTACCGAGCGGAAACTTCTCTTCAAAGGCTGATGATGATCTGACGTAAAAGCTAATCTCCATATTCTGTGTCGTCTTTGGTATCTGATAAGACTGGTTCTTGTGCAGAGAATAGTCGGGCTCAGAAAAGGGTAGATAAGCTAGCAACAAAAGCAGCAAGAATGGTAGAATCTGAATAATCGTTAAACAACTGGGTCCAGCCACATTAGGCTCCTCCTCTTGGGGTTGGTTACGCGCTGGTCTAGTCCTATTAGCATGGGAAGCACGGAACATGTCCCGTTGTTGACCAAAAAATGCCCTGAATATCTCGTCGGGATCAAAATCATCATCAAAAAATTCATTCCGCGTATTATATCTCCTCCTCGGCCTGCGATTACTTTGCCTCCGGATATGATCGAATTCATCAACAAACCCCACCTGATCATACTGGCTTCTCGAGTTACCATCGCTCAAACAAGTAAATGCTTTGGAAACTTTCTTAAAGGCTTCCTCTGAGCCCGGTGCCTTGTTCTTATCCGGGTGAACTTTCAAGGACAGCTTCCTATAAGCTTTTCTGATCTCTTCAACCGAACAGTTCTTTTCTAAACCCAAAATCGTGTAGTAGTCGTTGTTCTTTTTTATATTCCTAACCAACTCCACATTTTCCTCAGTATATTTCATCTTCTCGTTAGGCTTCCCAGGCTCAAGCTTATCACCATCCACAGATTTGAGCTTTTCACTAAGAGATGGATTTCCTGAAACTGAACCCAGATTGTCACAAGCAGCAGTAAGTTCATCAACGGACAGGCTTGGATTAAGCCGTTTTGCCATCCTGATAAATTTCAATGCCCGTTCCTTATCACCAGAAGCAATGGCGTCTTCGGCGATCCTCAGACACCTCGACGCATCATCTTTGTTACCATCCATAATAAGCCTATTCAAAGCCCTAATTCAAAATTTCCCAGAAAATCTTCCCTACGCGAATTCAACAGAAAAGAGACTAAATCAGAACCACCGTGATATCATTGCTAAACACGTCGAATCAAATCCAAAATAGAGCTTCAATCTGAAATTCCGTACATCTAGGTTAAGACGATCAAAACAAGGATCCAAGATCGTCGGACACACGAATTAAAACTCACAAAAGCAACGAGTACCCGATTCAGGCGACGAGAGTGGCCATGGAAGAGGCAAGGAAAAGCTGATCAGAAACAAGGTTACGGGTTTTATTCATTACTACTTGCTTTGCTTGTCGTCGGGAAGAGAGCAAGTCAAGTAGATGATGAACCAGGCCAAGAATTCTCAAGATATTATTATTCACCTAAATAAAATGAAAATTTATTTACCTTGATAAAATGAAAAATCATCTACATAGAAATTTCCTACCACAAAGACTAAAATTTGTAAAATGGCGACACAAAATGAAATTTTGCGTTTCCTAACCACACCAAAATTCGAAATTGAGTCTCCAATCTTATGATTATAATTTGATTAATTTCCTATATTAAATTATTAATGATTGTATTTTGTATTTGCTGTTTTTTTACACATCGAAATTATAATTATCCTTCACAATAATGATTTTTTTTTTTCTTTTAGTAATTGCATGGACGATTAAAAAAAAAAATCGCTCACTGTCTTTTGGTTGTGTTTGTCAAGGATGCATTTTGAGTTAAAAACGCCACGATTGGAGATTAATTTCGCAAATTTGATATATGTTAATCAACTTTTCTGTGGATATACCCTAATCTAGTTAATTAGTATTATATGATTATTAATAAAACTAGATTATTATTGGTTTGTGTATTTTAATAGATTTGAAAATCAAAATCAAATCCAGTGCTATTGGTTTCATTTTCAAATCCATATTCAAATATTGGGTTATTGGTTTTGTGATTTATAAATATTAATTCAAATCAAGTGTTATTCAATTTTATAAATTTACTTATGAATTTAATTTCACAATAGATTTTAGTAGATTTGGAAGAATTTTTATGTTAAAAATACATATATTCAAATCCGAGAAAAAATCTATGGATTTACAAATACTAATTAAAATCCACATCTTAGATTTGAAAATCAATTAAAATATATAAACATATAACACATTCTAAAATTATGATCAGATGGTTAAGCGTAAATATTTTCCAAGAACTCGGTTTTTGTGTAATAGTTGTAAATCATGCAGAAGAAAATAACGAGAATAAGACAAACAAGAACCAATTAATTTAGTCAATACAATGAACATATACAATAAGCTTTTAAAGTTGAAATTGAAGTTGTTGGGGGAATAAGAGTATACAAAGTTACGAAGAAGGATATGGTCTTATTTAAGAAAAAAAAATGGTACGTAACAAACATATAAAAAAGGAATTAGAGACGTCTTGTGTCTCTCTCATCAGTGTTTATCGGTGGAAGTACTTTTAGCCTTAGGCTTCTTAACGATCATAACGGAGCAGTGAGCATGATGAGCTAAGTAGTCACTCACACTCCCCAAAAACACCCTCTTGACAGCTCCATAACCATGGCTTCCTAGAACAAGAACAGATGCATGATGTCTCTCCGCTGATTCCAACATTATATTCCTCGGATCTCCTTCGATCACCTCCGACGACGAGATCTCAACAGATTTAGCCGAGCACACTTCGGCACACTTCTTCTTAACCAATTCCGCAGTCTTGTTCAAATCTTGTTCCACCATCGGTATTATATCTACCGTTCCGGGACCAGCGAAGCCGAGGACGGAGGTCGCGGTGGGTCGGGCGTGAACGACGACGAGTTTGAATTGTGGGTTTGACTTGAAAGGTACAAAGAAGAGATCGAGAGCCGTCTCGAGTGCGTGGTAGCTATGAGCTGAATCATCTACTCCTACGACCACCACACGCTCACTTCCACTTGCCATCTTTCGATCTCTTTTGGTTTACGATTTTGCTTTGTGATTGTAATTAGACTCTCTTTTTTTGTTTGTTTCTGTACATGAAAACTGAGAGAAGTGGTTTCTATTTGAATGATAAGTGGGCGGGGATGATGTGGTCGAGCGTTGTTGCCGGGACAGATTCTCACGCGAGGCCTCTTTGTTCCAACTAAAACGGGTCTGTTTAAAAATTTAGATAGTTATATANCAAATTGAAACCAAAGTGTTTTTTTTTTTTTTTTTTTTGTGTTTAGTAGTTTGCTTTCAATTTGGTTTAATATGAATAAACAAACCAATGAGAGTTGTTAAAAAAACAATTCTAATTTAATAATCCTTTAATACAAATAATTTATGGAGTATTGATTTATAGAGGTGTAACTGTAAGACCATTTAATTCAACAGTTGAAACCTTTCAATGATGTGTTGAATTTTTTTTTGAATCTTACGTGGATTAAGTTGAGTTGAAAAATTTCAACATGTTGAATTTTAAATAGTGGGACACATGGCATAATACTATTGGAAAAGCAAAAATTTCGGTGGAAATAATACAACAACTTGAACTTTAATTGGAGAGAGGATGAGGCTGAGATACATATATATATTTTTTTACATCTACATTATTTAAGGCAATTATTGTATATGAAATTATATATATATTTTTTTTTAAAATATATACCAAAATTCATCATTTTTCATATTCTATAAATAGAGACTTGTTTCATTAGATTTGGTCACATAAAAAAAACCATATTCTTAACAATAATTTTCTATTTAACCTCTCATAAACTCTCGTTTTTTTTTATCATTTTCTGTATTCTTTGAGAAAATGGATCCAAACAATAACCCTTATAACACCCAAAATTCTTCTAATTACCCTTTTAACTACCCAAATCCCAACAATTATCCATTTCAAAATCAATATTCCAACCAACCCCAAAATATGCCAAATTATGGTTTTTCACAAAGTTTCTTCATGCCGTCAGATATTCCAAACTATCACACATATTACGGTTCGGTGATGTCATATTCATCTCAACCACCCCTTTATTCTTCTACTCCGGCGGGTAATGAAATTGTTCCGGACTCTGGAGCAATTGAATTTCCTGGATTTTTTACACAAATGGCTTTTGGTGGTATAAGTGGCGTTAATGAAGCCACTCCAAGTGCAGACGATTCAACCCATGTTCCCCGGAAAAGCCCCAAATGGACCATTGAGCAAAACTTGGTGCTACTGAGTGGGTGAATCAAATATGGAACATACAGCGTTATTGGTAGAAACCAAAAGAGCGAATCATTTTGGGGTAAAATTGCTGAGTATTGTAATGAGCATTTCTCATTTGATCCTCCGCGTGGTGGAGTTTCATGCAGAAATCATTACAACTACATGAACCAAAAATTGGGAAAATGGATTGGCGCTTACGATAACGCTAAGCGTATGCAACAAAGCGGGTGGTCGGAGCAAGATGTCTTGGCGAAAGCGCATGAAATATATTCAGGTGGTGGTAATGGAAATTTCAATTTAAGGAAAGAATGGATCGCTGTCCGTGATCAACCACGTTATGGTTGTCAGGTAGGAGGAAATACTGGCTCTGGAAGCAGTTGATCTAAGAGAGCCCACGAGAGTGATGCTAGTGACTCCAACTCTGTAAGATCCATTGCTCGTCCAATGCTCGTCCAATGGGGAGGTAAAAAGAAAGGTAATGGCGTAGCTTTGGAAGTGGTCAACGAATATTTTAATGAATACAAACAAATCAAGACGCAAGAGTTGGAACGCTTGTTATTAATATGTAATCAGAGAAACAAAAATATAAAATATAAATAATGAAATAAAAATGGTGGGATAGGGTGTTGAATCTTATTAAACAAACCATTGTAGAGTATAAAATTTTAGTGGGTGTTGAATTATTAGGTGAAAGAGAGATGAGAGGATGTGAAAGAGAAAGAGATGATGTGGAGGGCGTTGATTGTTGAAACTATTGTGGATAGTCTAATTGTAGTTTTATTAACGATTCGAACCAATTACAGTTCAACACGTGGCATCTTAATATCACAACGTAACCGGTGAGTAGCCTCTCACATCAGCGGAAGTAGGCCGTCTCCCGTTAACTATTATCAACATTCATCGACAATCAATAAAATCGTTATAGTCAGTTCGGTTTCGTGCTTTTTTTGTTGACCCTAATTTTAGTTAATTCACCGTAAGCAATCACCTTTCCGATCCGGAATTTTTATCGACGCCCCTTGTGTATAATTCTACATACCTTTGTCATATCCGAATTCAAACCCTATAATGTGCATAGGTGAGTTGTACAACCAAAAACAGTACTTATACATCTATATTTATGTATTTAATATGGGCATTTATACGTTTACATATTTCTACATTTTTATTTGAGCTGCTTATAACGAATATTGGCTTTTTCTATTTTTTTTGTTGCTGTTTCGAGAGTTCGTATTCAAACGAATTACGGTTTACGGATATTTGAGTATTTTGTCCTGAATGTCGTAATTAAAGGCTTCAAACTCGAACTTTTCCAAAGTAAAGAAAAAAAAGAGATGTCTATTCAAAAGACAACGAAATGTAAAGCGTAAGTTACCACCCCTATATATCACCGAGAAAAGATTTTTTTTTCTTCCTACTACGGAAATAAGAAAACACATGAAAAAATTCTAATTTGTTCACATGCGGTATGTATATCTTTATTCGAATTTGATTTATATTATAAGCTTTTAAATACTTTAAGGTTGTAGGATATTTAGTTCCTTTACCGTAAAACAGACGACGACTCACTGACGCAATGATGGTGTATAAATTAAAATATTCTTTCCCTTTTTTTTTTGTTTGCAAAATTAAATTTCCAATATACTAGTAGATAAAATTGCAAAAAGATTAAATGAATTTATAAAATTTTAAACATTTGATCTCATCTGATACGCTATATAAACTTTGATATATTCAAACGATAATAAAAGTAACTGTGTGACTAAAATAAGTTAATCACATGTAGTCATGTAGAGAAGATCATTTTGATTTATTTTAATGTTAATTTTTAAACGATTTTGTTTCGTATTTTGAAAATAAATAAAAACTAAAAGTTTGAAATAAAAATAGAGAACGTTTAAATTCACATTTTTTAGGTTTGAATTTAGAACTGCTATAAATTGTCTATATTTTTGTTGTTGTAATTTTCATCCAGAAGATTTCTTAAATAGCACACGCTTCTTCTTTATATACACACACTCGTTTATCTTATCTAGAGCACACAAGCTCATACCTAACATGGCAAAGCTCATCCTCATCCTCGCCGCACAAATACTCCTCCTCGCCGCTAACGTTGCCTCCACCGGGAAGAACGGTGGAGACCTCGCAAGACCAATAAACAAAAAACAACTCGGCCTCAATAGAAAGGAGAAACTCACACATCTCCGTGTCTATTGGCACGACATTGTAAGCGGTCGAAACCCAAGCTCCATCATGATCCAACGGCCCGTTTCCAATTACTCCTCATCCTCCTCCTTCGGATCAATCACCATGATCGACAACGCACTAACATCAGATGTGCCCATTAACTCGGCTGTGGTGGGCCAGGCTCAAGGGATGTACGCCGGAGCAGCCCAAAAGGAGCTAGGGTTCTTGATGGTGATGAACTTCGCTTTCAAGACTGGCAAGTATAACGGGAGTACGATCACGATTCTTGGTCGGAACACGGTTATGTCCACGGTTAGGGAGATGCCGGTGGTTGGAGGCAGTGGACTGTTCCGGTTCGCTAGAGGTTATGTTGAGGCTCGGACCAAGTGGTTCGATCTCAAGACTGGTGACGCCACTGTTGAGTATGACTGTTACGTCTTGCATTACTGATGGTGCCTAGAAATGGATACATTACTAAAAGTGACCCACTTAGGTTAATGGATTTTGTTTTGGGTTTGGGGGTTTGTTTCACTCATTTTCATTTTTTTAATTAATTTATTTATTTATGTTTTTTTTTTTTGCTTACTTAGTATACTGTCCATCGAAAACAATTGTTCTTGTTTTTGCTTAATGCTTTAATTGAGATCCTATCATACAAGTCGAGAGAAATGATAATAGGATTTTTTGTTTTTGTTTTTAATCGTCTGTTACGTATCATCAAAGATATTTGATTTAATTATATTAAAAATGATGATCAATCGATGAATTCAACTACATGCATCTCATGCTTTCTCTACAATTCATTAGATCACGACAAACGTTTTTATCTGCAATACTCTAAAACCTCTAATAATCTTTGCATCTATCAAGATGCCGCTTTTTTGGGAATCGAAAATTTTATCGAATCAAAAATCTTTGACAATAAGATTTTAAGGAGCTTTTATCGAAAATCGAAAATGCTAATTTGTCATTCTAACAGGATTTTAAGAAGTTTGTTATTTCTTCAACTAATTGCACATTCCAACCGAAAAAAGGTTTTTACAAAATAAACAACCGATTTTCCAAGTCGCAATATTGGGACCAATTCCATTCAATAAATGTATTATAACGGTCCATGTATAATAGTTATTCCAAAAAGGGGTGTTATGGGGAAAAGACAAAAAGATTAGGGATCAACGGATAAAAACCCGATAGTGAAACGAGTTCTGAGGTTTGGTTTGGTTTCAACGTTCAGTTATCCACCACACACACACACACACATAGGCCTTGTGAGTTTGTCGACGTTCCTCTTCCTTACTTCTCACCCTTGTTCCGCCGATAGCGAATCCCCTGGCATGGATATGAGCTGAGATATCGAAGCGACAGAGAGAAGTGAAGAAGATGTCGTCTTTCTTCAAATCTTTTGCCGGAAATCCCAGGGAGGCGGCTGCCATGGCGATGGTGCAATCCTCATCTTACAGAGTATGTGAAATTACTTCGAATCCGCCCTTGCTCCGTTTATTGCATTTGTTTTGGGTACCGGGAAAGTGATAGCCTTTCGTTCAAGTTCAACTTCTAAAACACTCTTGTCTCCGAATTGGTCCATAATATCAATGCAATGGTAATTTACGGTTTGTGGGATTCGTTAAAGTAGTTCGATTTTTTTTATATAATAACTCAAAAGGTAGGTAAATACCTCCACGGGCATTCTGTGTTCTTAAGGTTTTACTATTGCACACCAATTGTTCGATAAAATTTCAGAGGCTTTTGGGGTGACTTTTATCCATTGCTTGTATGTTCTTATAATAGAAGTGTAGTAATGTTACAGAAAAAAGAAGAAGAGGAAATGTAAGTAGTTCACTTGAGTTCTGACTCTCTGACCATCTCATCACGGCTTCATAAGTCTTATGTAATTCTTGGAGCTCACTTTAACCAGGCTCTGTTCTTTTATAGAAAAACGTGTTCTCTAAGGAACTTGCTTGGAAAAACTACTTCACCTGTCATTCTGACATAAATTCTTGTATCTTGCTGATAATTTGCGTGGAAATAGTTTTGAGATGTGGGTTTGTGTCTGTTCAGGTATTGTCAGGTAGAAATTGTTCAAATTTAAGGAGAAACACTCGGCTGGATTCTTTTCTTGCCAAGGGAAGGTCTTCCGTCAAGGCATTTTCTTTCCTATATGTCTCACGGTATTCAACTCAACCAAACAATGAGTTTGGTCATTCATCAAAGCGACGGTCCCGTGGGCCTGTTATGGCAGCAAAGAAAGCATCTGAAGGTTTGCATCTCTCTGCTTGTACTTATTTCCTAATACTGTTATGCAATGTGGCACTCATTTACTATTGTGTTTGGTTAGGGGAAAAGCAAGAAGGAAAGTACAAGCACACAGTTGATTTGCCAAAGACAGGTTTTGGTATGAGAGCGAATTCTTTGACGAGGGAACCTGAACTCCAGAAGTTGTGGGACGAGCACCAGGTCTTCAAGAGAGTTTCTGATAATAACGATGGTGTGAGTTTCTCATGATCCTCTCACATCAACTTTGCTTCGAGAAACTGGTATCTGATAGTTAGTTTGAATTGCAGGGGAGTTTCATTCTTCATGATGGTCCTCCTTATGCCAATGGTGACCTGCATATGGGTCATGCTCTTAATAAGATACTGAAGGATATCATCAATCGCTATAAGGTATGAACCTTTCCTTACTTGGACATGCATTTACTCTCTATTTGGCTTCTCTATTTTTCCTTACATCCAGTTAAGGAGTTTCTTCTCGTCAAATTGTCTGCTTCTTCATCCAGCTGCTCCAAAACTATAAAGTTCAGTACGTTCCTGGGTGGGATTGCCATGGCCTTCCAATTGAGTTGAAAGGCAAGTACATTAATAGGTTATGGACCCTTGAGTCATTACAATGAGAAAATAACTCTGCTTTTATTATTTTCCAGTTTGTTACTTGCCTCAGTAATTTGGCTGTTATTGTCAAACATTTCAGTTCTGCAGTCCCTGGATCAGGAAGTGAGAAAGAAACTTACACCACTAAACTTAAGGACAAAGGCGGCAAAATTTGCGAAAGCAACAGTCAAAACACAAATGGAGTCATTTAAGGTGGCTATCTAGCTTTATTTCCATACCTGAGTTCTTGTTTTGAATGCATCAGTCATTATGATTTTTAGATCTCTCAGGACATTATAGTTATGAGAGAGATTTTATTTGGTCATTCAATTGACATTTAGCACATATGACATAATACTTGGTGTTTACAGCGGTTTGGAGTCTGGGCAGACTGGAACAATCCTTATCTAACTCTTGATCCAGAATATGAAGCAGCCCAGGTAATGGTCATAACCTCCCACATTATCTACTGGATTAAAATAATCATGCAGGCCCAGGAGATGATTATTATAAGAGTCTGCAAGGTTTCGAAAGCCTGATAAAGTCTAAATATCAATTTATCGTATTAACATATTGTAGATCGAGGTATTTGGCCAAATGGCCTTGCAAGGGTACATCTATAGAGGTAGAAAACCAGTCCACTGGAGCCCTTCATCTCGTACTGCTCTTGCAGAAGCTGAACTAGAGGTAAAATTCCCGTTTTCATCTCAAATAGTCTAAGAAAAAAAACAATATTATGGATAGCCCAGAGCAAACTAAAGTCAGCTAAAATTATATCAGTCTTGCTATTCTTTTTATTACGTCTGTTGACATTGTACCATAATGTGATTTGTAGTCCATTATACCCAGAGTATTGCTTTATATATCCTCGATGAACTCTGATTTAATGAAATTATCTATTCCCTTTCTTAATACATGCCGCTTTCATGAATGAATGGTTAGACAATTCCACACGTTACCTTGGTTATCTTATATCAGTCCTACCTGTATCTGCCTTTATTTGTAGTATCCGGAGGGTCATATTTCAAGAAGCATATATGCTATTTTCAAATTGGTTGGCGGAGCGAAAACAAGCCTTTTAGAAGAGTTTATTCCTAATGTATTCTTGGCAGTGTGGACAACTACACCTTGGACTATTCCAGCCAATGCTGGTAAGTGTCATATTAATATATGTTACTCTCAGCTGCCAAAATACATCCTACCTTACTTTGTTTCTGTTCTTTCCCACCTCTCTTGTCCATTTAGATGCAAGTATAAGTACTTTTTTGTCTGATTTTCTGTATTTGAGTGCTATATAAGCACATTCTGTGATTCTTCTTTTTTTCCCTTCTTGTCTAACTTTCAGCTGTCGCGGTGAACGCAAAGCTTCAGTACTCTGTTGTTGAAGTGCAGTCATCCTCAGGAGATAAATCTGCGTCGACAGGCAATAAAAAGAAAATGCCTGGGAAGGTTCTGAAGAATCAACAGAAGCTTTTCGTAATTGTAGCTACCGACCTTGTGTCAGCATTAGAAGCGAAATGGGGTGTGAAGCTCATCATAAGTAAAACATTCCTTGGTGCAGATCTTGAAAACTGCAGGTTACATTTAAATATAGAGAATAAAAGGAATCTCAGTTTTGCATGGGATGCTATAACTTCAACCCATTGGTTTATGGTGTGTCTTCATGGTTTAGGTACACACATCCAATTGACAATAGGGATTGTCCAGTCGTTATAGGGGGTGATTACATAACCACGGAATCAGGAACTGGGTTGGTCCACACTGCCCCTGGTCATGGTCAGGAGGATTATGCAACTGGCCTAAAGTATGGGCTGCCTATTGTTTCTCCTGTGGATGATGGAGGAAAATTCACTGAAGAAGCTGGACAGTTTAGTGGGCTCTCTGTCCTTGGAGAAGGGAATAGTGCTGTTGTCAGTTACCTGGATGAAAATATGTCTCTGGTCATGGAAGAATCTTATGGTGAGTTTGCTTCAGATGTTTCTGGCCAGAGCAAACATTTGTCATCCACTTTATTTCAGATTAAAATAGTCTTATGATTTGATTTCCTTCTTTTGTATTCAGCTCATAAATACCCATATGATTGGCGAACTAAGAAACCGACGATATTTAGGGCGACTGAGCAGTGGTTTGCATCGGTTGAAGGGTTTCGCAAGGCCACTATGGATGCAATCAACAATGTGAAATGGATACCACATCAGGTACCTATTTAACTGCATACTGAGTTTATAGGCTGATTTCTTTTTGCTTGAGTATGTGGGTTGAAAGTATATCATGTGTGGATGTTAGCTATGGAAGGAGACTCAAAGCATATTAAACCAGATGATTTGATCCACCTTGCTGCCGGATTTTCTCATTGTTGGGATGGTTTCTTACTGCTTGTTCTCCTCTTAAAATAGCTTTCTGCCTTATATTTTCTTTCTAAGAGCTGCATGTTATATTGTTCGGAGTTTAATTTTGTAACTGATATGTTTTGACAATTGTCATTCAGGCAGTTAACAGAATATCTGCCATGACCTCCAGTCGATCTGATTGGTGCATCTCAAGACAAAGGACATGGGGTGTCCCTATTCCTGTCTTTTATCATGTTGAGACAAAAGAACCCCTAATGAATGAAGAGACAATTGAACATGTTAAGTGTAAGAGTTAGGAAGATATTATGGTCTTTTTCTTGGTTGTTTTTAGAGGCCGTGTTTCTCTTAATCTTGCTCGATGTAGTTGCTATGCGTTTCCTGTACCCTTATTTGAATACCTTGTCCACAGCTATAGTTTCCCAGAAGGGTAGTGATGCGTGGTGGTATATGTCAGTGGAAGACCTACTTCCTGAGAAATATCGTGAGAAAGCAGCTGATTATGAAAAGGGAACCGATACAATGGATGTCTGGTTTGACTCAGGTACTCTAATAAAAGAATGCTAATTAGAATCAAATAGTCCCACAAGGCGCCAATCAACTATTTTATCATCACTTTTTTTCAAATTTGTATTGTCAGGTTCCTCTTGGGCTGGTGTTCTGGGGAAGCGCGAGGGTCTTAGTTTTCCTGCAGATGTGTATCTAGAAGGTACAGATCAGCATCGTGGATGGTTCCAGAGTTCTTTGTTAACAAGCATCGCAACAAAAGGTGATAAATGCATGCAGTGATAACTGCCTTTATAAAGCAAGATTACTATAAAGATTTTAGCTTGCTTGGTGTACGTTGGCTTTTCATTCTTTTTCTTCACATTTTGTGTTCTTGTATATAGGAAAGGCCCCCTATTCTGCTGTTATAACACATGGTTTTGTACTGGATGAGAAGGGTATGAAAATGAGCAAGTCTTTGGGTAATGTGGTTGACCCACGTATGGTCATTGAAGGAGGGAAAAACTCAAAGGTTCGTCACTGGTATAACAACCAAGCCCATTGTGTAAAATCATCTTTGTTATCCATCCAGTCTGTTTCTTGACAAGGGTTTGTCTTCTTATGCAGGATGCACCTGCGTATGGAGCTGATGTTATGCGTCTCTGGGTTTCTAGTGTAGATTACACAGGGGATGTTTTGATAGGCCCACAGATTCTTCGGCAAATGTCTGATATATATAGGAAGTTGAGAGGAACGTTAAGATATCTCTTGGGCAATCTTCATGATTGGAGAGTACGTCTCTAATTCAACACTAAGCTTTATATAGAGTAGTGTTTTTCTCCTCTTGCCCCAATTATCAAAATTTCTTGCTTTTATTCTATATTTTGGCGTCACAACAATCTTTTAATATTTAATTCGTGGCTGTTTGCAGGTTGATAATGCTGTTTCATACGAGGATTTACCCATCATTGATCAGCATGCTCTCTTCCAGCTTGAGAATGTTGTAAAAAACATAAAGGAGTGTTACGAGAACTACCAGTTTTTCAAAATATTCCAGGTACCAAACCTCACCATCATAAAAGAGTGTCTACAAAGTAGTTTCTGTAGATGTGTCACGTTTTACGACTGGGCCAATTGATTTGATCTGCTTAAATGTGATATCGCAGAGAGGCAAGAGCAACTAAAAAACTGGAAAAACCATAAAATAACCTACTTCAGTCACATATGTTTTCCTTTGCTTGTGACGGAGAACATAGATAGATTATCAGTACAAGACTTAGTTTGTTGATTAGAAGCTCGAATATATCTAAGAAACCATAATTCAGATTTGAGCAATTGGATCTCTATCCATTGAGGTGAGAGCGAAGTTGATGTATTTTCAGATCTGACACTGAACCTCATTTGAATTACCGGTGTTGTGTGTTGGGTTTTTCTATTTGGTTTCATATTTGTCTACTGAGCCACCTGAGAAGGCTATATTTCTTGTTTTAGATGATCCGCGTTATTGAGTGAGCTTTCTGTATTTCAGATCATACAACGATTCACAATTGTTGATCTGTCAAATTTCTACTTCGATATTGCTAAAGATAGACTGTATACTGGGTAAGCTTTTTATCTTCTTTAGGTTGATATTTGCTGCAACCTATGTAGATCTGGCTTACCAATCTTTGATTGCAATACGTCTGTGCTATTCAACATAATCTCAGGGGAAGTTCGAGTTTTACCAGAAGAAGCTGTCAAACAGTTCTTTCAACACATCTTTTATCCATATTAAGAGTAATCGCGCCGATAGTACCTCACCTAGCAGAAGATGTCTGGCAGAATCTCCCATTTGAGTACAGAAATGAAGATGGCTCTGCAGCAAAATTTGTCTTTGAACTTAAATGGCCTATGTTGAACGAACAGTGGCTTTCATTTCCTGCTGAAGATATTCTCTTCTGGGAAAGGCTTCTCGAGGTATAAAAATCTCAGCAATTTCCTGTCTACACTTTTTATAGTTAAGTACTAGAGTTCCCTAGCTTCTTAGTGGAGATGAAGTTTATGTTTTAATCTTTGTTTCCTTCTTCCCCCAGACAACATTTTCTTGATACCTGTTATGTAATGAGGATTTTAAAAACGCTTATGGTGTTTGTGTGACAGTTGAGGACTGAGGTGAACAAAGTGCTGGAGCTCGCACGTAATGAGAAATTAATAGGTTCGAGTTTAGAAGCAAAGGTGTATCTGCATACCGCAGATGCAGGCATGGCTTCAAAACTATCAGAGATGTGTAAAGCTCAGAATGAAGCTGACACGCTACAACGCATATTCATAACATCACAGGTACGCACTAAATCTCGAGGGGGGTAAGAAACTTGTGTTCATGGTTCACATTCAAGTTACAGATGAACATAGGATACATATTATCATGACCATAAACAAAACCTGAGTTTTTCTGTGTAAGATCCTGGTTGAAGTACAAGTCAGCTCAATTGAGATCATAATAACCACTAATTAAAACATTTACCGTAAATATTATTAGGCACAAAGCGGAAGTTTTCTGATCCACTCTGGTTCTTTCTACCCAGATGTTGATATGTAGAGGAGTTTTTGCGCATCCTAGATATAGTTTTGGGACACCAGGAGAAAAGCTAAATAGTCAGAGGTAAAAGGAAGAGTAATTTTTATAGCAGTAGAGACATGTAGGGATTAGATGTGTGGGAAGACATCCCAGAAACTTCCTAAACGCCTAAGAGATGGATATGAATATTGAGGGATTCTAAATGAATCTGTGTGTTTTGTTACAACAAAAAACCATATATTAATTGCAGCCTTTTGATGACATGTGTGTCCAGGGTCCACACAATTTTAGATTAAAGTTGAGATTCGATCATAGAGTACATTTGATGTGGATATGTATACAGGTTGAGGTAGTGTCGTCAATGGAGAAGGAGATGGTAAGCAGTGTGCAGCACACAGGAGAGTATGTGGAGGGAGAGAACAAGGTATGGATTGGTGTGTCACGAGCCGAGGGATCCAAGTGTGAGAGGTGCTGGAATTACTCAGGCCAGGTCGGTTCGTTTTCTGACCATCCTACTCTCTGTGGACGCTGCTTCAATGTCATTGTTGCTAATCCGCCTGAGCCTGTGGTTGCAACTGTAATCAGCTTAGCCTGAAATTTGCCCAATTCTGTAACAATTTTTTTGTCCAATGCACTATTTGCACATTTCTCCAATTCATTTTTGTTTCAGTATATTTAATGAGTACAAATAAAAAAACCGTTTTGTAATTTTGGAGTCTTTTGCCAATACTTACTTTTCAAATGACTCATGACCGGCCCTCTATCTGATCGTATAGTTCCATTTTAGGAAATAGTACTACGCACTAAAAACTTAATTAAGCTGGTGTCTCCTAAGAGAGGATCAAAAACCATGTGACGATACATACTACATAGTTTAAAGGGACTCGGCCCAACATAAATAGATGTAATATCTGAAAGTTAAGGGCCGGAGCTAAACCATGGGAACCAAACACAAAGTACAGAGACATGGATGCAAGCAATGGCAAGGATCTTGCATTCTAGAGCTGAGCGTTTGCGTTCTGTTGTAGTAACTCTACTTCTTCCAAGTCATCGCTCTGTATCTGTATGTCCTGCACCGAGAAAGTGGAAACACATGTTGTAATGCTGAGATATTTTCTGCGTAAATGCAAAATTCAAAGAATCTGATGGCTTCAAAAGTGGTGATATAGTTATTTCTGATGGTATATCACACTTCTAGGGATGATAAAGCGCCCGATGATTAATCACAACAGCGATCATATCCTAACCACCGTCTGATTAAGACAATGACAAATGCTTACTTGCGGTTGAGCTAGTGGTTCTTGTGAAACAGGGTATACTTGTGGCTGAGACATTCTATAATAGGGTTCCTTCAGATCGAGTTTGCACGATGATGTCTGGAGGATTCCGCCTTGATTGGCACCAGGCCCCCACATTTTAGCTGTTTGAAAAGCCAATCAGAAACAAAGTCGAAAGTAGATTATGTGATGTAAGAGAGAAAAATGAACCTGAGAGAGTTAAATTTATAGTGTAACTCTGAGCACTGTGGGCAACCAAATGAAGTCTACCAGTGATCTCTTGCCCTGCCATGACATGAATAGGCTGCGAGAGAACACATCTTATTTGGTACCAATGGGTTGTTGGTGCACCAGGAGCAGTCGTGAACCATCTTTGCACCGTGCTGTTGGACATACAGAGCAGATCAGGTTTTATTGTATTCCTTTGTATGGCAGCAAAAGGAATATTCATCATAAGTACAGGATAAAACATATATATTGTTATAGCTTGGTACCTTCCGTCAAAGAGAACGTCGAACCAGCACGCAAGTCCATGCACTCTGGTACACACAGATGCAGTGAACTTCAACGGGACATCAATCTCGTAAAATTGTTCTTCCTGTTAAAATGAATTGACAGCTAAATGAGTTTGGATCATGTCATTCACCAAACAGGGGAGACTGCACATAGAGATTCCATATATATGAACTAGTATGACCGAAAAATTTCCTCGAAACACCATGGAACCAAATCTCATGTAGAGAGTAGCTATACCTTCATCTGAGTGAAATCTATCACATGAAACATCGGGGGAGCCACCAATAATCTCGGATCAAATGCATCAACCACGGGCTACAAAATCAGTAGATATGACTTATTGAAAAAGGAAAAAAAAAAAAACTAATCAATGATCCACTAGTTGTAAATGGATATACTTGGGAAAAATAACCCTGGTGTGCTGATCCATATAGAGGTGTCAAATCAACTCCATAATAGTTCTGTTGCTGCCAAAACAAAGCCTGCATAGAGGTGGAAAACCTAATTACTGAAACCTTAACATCACAAACTTAACCCAGCCATTTCCTTTTATGTATGTTATAAGCAATTTCAGACATTTCTTCCTTATAAGAAGCGCATTATGTACCTTATTTGCCATTTCAACAAATAAGAATTCATCGGAGAAAGGTGCCATGTGGATCCTACAGTGATAAAGATACATGAGAAAGAAGACTTTTACGGATTAGAGAAGTAAAACTATCGAAGATCAACTTTACCTTCCGATTGTCGGAAACATTTTTCCGTTGGGAGAGAGAAAACGGTCCCTAGCAATAACATATGTTTCCAACATCCTCTCATTGACCAATAGGGTGCCTACAGGCACAGAATTTAATTATTAGACATAATATTCCAAACGAGCACGTGAAAAGATTCCAACACTGAAACACTTACCCATTGGTTCAGAGATCAAAACATCGGCCTTCTCAGGCAACTCAATATCCTCAATTTTTCCCTTGATGACCTACACTTGTGCCAACTTGAAGAACATCAGAAAAATGGATATACATGAAGAAATGTACTAACAAAACTGGACTACAGGTCTTACTGTGATCCGTTCAGCAAGCAATGGGTTTCCAGTAATCAGCTTACGGGCATAATCAGCCATTTCTGACGCTTCCACAGCATACACATGCTTGGCACCAGCCTAAATTATGAAAAAAAATAATGGACATTTATAAGAAAAACAGAAGCACAATGCAGATCTCGAGTAGTTCTAAAACCTTTGGGCCCAGAGTTTCTTAAATATTTGCATACCAGTGCAGCAAACATTGACAAAATGCCACTTCCAGCACCCACATCGACCACAACACGCCCAGAAAAATCTGAACGATTCTCCATGACTGCAGCATGATACGTACCTGAAGACAGAAATATGAGATAAAAAGAGCTATCTTAGGTCAAATAGCCATGTGAAGAAAACTAAAGATATCCCTCTGATGGCTGCACAAAGGCCAGACGTCTTACCTGTCCTCACATAATCTTGTAGCATATTTTGCTGATGAAGAAGTTGTCCATAGTAATGAAAATACATTTTGGCTGAAGCAGCCTCTATCTTATGGTCGAACTTGCTTTTATTAGCTGAAACCGATCCGTTCGGCAAGGATGATCCTAGAGACAAAAGAATGAGAAGGCATCAAGGAATGAGTACAAGCAACAGCCATAAATATGCTCAGATCGATAGAATGGGGTGTGGGCAAATGATACCACTAAGAGACATTTGACTCTTTAGGAACGATAAGAACAGCCCAAATATTATTCATGCAATGAAAACCTTTCTAAAGTAAATTAATGAAGAAAATGAGCATACACATCACTAGTTATAAAAGGCCTAAAAATCTTTCTTTTCAAGAACCTAGAGGACAACATAAACATTTCCAAGGAGGCACCTTTTTTAACGGCATCCTTTGTCCATTCCTCAAATGCATCACAAAAATCCTTGCTTTCCTTCTCATCTCTAAATTTGATTACAACTCCTCGAGAGAATGAGTTCTGGTAAAAAAATCAGGAAAAAAAAAAATATTAGACACAAGGTAACACTTTTATCAGTTAACACACTCGGGTAGTGACCAAGGATGCAGAGTCAAACAAATCATCTACTAAAATCAATCTCATAACCAATCAGAAGAAAGGGAAACTAATGAACAAAAGAGAGGTTTCACGTACCTCTTTTGCGGAATCCGAACTATCAGATACACAGATGAACTGAAGCGGCCCCAACTTGAACAACTGAGCGAAACACAGATTAAAAACAAACACGATCCATTTCATCAGCAACTAACTGGTTCCAAGGACGCAAACTTACAAACACAATTCTCAATTATCATAACTAAACATTATTTTAGGACGCTTTCCTACATTACTAAATTAAGCATAGAAGAGTTTCAAAATTGAGATTGAAAAAAAAGGATCTGTAACCCAAAAGAAAAGCAATTGTAAGCGAATCGACAGCCACCTGAGCGGAGCTAAGATCAAAACTGAAACTATCGGCCGATTCGGGTTCCTGAAATCGGAGCTCCGTGACTGCGTTAACGCATGAAAACGTAGCTGCAACAGAAGAGGACGAAAGAGATGAGGAAGAGGAGGCGAGATCAGTGACGGAGGCGAGAGTGAACTCCTGCTGCTTAAGCTTATTCATAGAAGGAGCCTCCATTATTTGATACAGCGAATGTATAGATACAGTATGTGTGCCTGTGTATGTGTGGATGAAGCAAAATAATTTTAGGGTTTTTTAATGGTAAGAGGAGAGCTTCACGAGCTCCGAGGAAATACGAGTAGTAGGAGCGACACAGCCGACAAGAAGAGGAAGAGAGAAAGAAAGAAAGAAAAAGAGCCGCCAAAGGAAGTGAGTGAGGGAGAGGAAACGAAACGGTGGTATTTCTGTAATTTAGTTGGATAGTGGAGCCTTATTTGTTTTTGGGATTTTTTTGATGTTACGTGGCAGATGTTTATTGGGCCGCTGGTCTTGAGTTTTGGGCTGCAAGGGCCTAAACTAATGAATTTTTACATGTTTGCCTAAATATGTTACATATTGACTTTTGTGGCATCCATCATTTATGAGAAAAGATATTTTTCCTTTTATAAAATTGATTAGGGAAAGGTAGACATAGAGAATTCAGAAAGTTAAACAGAAACAATATTTCTAATTACATTTTGAGAGATGGTGTTTTCTAATTCTAAGGCTAAATATTTTTCACTTACTCCTCCAGCGGAAGCTTGCATCAATTCTCTTCCTCATCAATGCAAGCTGACAAAAGTTGAACATAGAAAGAGCATAGAATTTAGAATCAGAGGAATGAACAATAATCCCAATAGAAAAATCATTGTTATTCTGTTAAAATATAAAGTCATAACCAGTTAAGCATGGATTCTAAACTGTTACTTTCACTGAATTAATACGAAAAATAAATAATCTGTTGATTATTCCCATTTTAAGTGATAAGAATCCCCATAATAGTTGGATGTACAAATATCAATAAAGATGAGCCATGTGGATTGCATATAATGCTCAAAAAGGTCATAAAAAAACAAGAATTTTGGGCATTTATCAACATTCGATATCTATGCCTGAGAAAATTAAGTCACTAGTTTGGTTCAGGTTTAGGAGCTGATCAGGTTTCACAACCTAGTTTCATCTAAAGATCACACAAAAAAAAACAGGAAATAGCTAAAAGGGAAAAGTGTCAGACAAGGTTTACCTCCGCAGCAGAAACAGCAGAAGCAGCAAGAGAAGACCATGGCAAGATCTCTGCACACAACAGCAAACCCACCAGAAGAAATCTCGGGGCCAGATTCTTTGTCGCTGTAGAGGAGTTTCTGATGGTTGCTTTGACTTTGTTTCCCGCTGTGAAACCTCTTCTGGCTATTGCCCTTGAAGGAATTTCGAAGTTTCAATGATGGCCACAGATGCATCTCTTCCTCAAATGTTTGAAGACGCTAAAGCACACGCAGAACGATCTCCTGAGAGTTCTCAACAGGTCTCGCTCTCGTGTCAAAGGCCGGCAAGGAAATCAACTTAACAGAAGAAGAAAGAAACAGCTTTGACATTCCAAGATCAAAGAGAAATAAAAGCAGAGTAATTCAAGCAAGAAACAAACTCATGTAAACTCAATAGAGATATTCACCAATTTGCCAACTTCAAAAGACAATGACTTGCAATTCTCAAATTAGCAAGAAACATCAATCTCTTAAAACTCATCGAGATATCCATCTCTATGCATTTACCAGAGAAAAGATAATTCATCTCAAATCTCATGATTCACAGACCTAAGAAGTGACGATTTTTAAACTGGAAATATGCCAAATTTGACTACAATTATACCCAATTCGTGTATTTTCTGGAGAAACAAAGATGCAAAAAAGGATAATTTAAACCAGAAACACAGAGATCCCCGATGTTTTATACAGAAATATTTAGGGAAAACCCAAACTCTGAAGACCAAACTTGATCGACGCAAATTCAAGAAGCGCAACAGCAACAAAAGAAAATCAAAGATGCGAATTCAGAGAGATTGAAAGGGGACAACTCACAGTCCACCACGAGGTTGAAAGGCGAAGACTTGGGGGATCTCACCTCTATGCTCTATCCAACCAAAGTAACAAAACATTTGTTTTCCTTGGCCGGGACACGTAACGTTTTAGATATTTTTGATAGCGTTTTACAAACAAAAGTAACAAAATTTCATGTTTTTGGGTCAAATAATTTTATTTGAACCCACCGGACCCAAATATATAAATGTGACCCAAATATACTTTCCTTTAAGCACTTTTATAAGTAAAAAAGTCAGCTTCTTAAGAGCTAGAGCGACCAATTTTCTACTGGTGGTGTTTTGAGACGCCATTGAAGGAATCGTCCGAAAACAAATGGACAAAAAACGAAGAAGGTCTGCTCTGATGTATTGAATAGAACAAAAGCGTTTACAGAGTAGTTCCTATGGTTAGGATCTCTGTTCAGAATACTTGAGATATTACAAATGATTTGAATTTATCATATCTTAACTACTCTGATAGATAATTAAACCCTCTTTTGACATGATTCCATGTTATATGCTCAGTTTGCCTATTCAAAATCTTCGAATTTTCTTGTACAATTTTTCCGTTGAAAAGTCTACAAGTGAAAACAAAGAATGACAAACTATAGTCTTAGCAATGTAAAGACAAAGGGACACACGAATGCTTAAATAATATTTACGACAACCTTAAAAAAAAAAAAAACTAGACATCAATTGAAGCAGTTTGATCAGCTTCTAGGTCTTTAGATTTCTTGAAGGACAAGCCACCCCATCTCTTGTTAAATTGCAAAATCTCCATCACGATCGCAAACAATCCAATGACACCGATGATGGCAGTGTAAGCAATCATCCATGAGCTTCCGGGTTGCAAGATGCCTAAGCCTTTGTAGATGTTGTAGATGCTTAGTACAATCACAACATATCCCATAATGTGATGGTACCAATTCCAATATTTTCTATACTTATGGTCCTTGTCCGGTCTTGCTCTGAGTGCAAGTATCTGCAGTAACACTAGACAGTACAGAAACATCCCTATCACAGTATGCGGCGTAGCTCTCATCCCGGTTTGGTTTGCCATATAGATTGCAGTTCCTAGCCCTCCCAATAAACCAGCCAAATAACCGGTGGTTTGAAAAAAGATGTGTACATAGAACCACATGGGATCCAATCCTTGGTAGGTTCTCATCATGATGTACCTTGCAGCCATGGCTCCAATTGGCATGAAAATCCCCCAACTCACCGCGTTCACTACTCCATGGTTTTGTGGCCGTGACTTGTCCGGAGAGCAAATCCAAAGTAGCCATGCATTTGAGATGATCTCCACCCATGGCGTGCATCCCAAGTCTATCTCCTTCCTTCAATGGACCATCTTGCCACAGATGGTTCACCACGGTTGTGTTAGAAGGTAACACTATAGTTGCGAATATAGTCATCTCTCCATTGAGATATTCAGCGGATAACTGCGTTACACGGAAGCTGAGAGGACCTTTTTGAAGCATAGTGGAGTAGCTCTTGATTGAGGAAGTATAGACGCGCATAAACCCGGAAGTGGAGTTACGGTAAGCCAAGAGAGTTTGAGCACCCAACATGCCTTTGCTCGTCGGGTTAATGCCCCATGCGATCCAACTCAACTAGAAGACTCGATGTTGGTGTGACGGTAGGCGACTTCAAGCACTCCAGGACATAACTGAAGTGTAGAACGAGTCTAACACCGGAAGGGCGATGCAAGAACGAAAGTGTTTGCCGTTGTTAAAGTTATGAGAATCGCATCTAGACGGAACATCATCGGTTGTTGCTCTAGTAAAGCATGGAGCCAGCACGAACAGAAAACACAAAACCACAAAAACGGTTCTTGAAGACATGAAAGACATGATGATAATTGCGTTTTTACTCGGAGACGTACACGAAGGTTAAATCTTCCGAGAGAACACGAAGGGTAAATCTTCCTAAAGTCAGAGAGTCTTGCTTTGGGAGAAAGAGATTTATGAATGTTCGACTACAACGAGGTTGTTTATTTATAGCGATATGCAATTCCAATTTCCAAGTGAAGTTGGGAACCGTTTTTTTTTCGTTGTCGGCAGCAAATTTCCATGTTTTGATCCTTTTTCCTTTTTTTCCCAACAAATTTCCATATGTCTACTTCGTAATATCTTTCAACTAGTTGGTTAGCCGCGCTTCGCGCAGTATTTTATATTGTTGTTTATTCATATACTTTATAAATATTTTGGTAATAGCAAAATTTTTTAAAAATTTAGTATTTCGCCAAAAATGTTTTTAATAATAATTTAATATACCGTAGCTAAACAAACAGTCATAACCAAACATCGATGAACAATAATTGTTAGATGGGAATCATGTTACCATTTTGTTGCGCTAGACATACTCTACTCTATAAATGAGATGCATCATAAAAACTACTCAACCTCTTTAGAGTTATCGGCGTTAAGTCATATCTGTCAAAATATCCTACACTTGGGCACCTAATGCTCATAGCTAAGCACGACTCAAACCAGCCGCCGAATTTCGATCTACATCTAGATCAGTTATCTCCTATGAAAACCTATATTTAACAAATGGAGAAGAAAAATAAAACTCTAAGGATTCAAAACCCACATTAGAGAATGATATATACATATACTTCATTTTTCTCAAATATGGATCAGATGTCCATTCAATTGACATTAATCTCATTCTAGAAGCATCTAACATGTTTCCAAGATGCACTCATAATCTCTCTCTCTCTCAATCTCTCTCTCTCTCATGAACGCGAAAAATTGCACATACCATATTTTGGCTCGATTTAAACCTAACCTACTATATCTTCCTCCATTTTCCTGACCAGTTTCAGTATCTCCTTTCTGATTTGAGCGTTGAAAAATTTTCGGGAGAACTTCACCCATTTCTCCTCTCAATGATTTGTCATGAACATGTTATCATTTTAGGATACCAGAGTTTGCCTCTCATAATATAGATTCTTGCATACCTATCAAAGACCTCGAAATTGCCATTCGAGCTTCTAGAAGCTCATGCGAGTATTTCTTTGTTGAACGAATCCTCATCCCCAAGCCCCAACACCAATTTCTAACCATCAAAATGCATGGTTTGATTTATCCCCTATAACTTATTTATAATCAACTAACGGATTCTGAAAGTTTGTCCTAAATAACGATTAATTAACAATTTTTGTTTTTTTTTAATTATAAATGTTTTAAGCAATTGATTTTAAAATTCTTATAAAATTCTTTTGAAATTAATCTCTATTGATTGTTTTAAATTATACATCACAACATTTTTTTTTAATTTAGTTTGGAAAAAGTTTAATCCATAATTTATATATACTAAATTCTAAGTTATAATATTGTCTAACTAAGAATTGATGAGAAACTAATTTTTTTTTTATCTCCAAATAAAATTATAAAATGAGACTAATTGGATCCAATATTTTTGATTTAGTTTAATTTTATGACTTAATATTGTTATCTATCTAAAATTTATAATTTTTTTATTATTTTCTTTTTTTTTGTTTAACGGTTCTTGGATATTTGCGGGTAATAAAGAACTCGGGTTCGAAAGTTCTTTATAGGATTTATTAAAACTGGATCTGGATCCGGTTATCATATTCATGTCTACCAAATCTCATATATATTTTTAATTATACAATATTTGTATCATTTAAATAATTATCTATAATCTATTTATCATAGAATCATAATTCTTGGCATTTTGGATCAAAAACATGTACACTATTTTCAATAAATTATTGGGCCATCATTGGGCTCTTATGAATTGTTGAACTTTGGCATTTTTCCTTTTTTTTATAAATTTCCTTGATTAATCTATACGCAATTTTTTTTCTTATTTTTTTGAACTTTGGCTTTTGGATTAATTATTTTTTATCCTTTTTTGTATTTTTGATTGCTAACTTTACTTTTCAAATTAAAATTTATATTATNTATATATATATATATATATATAGAGAGAGAGAGAGAGAGAGATATATGTCAGTGCAAAGTCATGCTCAATGGTTTAGAGGCCCGGAGCTCGAAAAAAAAATTTGGGGCATCATATAACAATTTTTTACAGAAAATGAACCTCATTTAACACGTTTTACAAACAAAAAAAAACCCGACACCTATATTTCTATGAGTTTGGGTTAAAAACAAAAATTAGATGGATCTTAATGCAAATGCACTCCCATCATATGCACATGGCCGGGTCTGTCTCGTGCACGAACCCGGCCCTATATGGTTTTATGCCTAAAGCAAAAAAAAATAGCCTATTTAAAAAATTACAAACACTAGAATTCAAGATTCAAACACAACGTCTGGAACCTACCAAACCACTACACCATAACCGATTTTCCAAAAATGATGTTCATAAACTTATTAATATATTTTGGCGTCTAAAGCCCTAGTTGGTTGGGCTTTAATCTAGGGTCAGGCTTGTCCATCCATATATACACGGTTTATACTTTAAATTACATGTACGAGAGAATAACTATTCTCTCCAACTGACACGTCGTCTTTTTAATACTTGTTCTAACCGTATTACTAGATTTTAAGTGAATTTCAAAAATAAAATATCTTCCACTATCTCCGGTCATTTAGAGGAGAAAAAAATCGTATATTACTATAACTTCTCAATATTAGATATCTCTCAAATAATTTGAGTTATAATTTCTGCTGAGATATTATGCTCATGTTATAATTTCTCAAAGTGTTCGATTGATTGCCCAATAACAATTTCTCAAATACATGTTTCAATGACGATTATCCAAGCATGTGTGTGCTTTTTGGAGGCCACTATGTAATCTTGCTAATGGCACGTTTCCAACAACGTTACGCTCTGGAATAAAAAGCAAACACTAATACAACAAATATAGAATAAAAAACTAGTTTTATTATGATTCAACTAAATATAACATAAAATATAGAAACTTGGTAATTGCCAATTACTAGACCTAGATTACATTAGCTAGGAACTGGAAATTATAAACGTAGACAATGTACTGGAAGAAAGAAATAGAATAAAAACCAGAGAATGGGGGATGGTGTTGAGAAGCAAAGTCGATTGCTAAAAGACCATTAGCAAAGGCAAGAAAGAGAAGGAGAAGAGCATGTCCAATGTCCATCGAGCAAGAGAGATGATAGATGGAGATTCCTCCGGCGAGCAACGAAAAGGTTGAAACAAAAACATCCATGGTAGGGTAATTGAAAGGAACATAAAACATGAATGATAATACGATCAAAGAGGTCACAAATCTTAAATATTTTAGAACCGGAGTCGTCAGGTCCGGATATCCGACGAAGAATAAACACCTCAGTAGCATCACTGCATACAAGGTCGTCACGCCGAATCTGATTGGAGAAAACAAAACTTCTTTTCCAGATTTCAACAAGCCAAAGCAAGATAAAATTGTCAACGCATACCAAATCCCACGCGTGAAGACACGAAAACCCATCAATCTCTTTTTCTCCAATTGTTCCCACTCCCTCGTCATTATACAATTGTAGCTTTTAGTCTTTTCCATATCTTCTACCTTTTTTTTTTTTTTGAGACTTCGTTATACAGATAAGGGCTCCTTCTAATATATAGGGGATTGGGTCCAAACCTAATTACCAAACCTAAAAGACGATTGTTTTGTAGATTGTAAAAGTGTTTTGGGTTTTAGTCTTTTTTCAAAAACTCATTAAATCACCAATCAAGATTTTAGGAAATTGGTTTTCCTTAAATATAGGAAAACTTTGTTGTTTTAGGCTTTGATTGTTTGTAGATTCTACACTAGTTTTTGGTTTTTCTTTTTTCAAAAAAACCAATTTTTTTTTACCCACTTTTACTACTTCCTTCACAAAAACTAAAAACTCTATTAGAATTGCCGGGCCTTTGTTTTTCATACGTATCTTTTTTTTCCTCCAAAAATTCTATTTAATTAATTGAAAACAAATATTTAAATTGCTCTATCTGGCTAATTTTCTTTCTTTCAATGTTTTTTTACTGATTTTAGCTTCTATTTCTGAGAAAAAAAAAGTGAAAACAAATATGGGATTGAAGAAGAAAAAAAGATGGATGAGTACGAGAAATGTAAATAAAACAACAAGAAGACATCACACACAACCAAAGATGACTACATGAGATTATGATATCAAACACTACCAATGTTAAAGATGTCAATGAAGCAAGTTAAATAGATCTATAAGAGCTTTGTCTTGACCAGATAGAGCAAAGTTTAACATTAAAAAACTATCAATGCATATGCCATTTTTATAATTATTTTTCTTAATTTTCTTAGATTTGTTATTTGTGGAATCCAAGCTTGTACTATTGAATTTTATTGTTGATTTTTAAAACTTGTGTAGCTTTCGATAAAAAAGGAGGAAACCGTGCCTGAAGTGGACGCTGGCCCCAGAACAACTCATTTTCTCCAAGTTCTTCGGTTGGACTCAGAAACATGTAGATCATCACATGATACAAGTCTGCTTGAGATCCAGTGCACCACTTGATGATGATGAGAAGTGAAAGGTAACCAAATAGGCTGTTAAGAAATATCATCTGAGGCACAAACTGATACCTGATGAAACAGCACAAAAAGACATGAGACAGGAAGGATTTCAGAAGCTTGGGAAAATAAATATAAGAAAGAAGACAAACCTTATGTCCAATGAAGAGCCAAAGAAGCGAGCATTGAAGAAACTTAATATTAGTCCCAGATTCATCTGAGCAATTCCCAGCAGAATAGACATCTTCATCTTTAGAGAGTTTAAGTAAGGCAGTTCTGTACGACTTCCACGCCAACTAGGATCTACGCCAAAAGGGTATGGGTCGCGGTACTTGACTAAACCAGCCGTGTAAGCATCGCTGGATAAAAAGGTAATATGTCTATCAGCAACAATTACAATAATAAAATAATAGAAGACATGACTCCTTACTAAAGACATCAAAGATTCAAACACAACACATACCTACAAGTAGTATCTCTGCACTTGTAAGCTGAACCACCACAGATGTGGAAAGGAACAGAGAAGAACTCATTGTAGATAAGCCCACAGTAGATCGAAAAAAGTGCCATTAGTAAGATTACATAGCGGCCTCCGAAGAGCATCTCCATAAAGCTTCCAAGTTTCTGGTAAAGATAAGACACAGAAAAATCATACCACATAGGAAAAAAATTTCACAGAAGGGTGGCCAATGATATTCATACCACAAAAGTTCTTTTTTATCAAGTTAACCATTATCCTAGAGTGAAAAGGTAAACTAAGTGCAATTCACCACATATTCTATACCAATTCTAGATAATTAAAAAATCACAATCTCTCTCATTTGGGAAACAAAAAGCCTCTGAGAGCAGAAGAAATTGCATCACAATCTGAGAGCACAAGAAAATGCAACATAACTATTGCTGCAGCTCACTTCAAAACCAAAGGTAAAAAAATCTCTATCAGCCACTAAACAAACCAAAATGAAACTCTATGTTATGTGGATGTTTTATTCAATTTGAGAAGTATACATCTCATGCTCAAAGCCAGTATCGTAATTTCTCATTCAACTAATACAACAAAAATTGGGTGCCAACCATACCTGCGTACTCAGCTTTCTTTCACGAGCAAGAAGATACAACGCTCCTAGCAGCAAGCATAGACCATGACCCCAATCCCCAAACATAACAGCAAACAAAAAGGGATATGTGACTACTGAATAAACTGCAGGGTTTGCCTCTTGATATCTCGCAACACTGCCAAGTAAGCATCAAGTCGAACATACATGAAATGGTGATAGGCATAAACAAACTGGCAGATGCAATCAACAAATAACTTGACTAAGAAGATACTTACGGTTAGACCAAAATATATATCCTAGGGTAAGAGAGGACTCTTTAAACATATCTGGCCGCCACGAAAAGATTAAGGTTCAATTGCAGATTTAATAAACCTCATCGAGGATATCGAATCGTGCTTCTACTGATTTAGGCTTATGCTTTCTTATGGGAAATCCTAGATTCAAGCCCAACTGCCACTCTTCCTTATGATAATCGAGCATCAAGAACAAGTACCATATTAAGCCCAAGGGCTACCATCCCTTGAATTGCCCCATAGTGTTGTGGTAATTTCTGCACTTGTAAGCTGAACCACCAAAGATGTGGAAAGGAACAGAGAAGAACTCATTGTAGATAAGCCCACAATAGATCGAAAAAAGTGCCATTAGTAAGATTACATAGCGGCCTCCGAAGAGCATCTCCATAAAGCTTCCATGTTTCTGGTACTGATATGACACAGAAAAATCATACCACATAGGTATAAATTTCACAGAAGGCAAATGATATTCACACCACAAAAGTTCCATTTTTCTTAAGTTAACCTTTATCATAGAGTGGAAAGGTAAACACTAAGTGCAATTCGCCACATATTCTACACCAATTCTAAATAATTGAAAATCACCATCTCTCTCATTTGAAAAACGAAAAGCCTCTGAGAGCACAAGAAAATGCAACATAGCTATTGCTGCAGCTCACTTCAAAACCAAAGGTACAAAATCTCTATCAGTCACTAAACAAACCAAAATAAAACTCTATGGTATGGATGTTTTATTCAATTTGAGAAGTATACATCTCATGCTCAAAGCCAGTATCGTCACCGGTTTCTCATTCAACTAATACAGCAAAAAATTGGGTGCCAACCATACCTGCGTACTCAGCTTTCTTTCACGAACAAGAAGATACAACGCTCCTAGCAGCAAGCATAGACCATGGCCCCAATCCCCAAACATAACAGCAAACAAAAAGGGATATGTGACCACTGAATAAACTGCAGGGTTTGCCTCTTGATATCTCACAACACTGTCAAGTAAGCATCAAGTAAAACATACATGAAATGGTGATCAGCGGAAATAAACTGGCAGATGCAATCAACAAATAACTTGATTAATAAGATACGGAATGAAGAAAGTTCAGATTTGTTAAAAAGCAGCCAGTTATTCTAAAATCCTCTATGCATGATGAGGGAAACACGGGACCAAACTCTTGCATCTAAATGATGAGGTGTTTTCATTCTCGTGGAACATTACTATAGTACCAGGTAATGCTCAAAACTGGAACTAGCCCGTAAGCATCAATAATCTCCTGGAACGCATTTGTAAGTTGGTTCGTTCTGAAATAGGTGGGAGGTGATTCTACCGCTTGCATTACATGAAATATAACGCCCACCTGTGAATTGCTGTCAAAAGTGGCTCGCTGCAGGACCTCATGAAAAGACGTTGTCGTATACCTGGGTCTTAGCAAATGTGGGACACCAACCTTCGCCAACAGCTTTTTCTCTCCGAACCTAACAGTAAAAGGCCAGCTAAAATCATGGCTTTTCCATACTGAATGGACCATACCATCTCCCATATACTTAACCAGAAAGATGAATTTACTAATTGCAGATGCTATTTGTTACCGTGGTCATACATTTAGTCAAGCTAATAACAACCAGAATTAAGGGCACTATTCCGATAACGAGTTCCAGCATCTAGAGTGGCTTCCAGATCAGAGAGTAGGGATAAAACCTATACACCAGATACTAACAGTCACTAGCACTACTGATCAGGATAAGGCATATTGGTCTTCTAGCAATAACATATTGTGACACAGCAAGTAACAGACGCATATGATTGGGATACAAAAGTCAAAACAACAAAATCATAGAACAAGAACTTAAGAAAGAATCTTGGAATAGCTCTCTCTCTCTCTCTCTATATATATATATATAAAGATAAAATGAACAAGTATTGGAATATCCAACTTACTTCTCTCGTAAGCTGCCTCTGCTTTGTTGTATCCTCAGGGACAGGATAGCAATTTGCACCAAATGGTTCACATATATTCAATATTTTTGTCATAGCACAAAACCAGTTAGTAAATAAGCATCTCATGGAAATAGCATACGATTATCATGGGGATAAGAGATTATGCTGCGTGAGAAAATCAGAGATCAGTATCACCCACAAACCTTTGATTTTCCATCCAGTAGATTCGTCGTTAAACCATCGAGGGTGGGTATGGATCAACTCTAAGACTAGTTGACTCCAACGTCCGTAACTGCTTTTGCTGACGTGCTCACGCTTTCGTATTTGATTCAGTTTCCAGTTTACTTCTCTCTTTCTGCTCTTCACTGTGTATATATAGCCCTTCTTTGATTTTCTCCCCTCCGTATTTTCTTTCTGTTTGGATTCCCGGAAAGCTAGAGAAAGTGCGAGAAAATTACACAACTGTTCGACGACAAATCCATTCTTGCAATGCCTATCCTCGCGAGCTTCGATGAATTCTTCCACTCCTATGCAGAGTTTGTGAATCACCTCGGAGGTCGTTCTCTCGTGGTTCTAGCCATAGCAACGATTCTTTCCGGCATATCTTTCGCACTGTTCATTCCAATCCCCCTCGTCTCTAATCATCTTTACGTTATAGTATCGGCTGCGATGCTTTATCTGGCTTGCCTTTCTATCTACGTCTTCCGATTCCGGCAGGTTGAGCCGCCGGGACCTGCGCCGCAGCCACAAGTAGCTTTTCCTCATCTCCACACATTCTCTAGGGGCGTGTTTCCGGTAATGGCTTTAGCCTTCTTCACCTTCGTGGATGATCCATTGAAGTCCATACCCAGCCTCTACGTTCCAGCAATCTGCTTCTCTTCCTATCTCCACCTACTCGTTGTCCTCCTTGTTCTTCGTCGGAGAGAAGATTTTGGTCTCTCCGACGGCTGCCTCGCTGCTGCTTATGGAGTTCTCAATTCAATGACAAAATCCAATTTCATCAGATTCATCCTCATTGTAGCTGCTATAATTCTTACGGGCTTGAGAAACCTTCAATTCCAAACTACTCCTATTCTTCCACCTATTATTCCACCTCTTGAGAATATCGAAATTGATACGCAGAAGACAAAAAAGCAGAAGAAAAATCATTCCCAGATCCAGGTCTTTGAAGGAAAAGCACCGCATCAGAGAAGAAGAAGCTCATAGAAGAAGAAGAAAAAAGCTTTTTACTCGATCTATCGTCAATTTTTTTGTTGTTGTTGTTGTTGACTTCGTCAATTTTAGTAGATATGCAAATCCAAATTAAATACTATGGCTCTCTTATAAAAAAATAAATAAAGAAGTAAGACAAAATTTAATACATCTCCATCAAAATTAAATATTTTCTTCTTTGGTGTTTTAATTTGTAACTAGGTGAGTGGCCCGCAGCATGTGCGGATATTAATTAAATTTTATAGATTGTATAAGTTATCTTGTTATGAAATAATGCGGAGGGAATAGAATTGTTTAATTTTTAGATATGTTTGGTATTTGATGTACTACAAAGTTGGCTGCAAGTTTGGAAAACAATAGTCTGATTTTTACTTTCGATGGGCCACTAACCTATAACGGTTTTCTCACATGATCAGATGTATCAGCCTTTACAAGTCCATATGAATTACTAAAATCCGAATCTTCGATCCGGACACGAAGGTTCTTAACGCTTTACGAAGCCACCACGATATTGGAATCAGTGTAGGCGTCAAGGACCAAGACTTGGCCGCTCTTGCGGCCAGCGAAGAAGTTGTTGAAGGTTGGTTCGCGACCTAAAATTATATATATTTTTACACATATTGTTTTTTTTAGCGCATTCATAAACGCTGCTATGCTTGCCAAAGGCTAACGCATGAGCAAGACAAATGTCAGAAAAAGGATCATGTTGCTCAGAAAAACAATCTGTGTATAAATTACCTGTGTAAAAAAATATGTGTATAAATTTAGCTTTTAAAAAAATATGTGTATAAACCTTCTTCTTCTCTTTTAAATTTAGCTTTCAGTTTCTTCTTTTCTTTTATCATCGTGTTTTACTATGTTTTAGGTTTTGGCTCCCTGTTCTTGGGCATTTGGTTTTTATTTGGGGTATGTATCTTAACAATGTTCATGGTCGTATTTCTAATATTATCCAATGTTAAAAAATAAAAAAATCATGTCAGCGTAAATCACTTAACTCATCACCGACATGAGTTCAACCCACGCAGTGGCCGATTTAGACAAAATTTTTGTATGGAGCACAAACTTATATTGTGTATAAATTTTATCAAATATTACAATAATATTGGTGCTACAAAGTAAAATTTATAAATTTCCTTAATATAAATGGAAAAACTAAGGATTTTTTTCCTTTTTATATTAATTTTGTCTATTAAAATATATTTATNAGAGGCCCGGAGCTCGAAAAAAAAATTTGGGGCATCATATAACAATTTTTTACAGAAAATGAACCTCATTTAACACGTTTTACAAACAAAAAAAAACCCGACACCTATATTTCTATGAGTTTGGGTTAAAAACAAAAATTAGATGGATCTTAATGCAAATGCACTCCCATCATATGCACATGGCCGGGTCTGTCTCGTGCACGAACCCGGCCCTATATGGTTTTATGCCTAAAGCAAAAAAAAATAGCCTATTTAAAAAATTACAAACACTAGAATTCAAGATTCAAACACAACGTCTGGAACCTACCAAACCACTACACCATAACCGATTTTCCAAAAATGATGTTCATAAACTTATTAATATATTTTGGCGTCTAAAGCCCTAGTTGGTTGGGCTTTAATCTAGGGTCAGGCTTGTCCATCCATATATACACGGTTTATACTTTAAATTACATGTACGAGAGAATAACTATTCTCTCCAACTGACACGTCGTCTTTTTAATACTTGTTCTAACCGTATTACTAGATTTTAAGTGAATTTCAAAAATAAAATATCTTCCACTATCTCCGGTCATTTAGAGGAGAAAAAAATCGTATATTACTATAACTTCTCAATATTAGATATCTCTCAAATAATTTGAGTTATAATTTCTGCTGAGATATTATGCTCATGTTATAATTTCTCAAAGTGTTCGATTGATTGCCCAATAACAATTTCTCAAATACATGTTTCAATGACGATTATCCAAGCATGTGTGTGCTTTTTGGAGGCCACTATGTAATCTTGCTAATGGCACGTTTCCAACAACGTTACGCTCTGGAATAAAAAGCAAACACTAATACAACAAATATAGAATAAAAAACTAGTTTTATTATGATTCAACTAAATATAACATAAAATATAGAAACTTGGTAATTGCCAATTACTAGACCTAGATTACATTAGCTAGGAACTGGAAATTATAAACGTAGACAATGTACTGGAAGAAAGAAATAGAATAAAAACCAGAGAATGGGGGATGGTGTTGAGAAGCAAAGTCGATTGCTAAAAGACCATTAGCAAAGGCAAGAAAGAGAAGGAGAAGAGCATGTCCAATGTCCATCGAGCAAGAGAGATGATAGATGGAGATTCCTCCGGCGAGCAACGAAAAGGTTGAAACAAAAACATCCATGGTAGGGTAATTGAAAGGAACATAAAACATGAATGATAATACGATCAAAGAGGTCACAAATCTTAAATATTTTAGAACCGGAGTCGTCAGGTCCGGATATCCGACGAAGAATAAACACCTCAGTAGCATCACTGCATACAAGGTCGTCACGCCGAATCTGATTGGAGAAAACAAAACTTCTTTTCCAGATTTCAACAAGCCAAAGCAAGATAAAATTGTCAACGCATACCAAATCCCACGCGTGAAGACACGAAAACCCATCAATCTCTTTTTCTCCAATTGTTCCCACTCCCTCGTCATTATACAATTGTAGCTTTTAGTCTTTTCCATATCTTCTACCTTTTTTTTTTTTTTGAGACTTCGTTATACAGATAAGGGCTCCTTCTAATATATAGGGGATTGGGTCCAAACCTAATTACCAAACCTAAAAGACGATTGTTTTGTAGATTGTAAAAGTGTTTTGGGTTTTAGTCTTTTTTCAAAAACTCATTAAATCACCAATCAAGATTTTAGGAAATTGGTTTTCCTTAAATATAGGAAAACTTTGTTGTTTTAGGCTTTGATTGTTTGTAGATTCTACACTAGTTTTTGGTTTTTCTTTTTTCAAAAAAACCAATTTTTTTTTACCCACTTTTACTACTTCCTTCACAAAAACTAAAAACTCTATTAGAATTGCCGGGCCTTTGTTTTTCATACGTATCTTTTTTTTCCTCCAAAAATTCTATTTAATTAATTGAAAACAAATATTTAAATTGCTCTATCTGGCTAATTTTCTTTCTTTCAATGTTTTTTTACTGATTTTAGCTTCTATTTCTGAGAAAAAAAAAGTGAAAACAAATATGGGATTGAAGAAGAAAAAAAGATGGATGAGTACGAGAAATGTAAATAAAACAACAAGAAGACATCACACACAACCAAAGATGACTACATGAGATTATGATATCAAACACTACCAATGTTAAAGATGTCAATGAAGCAAGTTAAATAGATCTATAAGAGCTTTGTCTTGACCAGATAGAGCAAAGTTTAACATTAAAAAACTATCAATGCATATGCCATTTTTATAATTATTTTTCTTAATTTTCTTAGATTTGTTTAGAACAAGTATTAAAAAGACGACGTGTCAGTTGGAGAGCTATTCTCTCGTACATGTAATTCACTTAAAATCTAGTAATACAGTTAGAACAAGTATTAAAAAGACGACGTGTCAGTTGGAGAGTTATTCTCTCGTACATGTAATTTAAAGTATAAACCGTGTATATATGGATAGGCAAGCCTGATCCTAAAATCCACACTCAAGAATTTAGAGTGATTTGTAAATAAAGGGAAGATGGGCAAAATACAAAATATCCGAATAGATACTAAAACCGAACCGAACCGATTAAAACCGAACCGAACCGATCCGAAAAATACAAAATATCCGAATGGATACTAAAATCCTAAAACCGATTAACCGAAAATCCAAAACATCCAATCGGTTCGGGTTCGGATATCCGAATGCCCAGAGCTACGTAAAAGGATAAATTCTGATCGAAAAAAAAGAGAGAAAGGACTTGGGATATAAATAAATTGGAACTCAAGTAAGAAAATATTAGGACAGAGATACAACACCTAAGTAGCTAAAGATCTTTCCTTCTACCATGCTTGCTTTATCTATTACTTCTATGTGAACAAAACTAGACACCTTCTAGTAGTAAAACATCCAGAAAACGAGGTCGCTGACTTTGGTCTTTCACGTATCAAACAAACCTCACTATACGAAGACCTGAACGATAACGGTACTTAACATTAGGAAACTCAAAACAATATAAAAACTCACTATACAACTCAAGATCATAGAGAATGAACAATGTAGGAATTCACCATCCCAAAACTTATGCTATGGAAAGAGATTTGAGTGAAAATCCATTGGAATCTCTAGCTTTTGAGCTCAGATTAAGTCAATTTTCCCAGATTCGATTGCTCCTTTTACAATCTTGTAACGTATGAAGTAGAGATCACCACGTTCCATCTCCACAGTCTCGGGGCTCTCTCCTCTGTCAAAATAAGAGCAGACTCACTTAGATTACAGAAAGGTTGTGTATGGAAAAATAACAATAAGGGGTTCCTCACTCTTCGTATAGGTTGAGGGAGACAAAGTTCTTGCTTCTACAAACAACAAAGGTATCCAAATGCGGCTGCGGCACTGCAAGTCATCAAAATCCACTATTTTAGTCATCGATGCGACACATTGCTAACACACACAACTCTAGCTACTAGTGAAGGGATTGTTCAACTATAAGGATAATCTAAACCAACTGATATTCCATGTTTTCAGAGATGAAACATGAATCCTGCATAGCAAATTATGGTTCAAAGTGATTAGGTTTAGGTAGGTACCCATGTCATCCACTTCACTTATAAGAGATTGCTTGAGAACTGACTGATAATTCTCGGGCAACTTAAGGAGTACACTCTCTTCGAAATGCTTTGCCAAATCATCGGCACACCTGCAATCATTCATATATGTTTAATGACACCAGCCAATTAATGTAAGATCAGACAGTTAAGTAACAAAACAAACCTTTTAGCATACACCTTCTCTTGCGAGGAAAGGCGGCTTTCCGCTTCTTCTGACTTGAGGTTGTGGAACATGAACTTCTCTATCTGCAATCAACAGTCACCATTGGAGATGACATATAAACAAAGTCTATTAAGCAACATTACGTTACAAATATCACAAATATCTCTTTACATTAAAGCAAACACAGCATGCTTTTTGCACTACAATAAACATTTGAGAAAACTTTGATAGACTCATACAGTTAATCTGACATTTCATGGAAATGGAAGAAGCATGAAATAGACAGTGAGGAGGAAAAAAGGTTAAAACACCACACCTTGAGAAGCCTCACCCTAAGATATGATCTCAGTAGAAACTGGGTTCTGTCCAAATCCATCTGATAAAGTGACACCACCAGAGGGTCGATGCCATTTTCCACATAATCTTCAATATTTTCTTCCTGTAGTTACAAAATTTCAAGAACTGAAAATTTCCAAAAGCTGCGATGCACTCTTTCCACTAGAAATTGGAAGAGACGAGACAATGATTTTAACAGAATAGTAAAGGAAGCGATTTTCTCTACTGATGTTTACAGATTAGTCGAGATTATAAGAAGATTATACAAGAGCGGTACTATTCTAACAATTTTATGGGTAGCATCGTGATGGAGATAATAATTAGGATCATAGACCAAAATTTCTGGAAATCCCAACAGAAGAAAATTAGGGTTTTAGAAATTTTACCACCAATTCAATCTGCCCTTTGGCTCTTTCGACAAGAGCCCCTTCGTACTGAAGAATCTCCGGCGCCGCCTTCTCGTTACGCCAGGCCCTCTTCAAGAGCTCGACGTCTGATGTCGAGGCCAATGTTTCGAAATCCGCCGATCCCAGATCCGAATTCGACGCCATTAGATCGGATTACCCTCTCTAAAAATTCTCTCTCTCTGCTGATTTCTCTAAATCCTTCTGCTAATAGATCCCGGAAAGTTTCAGATTCCGTCAAGTTCATCGAGCGGCAAATAGAAACATATGACAGGGGTTTCGGCGCCAAATGTAAGGGCTCGTATTGAGCCTTAAGCGGATACTGGGCTTGGCATAGCCCATATTGTATAAAGTGTCGAATAAAATAATAAGAACAAAAATAATAAAATAATAATTTTCAGCTTTTAAGCAAAATGTTTTTTTTTTTTATCATCTAATCTTTATTTATATAAAAATCAAGGTATATCAAAATTACATAAAATAGAAACAATACAAAGAGATAATACAACTAAAACAAATTTTGGCGATTCTTTTCTCCGATAAATTTTACTCGCAGAGAGAATGTCCATCATTTTCTTCCTTAAATTCGCATTCAATCTGATGCGATCTTCATTTTTGGCTACTATCTATGTTTTCCCATGTTGTATTACATTGACTCATTCCCAATTAGGATCTAGAAATGTTCGTCGAAAAAGAACCCAATTTACTGATTCTTTCGATCGAAATAAGATTTGAAACTGCCAATTTTCAACGACTGTACGAATGTCGCCATATAACAAGGGTGCATCTTCCGTTCCAAACCGTCCTACCCTCTATGGTGGTTTCCATGGTGTTAATGCCCTATTCAGCAAAGTAAAATCCCCGAAAAAAACGAACTAGAAGCAATATAAACATTTGATTTTCCGGGATCCCAGATTATGCGACCAAGGCACCATTTGCAAGGAAAATCCGCTACGAGTGCGATAGAAAATTGGCAAAATCTTACCAAAGTGATATCGCAGTGGACCTTTACCACCACGGAGATGGAAGATGCTTGAATGGAACGGTCGTAAAATCGCTTCACACCGGCATCAAGATCGGAAATCATTATCCTCATAAAGAGATGGTGAAGAAAAACATGGTCATGTCTATTGCAATCTCTCTCTATCACTTGAAGTAATACGAGAAACACGAGAAGAAAGATGATGGTAACAAGCAGAACCATCATTGTTGAAATGACGGCCATGTAAGACACAAAACAAAGGAATCGGCGTTGGAGCATCAACAAATTTTGATCGGAGGCCATAGAACTCGCTCCGGCGTCGGAAATTAAAAACTATGAAACAAAGAGGAGAAGAGAACGACCGACGCCGGACCCGACGTTGGCCAAAAGAATTCTGATGAAGACAGTGGTTTAATTTCGCTCGTTGGGAGATAAACGGTTACGATGGCTCGGATCGCCTTTGTTGTCGCCTCAGAGCGATGACGGTTTTCAACCCCTAATAATGGTAGCTAAATATTTCTTTCTCTGTAAAAAAAGTAAAAACAAATAAAAAAAATTGAAGTTAGCGCAAACAATTTTATTTATAACTGTTTGTAAACATGTAGAGAGTTGTTGATCCATTTGGCATGTGCAAGAGGTTCTTTTTTCTTTTCTTTTTTGGATTTTGTTGAACCGGCTTGCCAATGACCACAATGGCACGACCTTACAAAATCCACCTTAACATGTTCACTCCTGTGACCGTAAATTTGGCGGACCAGCCTAGATTCTCAAATTTTTATTTTAACTCTTAAATATTTTACTTTTTTTTTGAAATATCAAAGTATTCTATTTCTTTTTTTTTAACATTAATATCAAAATATTCTTACTACTAGAAGAATTATGAAGTTCGGAATCAGCACTTATACAGGCCCGGCTCGTAGGGCAGACGGGCTACTACTTTTTTAAAAATAATTTATGGACCACACATTTAGTTTTCGGTTAATAATTTATAAATCATATAATTTGAAAGCTATGTTTTTCTTCAAAATATTATTTTTTAATTAAAAAACTAATTGGTTTGTGTCATATAACTGAGAGAGATATGGTTGAAAAAATAAACTATGTGAGTCTAATGAACGATTTTACATGAAAAATTGAAGGAGGGTTATTTTTCAGAAATAATGTTTTGGTATTTTTTCTTTGGAAAATTGTTTTTTTTTCAAAATTTGTAATTTACAAAAGATCTATTTTTTTTTCTTTTTCGGACCACCATTTTTGTTGGACGAGAGCTGTGCCCATATTCTAGTTTATGGAACAATTTGAAAACTTAGGATCTCTTTTGCCCATCCCCGTGAGTTAAGATTGAATTTAGAATTTTGTTGTTTACACTTTTTCCCCCATTACTTTTCTTTCTTTTTGATATTTCAGCTTCCAAAATTTTATATATCAATATACCACAAGCACTTCGAAATGACTTGTCAGTCCAAGAAAGTAAAGGAATGCCCATGCTGATGATCAGGAATGGCTTCACAGTATTCAGAAGGGTCAACAGTAAATGATACAATATTTGGTAAATTATGTGTAACATTAGTAAACGTTTAAAATGTAATAATCAAATGAATACACTTAACCGGTTTAAATTTATATTAAATCTATATGTAATAATCAAATTAATATTTAATAAATTCGATTAATCAAATTAATATTTAATAAATTCGATTAATCATCTTTAATAAACATTTGTTAAATTATTAAAGATGATTAATCGAATTAATTATATATCTTACAGAAAAGTAAATATTACATTTTTCTTTTGTTATGAGAATATTACACTTTGAGTACGTATTGTTACATTAACTACATATACANTTTTTTTTTTTTTTTTTTTATTAATTTTTTTTTTTTTTTTTTTTTTTTTTTTTTTTTTTAAATGGCGTATAATGTAATTTCTTACAAATCCTATGTTGTTTTTAAAATTTTCATTTAGATTTGTTGTGGTTTTGTGTGATCTAATATTTTTTTATGGTTTTTGATTGTCACTAGTGTGACATAGTAATTCTAGTGTGGTTTGTATGGCTTTTACCTCTGAGAACAGTTTCATTAGTCCGTCGGTTAACACTCCAAAGTTTGAATAAAAATTTCTTACAGAATAGTATATATGAGAGATATATAAAAAATACAATAAGAAAAAGAAAGAAAAAAATAACTGAGCTTGGTTTTATATATAACCACATCTCCTCTAACATAAAAGATCAATCAAGATCTAGAGATGTCGGGAGTGTGGGTGTTCAAGAATGGCGTGGTTCGGCTAGTGGAGAATCCTGGAGCTGAGACGAACATTGAGAACAAAAAGCGAAAGGTTCTGGTTTACACTCCAAGCAACGAAGTCATAACCTCTTACTCACATCTCCAGCGACATCTCTACGCACTTGGCTGGGAACGTTACTACGAGGAGCCTCATCTCCTTCAGTTCCACAAAGCATCCACCGTTCACCTCATCTCGCTTCCTACCGATTTCTCCAGGTTCAAGTCGATGCACATGTACGACATCGTCGTCAAGAACCGTAACATGTTCCAAGTCAGGGACATGTAGCCATAATTGGGCGGTTTTCTATTTTTCAGACTCTTGACCAGAATATGGGTCGTGTGTCGTCTTGATGTGTGTTTCATGGTGTGGTTTGATATGTGATATGTCTCTTGTGAAGCTAACTTTTTGTTTGTATGTTGGATGTTGGATGTACTAATGTGGAAGTAATGTCTATTTTTTGTGTGTGGAAGGAATGTATGTTAATAAAAGTCTGCAAATTGTATATGAAACCGAACTCTTTTCGTTTGAACAATAACTTTGTTATATACATATTCTATTTTTAGTTTTATTATATCTTATGAGGATCGTATGAGGACAAGTGCAAAAAAGGCTTCAATTTTGTGGTTGGGTCAAAGAAGATAATTTTATCAAGATTTCATGAAAAAGACATGTCTAGAATGGATATAGTCATATAGGTAGGAAAATTAGTTATAATAATTATAATATAATATTATCTTATTATTATTTTCAAAGTGGCACAATAACAAAACGAGGATGGCATAACTCTCCCATGCTAAAACACTAAAGGCGTCAGTGTGTATGAGTATACCACTAAATAACCATATAGTGGAGATTTATTTGGTAAAATAATATGATGGTAAATATATGTAAATAAGTGGAGTGCGATACTATTCGGGTCTGAATAAAATAACATAAATTTTGCTTTTGTTTTAACTTTTAAGTTAATAGCAAGCTAATTTATATGATGTTGAAGAGAATGTTATCGAGACAATGTTATCTCGATAATAATGTTATCTTACCCAATAGTTTGAAACTGGTGCTTCTCTTCTAAGATTCTTCTTCGAATATGTCAGGTAGATTGCGTGTGTTCGAGTTTTCCTCATAAAATTTACCCTCGATTCCGGCTAGTTCGACATTTTGGTTCTTAATTATCATGTTTCCTATTTAGAATCAACTTAGCCCTCGTTGTTTTCTGTTTTTACTATGAGGATTTAATCTGTCTGTTTTTGTATTTTACTTTATTTCCCTCGTTTGGGCCAAAACCCTTGCCAATTTATGAATTGTTGTAAATGGCTATCAATGAATATAAATCTTGAGATGACACAAAAAAAAAAAAAAATGATGTAACACTATTGTCTAAAACATGCGAAATCACGCCTCGTTTATTTACGATTTGTCTACATGTCACTTTTACAAATAAACCTTCACTATATGTCTATGTAGCATATTCACCATACATATATTATCACGCTTACGTTTCTTTTACTTGTTGGATATAGTTGTTTCAGTTTTTTTTTTCTTTTAAAGTGAATAAATATCTTTTAGAATACTTCACTCTAAATGTTTAGGGGTGGATGTGAGAAAACAAAATGTTTTGCTATCAATATTTTAAAATTTGTACTTGCTTTTCAAGAAATTAAATAGTTTTGTCAAAGTATATATGATTTATCCATAATAGTTTTATAATGGTTCAATTTACTGGAAAATCATTTTCAGTCAATACAATGAAGACAAGACACGTATAAAAAACCTGTGATGATCTTAACTTCCCAAATTTATTGAAATAGCAATCCACTAGTTTAGTTGAGTCCTTAGAAGTCCATAAACAGAGACGGTTGGGATAATCATTACCACAATTCGATCATTGTATATTTTAACTGTGTATATGCAAACATAAAACGTTTTTGTTCAACAAAAAACCAAGATATTGTGTTTCATCATATACATACCTTTAACGAAGTTTTAAATGTTTGTTTAGCGGATTCAATCTCTAGTTCTAGCGTAAGAAAAAAAGAATATTTTAGAAAGGAAGTCGGATATATATCACATGATGGGAATTGGGGCCCTTTGGATTTGAACATATTCTGATTCAATGCAGGCCTTATAACTCAAATACGATTCTATCTAGACGTTCGCTATAATGCGGAAATATAAATTTAATTAGATAATAGTTAATCCTGATCTTTAACTTGTTCACATTCGTTTAAAAAGGGAGAAGAACGTATTTTTTTGTTCGAACGTATAAATTCTCGTTAATCTATGTTAGAATAAAGTACTTCATCACAATCATTTTGGAACGTAGAGCAGATTCCTTTTAAAATACTCGAATTAAAAAATTTACAATGAATTTGTGATAGGGTGTGAGTCCTATTACTACGATTTTAATAATAGCTGGGCACTATGGATACCATATATGACAAAATATTCCATTTTTCACATGTCTCGGAAATTAGTTTTAAAGAAAGACATGCTATCGTGAAACAAACCAAACAATAGCAATGGCATTGGAGAGGAAAAATGTGGATTGTCGGGTTCTCCGACGCTCAAATCAGAATAAAAAAACCCACGCGGCTCGTCAAAGAGCACATAAATCAAGGGAAGGTGTGTGGTTTTGGACTTAAGTCAAGAAGTGATCATAAACACAATTTTGTTGGGTGGGTGGCCTTGGAAGTGGTTTTATGATGCATAATCGGACCTTCCGAAAGGGGTCGAAAAGTGCAGTGGAGTCGACTAGAGCTTGATAGAAGATTTCTGATTATAGGGAAAAAGGACTTCATAGAATATTTCCCTTATATGTACCTGATTAGCTCCAGTTCACTCGACGCTCTCCTTGCTATAATTTAATCGCATCAAAATAATTACATGTTTTGTCTCTGCATCTAAAAAACTCTATTATGTTACTTCTACAACCTTTTGGACAAACATATTGAAACTTTTAATCTCGTGTCTCCAATGTGGGCATTTCTTGCGTTCGCATCATTATTAATCAGAAAGAAAACTGCCATTTTATCGAGAAATATATTAGACATCATTTTTAGTTGGCCTTTCAGGAATAGACCATATGAATATATGATATCATATTCATAATTGCATGAACCTTTCTGGCGTGTGGTGCATTACCAATGAAATGACACAAAACAAAGTTTTTTTTTTTTTTTTTTTTTTACAGTGGTGTGAAATTTTCTATCACTTATGCATGAATAACAACAAGAATGTTGTGCCATCAAAATCTCAATGGTTTCGAAAGAGAGATCCAACCCGCTGGCTTTTTGCTGATTTCAGAGAGGATTGGTGAGTTTGAGAGGCGGGAAAGGGAAAGAGGAAGGGTGCCTGCCATTTCCGGCGCCGGAGACAACGATCCCATGGCCGTAAGAGGCCAAAGTCAAGGAGAATTTATAAGGAACGAAAAATGAAAGTTTTGATAGGGTTTTTGTGCAGATAGAGTTTCGATCTTCAAATCAGTAGTTTTCTTTCTACTCCGATGGTCATCTGTTCCAGAAACCCTCGAAAAAGAAGCTAACATTAGTCTCCTACCCATTCAGAAAACGTAAAGGCAAAATTGTTAAAAGAGCAACCTTTGAAAGTTGAAAATGATTTACTTTGTGAGTAGTGCGAGTCATGAATTGATATTTCATAAAACCGAGAAAGCACTAAAAAGGGCAAATTCTGTAAAGAAGCCGGCTTTAATTTGTGTATGCTAAATATCGGAGGACACACGAACGTTGACGGATAAAAAAGCTATTTTTTAAGTCAAATCATTTTCTATCACCACCCAAGTCTCAAATCCGCGGCAAACCTATTTGGCCGGTCATCGTTATTTTTCTTTTTCTTGCGTTTTCCCGGAAAGATCATCAATGTCGCGCCTTTTCCTTTATCGCGTTATCGGGTAACTTTCGGAAATTTCCTTTTTTTTGTGTGTGTGTTTGTCTAATCTCTTGTTACGCCTTTTTTTTTTTATAGTGCGTGCTATCTTTTTTGTTGTATTTGTTGCCGTGAATTGATGATCTCTTTCCTTTTTTCTTTTGAGGTTCATATTGATGAGAGAGGGTTTGGAAACTTTTTAATTGATTAAGCTTGTAGAGACGAAACCCTAGAAAATGAGTCCCACGGCGGCGCACGACGATCCCGGTCAGGTTAAACGTGCCCTGATTGATGCTTCCGCCGGCGCCATCTCTGGTGGTGTTTCTCGCACCGTTACTTCTCCGCTTGATGTCATTAAGATTAGATTTCAGGTATTTCTCATTTGCCTTTTCCTCTCTTCTTTCATCGCGATTGATAAGCTTAGCTTTTTTGCTTTAGCTGAGAATACTTGAGTTGAATTTCGTATCATTTTTTTGCTGTTGTTGCTTTGTATACACTTGTATTGCGGAGGCTGTAAATGAGAATTATCCTTGTTAGATTTGTAGCTTAGGAAGTGATTAGCTTAATCCGTGGAGCTATCCTTCACGCTGTTTAGAAATGGCTGAAGAAACTTAATATGTGATTGCAGGTTCAACTAGAACCTACAAGTTCATGGTCCGTGGTACGGGGAAACTTGTCAGGAGCATCTAAGTATACTGGAATGGTACAGGCAACTAAAGACATATTTAGAGAAGAAGGTTTTCGGGTCCGTCTCTTGAACACTTCCATTTCCTATAACCATTCCTTCTTTTTGGTTATAGACTGTTATAGTTTCAGGTCTGTGGCATTAGGTTCGATGAGGTATTGTTCTCTGTTCTGATGCTTGATACTTGCTTTCTCAGGGTTTTTGGCGTGGTAATGTGCCTGCTTTGCTCATGGTCATGCCATATACTTCAATTCAGTTTACAGTACTACATAAGTTGAAATCTTTTGCATCTGGCTCTACTAAAACAGGTAACGAGTCTACTGAGTAACATTGAGGTCTCTCTGGATATGGTACTTGGTAGATTGTTAGTGCTTTTTTTTGTTGTTGTTGTCCAGTGGCTATCTTAGGGGTAGATGATGCAGTTTTTTCCGACATCTTGTTGCATTTCTTGTCACTGGTGCAAGAGAATTCGCTTAGCTTAGATTCTCCAGATTGTATTTGTTGAATATGTGTTTCTTATAATAGCTTTTATAAATGACTGCAGATCACTGTATTTGTTTCTTATTTGTTAGCTGGTTGTAATCTTTTGGAATGCAGAGGATCATATACATTTGAGCCCTTATCTATCCTTCGTCAGTGGAGCTTTAGCAGGATGCGCTGCTACACTAGGATCTTATCCTTTTGATCTCTTAAGGACAATATTGGCATCACAAGGAGAGCCTAAGGTTTGTTGCTTGACTTATGAAGCCTGTAATATTGTTTAAATTTCTTGCCTCCTGGGTTTTTCTTCCTTATTCATGCTTAATTGACATTGTAACCATTGATGACTGATTGATGACTGTCTACAGGTGTATCCAACAATGAGGTCTGCGTTTGTCGATATTATCCAATCTCGAGGCATAAAAGGATTGTATAATGGATTAACACCAACACTTGTTGAGATTGTGCCTTACGCTGGCCTGCAATTTGGCACTTATGATATGTTTAAGCGTTGGATGATGGTAAGAGCATGGGAATATATCTTTTTTGTGTGATGTCTTCTTAAAAAACCTGTCTTTTTTTTATTTCTGGTGACAATCAGGTCGTTTGATTTTTCACCAGGACTGGAACCGATACAATTTATCCTCCAAAACCCCAATCAACGTGGACACCAACCTTTCTAGCTTCCAGCTTTTTGTTTGTGGGCTTGGGGCAGGCACTAGCGCCAAACTCGTCTGCCATCCTCTTGATGTGGTTAAAAAGCGATTCCAGGTCAGTTACTCTTACCCAATGGATTCTCTGCAAAAATATTTTGTTAGGATCCAAACTGGTGATTTCCTTCTTTATTCACTTCACATCATAGTGATACTTGAGGTAACGAGAGAATCTCTACTCTCGACCCAATTCCCAGTCCCAAACCCTAGACAAATCCTAAAACCTCAACCCATTATCCAAAATTTCCTTTTAGCCTGTGAACTCTCTAGCTAATTGACTCACCTATAGTTGCTGAACTGTCAACACATCTACCATCTACTACTAACCAGCTAGGGTAATTACGATGCTCCTACACTGAATTATAACCCAAGGACTTATCATATTCACTTGGTTCCAGGTTTTGGGTTTATCCTTATCTACATCTCAGATTAGAATATCATATTTGCTGCGCTATGGTATTGCTTGCAGAGTCTCTACTTGCTGTTTCCTGGTTGTACCCCACTTGTTCTGTCATCATATCAATAGAAAGAAAACTCAAATTAGTGCAAAACGTTTTGTAAAAATGATTAAAGCTTTTCTAATTCCCAGTGGATCTCCATCGCAATGAAAATTGCAGTTGCCTTCAAACATGAGATGATAGATATTCGGAAAGATTTGTAATGACTCTTTTTGTTGCAGATTGAAGGTTTACAGAGACATCCAAGATATGGAGCCCGAGTGGAGCGACGTGCATACAGAAACATGTTAGACGGCCTTAGACAGATTCTGATGTTGGAAGGGTGGCATGGTCTGTACAAAGGCATTGTGCCATCCACGGTGAAAGCTGCTCCTGCTGGTGCTGTTACCTTTGTGGCCTATGAGTTTACCTCCAACTGGTTGGAATCAATTTCTTGGTAGAGATTTTACTCTGTTTCACATTTTATATCTTTCTGTCTTTAGCATTTGTTATAGGCTCAATCTTCCCGCTTAATTCACGGGTGTATTAAGCACATATCATATGATCCATTGATTATTTTAATGGGAATTATACAAGTAAAACATCAAGTGTTGTCGGCAATTGTGCTAGTTTCTAACAAGTGTGACGGATTTTGTGAAGTGCGATTATAAATCTGTGTGTAGTGAATCCAATTTATCATGTTCCAGTTTCGGAAAATAAGGAAAAATACTATGGACTGTAATTCCAAAAATCCATGAAAAAAATGCAATAAGATGGGGAAGAAAATCAAATGAAATACAAGAAAATGCATTACATATTTGCTGCAAAATTTCCCACCAAGTTTGATGCCATTTAGGAACAGAGATTCTGTTGCGCTTGTTCTCTGCTCGCTTGGTCTCACAGCCCTTTAGGATCACACTCGGTAAAACCAACAGACAGAAGAACCAGAACCATAACCAAATCCAAAATGTTGGGCATAATCAGCCAACTATAACTACAATTTGTCCTAACCCTGTCTCTCCGTCTATACTTAGGACATAGCTTTGCACGTCTTCTTGTTGTGTCCTAATCCCTTGCAGTTGCTACACTGAAGCTGACGCTTGATCATGTCTATTGGTTCCACCTGCTTACTCTTTGGCCTCCCTGGTGTCCTTCTCGTGGGCGGAGGCGTTACTGAAACAACCCCATCAATGGGTGGCTCCTCCACCAGCGTCATCATCATCATCCCGTTAGGGACAGGGTTAATGGACTCGGCATACATTAACCGGTAACTCTCTAAGGTCAAATATCTGGAGCAGTATTCATAAAGGCTTTTCTCGTTGCACTCAATCACTGCAATCGCGTGGCTGCACGGTAAACCAGTTAGTCTCCATAGCTTACAGTCACAATCACACTGATTGAGATCAACTATGTTGATGGATTCACCATGAACCTCGAATAAGCTATCGTGAGGCGCTGAAACCTGAAGTGACCTTGCGAGTTCTATTTCTTTCTGTAGCTTCTCCTCGTTAGTTGGTGTTAGCGCTGTAACAACCCATTCCCGGGATTGTACCTGACGCGTATATATGGATTGCATCAACTTTGCTCTAAGTTCGTCTATCATTTGGGTTATGGGCAGCTCGTGAGCTTCGGAAACCCAGCTGTAGAAATCTAGCCCAAAAGTGGAGTTCATGTGGTTATATCTCTCTCCTTCAAACAAAGCATTTGCCCAATGGTGCGGTTCACTTTCAATAACCCAAGCGTAAGCATCAGGGGAAATACTTTTTATATTCTCCAACGAACGGTAATATCCCTCGGGTTGTGTCGCATAAGCAGCAGCATAGAAATCGTTGAGCATAAACCGTCTTGCTTCATGAGAAAACTGAGCCTTTAAGTCCATATTTAGCTTCTCGGCGAGGTGGCGCAGGCAATAGGCATGATGGTGTCCATTTCCAAATACCAGAGGCAATGCATTCTTCAGACCGTTTTGGAAATCTGCGACAAATGTGATTCTCCTGGAATCGGCCAATGCCACTTTGAGATTCTCCAGAAACCAAACCCAGTTCTCTTCTGTCTCGGAATCCACAACTGCGAAAGCTACTGGAAATATTCCATTTTCTGCATCAGGAGCTGTAGCAACAAGCATAACCCCTTGGTACTTAGAGTTCAAGACGGTGCTGTCAAGGAAAAGGAGAGGGCGACAACCTTGTCTAAACCCAGATATCGATGCATAGAACGATATGAAAAGACGATGGAAGCTCGAATCTTCTTTTGTCATAAAAGTGGCAATACTTCCAGGATTCGTCTCTTTGATCTTCTCGCAGAAAAAGGGAAGTTGACTATATGCCTCTTTATAGGAACCTTGAAGCTGCTCTCTAGCAATCTCTTTAGCTCTCCATGCCTGTGAGTAATTCAGTTGAATCCCGTACTCTCTTTTTATATCCTCTGCAATATCCTTCGGCTTGTAATCTGGAAAAGCTTTCAACTTCTCTTTTATAATACTTCCAACCCAACCTTTTGTTGCACGGTAACCGGCTTTCACAACCGCTCTCTCACACGTGTGCCTCGGAGTCATTTTCTTGATGCATATTAGCTGCGTGGTCGAAAGCCTCGATGCAGTGATACGCCATGGACAGCCTTGAGCCTTGCATTTGACTGAAACCCGATGGCTATCGTTTTTCTTGTACTTGTAAGTGAACCCATGTGCGATCGAGTACTTGTGCAATGCATCTCGGAACTCTATAAAGCTGTTGAACCTTTGATCAACACCGGTGATGGTGTTTTCCCACTGCTGTGCGGGTTTTATATGTTGTTTCTCGTCAGTCAAAACAAAATTGCACGGCAAAGGGCTGCTTTCGTCAGGCATTATTCCCATATCTATATGATAATCATTAGTTGTTATATCATCTCCCATAACAACATCGCCTGCAGAAACTACAGCTTCCGATGTGGTTGTCCTACTTGACCTGTCAAATTCACACGCATCAGTTGTTATGATCTTCAACAATGTCGATAAACCGTTAACTGTCAGAAACTAGAATGGCATTGAAAGCTGCTAAAAAGTAGAACATAGATTTAACAAGGATAAAATCTAGACAATCGCAGCACAATTTCACATACCTACTAGCTGGCATGTTGGACACATTCCTGGCATCAGCTTCCTCTGGTAAGACGAATATTTCGACATTGGGTGCGTCTGCGGAAAAGCTGACCATACGTTTGAAATCCTTATCCTTGGAGATGGTGATAAGGGTTTTCTTGTTTCCAGGGAGGAAGTACTTTAGGGTCATCGTCTCCCAACTAAACCCGAAATTCTCGGCTAGTTCGGACCTGAAATCGTTCATACAAGTATCTTGATCGATGTCTATGGCGTAAGCATCTCCATTGGTGTAAGTTAATAATCCATCTTTATTAGTCACAAACTGTCCCCCTGACTGACATATAGCTATGACTTTCTTCGGCGCCATGACTTAAAACCTTCAAAATTTGCCACACAAAAAAAAAAAAAAGGAATCTGATTTCAACTTCTTGAGTTAACATGACAAATTGGGATTCCATTCCTCAGCTAACGCAAGGCCAGAAATTACGAAACCCTATGATCCAAAATAGACAATTTACTAAAGTTCCTACAAACTAAGCCGGTAAAAGAAAAGAAAAATTAAGATGATGTGAAAGAAAAACCTTAAATTGAACGAGACCAAAGCGTCGGAGTTGATAAAAATGGAGAATCAAAAAGGGCACCTTTGATAAGGCCAGGGAGAAACAGAGAGACCACGCACTGAGCTCTGGTTTCAGACAAAATTAAAAGTCGGAGTTTTTGCTTCGAGATACGAATCCAGCAAACTTTCAACTAATTTAAAAAAAAAAAAAAAAAAAAACTAAAGTGGTAAAACGCTGCGTTTTTTTTGGCACAATGGATATATAGATTCTGTTCAGATTTGGGCGATTCTCAAAACTAGTCCCGGACATTCGGATATTCGGTTCGGTTCCGGATAGGAACCCTTTGGTCATGGGTATTTCGGATAGAGAGCTTTAGGATCCATATAGGTACTGAAATGATTTCGGTTCAGTTCCGGTTCGGTACCAGTCGGTTCCGGATCGGTTCGGTTCATAGATTTAAGAACCGGAAAATCCCGAACTTTTTTGGATCTTAATCGGTTTTGGGTATTTAGTACCCGAAATACCTAAAGTATACCCGAAAATCCGAAAATAAACCCGAAAATCCGAAAAAATTTAAAAAAAATATACCCGAAATACCAAAAATATACCAAAAAACCCGAAATTATATCTGAAACCCGAAAATATACCTGAAAAGCCAAAAAAACTAAAAAAAATATACCCATAATACCAAAAATATATCCAAAAACCTCATATTTTTGGATATGTAATTATATTTCGGGTAATTCGGATACCCGAAATGTTTTCGGTTCGGTTCCGATATTATCCGATACCCACGGGTATCAATGGGTAGGATCCAATGGGTATTTTGACAATTTCGGATCGGTTCTGGTTCGGGTATTTCAAGTCGGTTCCGGTTTGGGTATTTCGGTTCCGGTTTTTATGCCCATGCCTACTCAAAACGCTGTGTTAACACAAGTTTGTCTCTTTTTAATAACATCTATACCTTTCCATCGATAACCACGAATTCACAATATTTAACTATGTTTGTCTACTAAATAGTCTTTGCACAAACTGCTTCTGATATCAAGACTGAAGCTGAAACTGAAGAGCACGCAAAAGATAAACAAGAAATCAAAAGAATTGCATTATACCAATGCCAGCTTCAACTTCAATTCGGAAAATAGGAATACACATTTTATACATAAAAGAGAATTTGAGCATCAGAATTTCTATTGTAACACTTCTATCGACAGTGTTTCATATAAAAAAAGATTACAACATACAGATTTGCCTCAAGTTTGGGTACAACCGCTAGTTTTCCATAGCTGCATCAGGAAGCGGAGAATCATGAGCCAGTGACTGCAGAGGAGAGAAACAACATGAATGATTTTAATTAACATATGCCTCAGATTTCATTTCAACTTATTCTGACAATCTGGTCTAAGCTTTTTACCTGCTCTTGCGAGCGGAAATACATGAAGGGTGTGTAGTTGAGGAAGTTGGAGACTCTTGATGTGTATATATCAGCATACCTGAAACCAATTTTGAGGGAAGTGTGGTTAAAATGTGAGAGCTTACAAGTTGCTCAGAAATGCAGAGAAGAGGCATAAATACTTTTCGATTTGTCTCATCAAGTGGCTTTTGTCCCACAAACCCGCACGCGAAAGGAATCCCCACCTGGTAAACAACCCAACAATTATGGGTCAGACAGATCCGTTTCTGCGATTCCCGAGTCATCTAAGATTAGTTTTGTCTTTTTTGTTTCTTTAACCTTTTGTTGAAGAGCTCGCCGTCTGATTCCAGCATTAGACCAATCTTGTCATCTAGTCTTTGCATTACAATGAGAAGCTTCTGCATGGTCTCTGTCAGTTCTTGATCACCCAAGTTGGTAGCAGCGAGGGTCTAGAAGGAAAAGAGAAAGGGATATCTTTATGAGCAATTTCTATGACGAATCTCTTACCATATCTGATCATTCTAGCCATCGTGTTCAACAAAGGGAGAGAACAGGAACTCTAGATCTTGTAAGGAGATAAACAAACCTGAGCAGGACGGCCTTTGCTTCGTCTTTGAAGAGCAAGCCGAAGCTGGTTAAAGAGATCGCCAACAACCTCTTTCTGATTTATAAGCTCTATTAGCTCTTCTCGGTGACCACGACTACCAATTAGAGCCATATACTGCAACAAAACAAGAAACAGCCGGCTTTTTCTGTTACTTCAACGAACAAAAGCCTTCCAAGTTCTGTCATCTATTGATTATAGTTCAGAACATAATTTATCCAAACCTCTTCTTCCAGCTCACGGCAAATCAGCGCAGTTCTCCACCTGAGATGGACTTTGGATACGCTGACATCAGTGTAGATGTGGTCACCAACATACAAAATCTCATCACCATGAACGTTGAGTGAATTCTCTACCATCTGAGCACTTCCTCCTGAGTACAAACCTCCTATGGGAGATAAAGGCAAAATTTTAGCTCTCCACAGAATATTATCAGCTTACATTCAGTAGAAACAATGAGAAATCACCTGTTTCAGCCTTGAAGCATGGACGCATCAAACCTTCTCCAGTGACAACCTCGTACAAAGGGTGTGACATCTGGAAGAACTCTGGTTTCCTCGCAGAAACTATCACCTATGTGGAAACATGATTATTTTTTTGGTCAGATGTGGAAACATGAATATAAAAGCAGAAAATTCTTATGCAAACTACTCTCCGTTACAACGACTACTGCTTTACAAATAAAATGCAGAAACACATTTATGTTGCTCACCATGTCAAAAAGATCTCGCCAGTCCATGTCATTGGGAAGGAATTTATTAAATGAATGCTTCATCATTTTGTCTGTGTAGTGATAATCTGAGTTTGTGATAAGCAAGAGCTTTTTACCAGCCTGTGAGCGAACAGTACGATATTAACAACTGAAACCATCATAATTAGACATTTTCTGTGAAGATTGAAACATTACCTCCTTTTGATCCAAAAGAGCTAGAGGTAATTCAGGGTCTGGCTCGACAAATAGTTCCGGCTTGGACATTATCTCACTCTGCAAAGTAACTATCATTAACTAGGGACCTGAGAAACCGATTTTTAAGAAAATGATTACGGAATGGACAAACTATCAACCTTAAGCTGTCCTTCAACATGTGCTCTGAAGAGAGCTTTTGCAACGGCCTGAAAACATTGATTCGAGATAAAGAATTTGCAAAGCTTTCAATCCAATGAAATATAGGTGCTATGAAAGACAAAACCTTGTACAGTCCTTTATAATCAAGTGTGCCAAGATCTGCCGAAATAGATCCATCATCCAATCTATCAACCATCTGAAACAATTTGAAACTATAATTGCTCAGTATAAACCAGTGTGGGAAGTTTTGCAATAAGAATGTTCATATGGGTGAAGAACCAGCACTTGAGAAAATGAATGTGAAGATTATATTAATTACAAATCAAGAAAGCAAGTTATGTCCAAATTAACCACCAGTTATCCAGCAACCAGTTCTCGTAATAGATGAACGTACCTGCGCATAAGCCAGAGCCTCTGAAACAGAAAAAAATGTATTGAGAAACTCCCATCGACTCTGGTTCCGAAGATCAACTAACTCCCTTCCATAGATCTCACTTTCATCCATATAAAGGCATTAAGAGAATAAGACCTCCTTCAAATAAAGAACAAAGACTATGCCACTGTCCTTTTCTTCCATGGCTAACAATGGTGTTGAAAAGTCAACCATACCTGACAGCTTTATTTGATAACATCTTTGTACCGTGCATGGCTCTCTTCACATACCCAAATCTGTCAGCCTTGACTAAATTACCTTTCTCTTTGTCGATCATGAGACCCCTGATAACCTACAATAAGAGAAGACAAATTTTTGGCTTAGCACTAAAAAACATAGAGAGGATACTACAATGTGGAACCTTTCAACTATCACAAGAATAAACACATCACCAGTTCCGGATCAAAAGCAAGTCCATCAACAGGGAAGCCCATGTTCTTTAGATTTTCCATGCAATAGTCATAAGCCCTTCCTTCCCAAGCCTGAACAAGGCCATAAATTCGCGTCAATTATGGGTGTATCTTCTGCATACATATTTCCTACTTATGTATGAGAAAAGAAGAACTCACCATGACATTGTAGTGCATCAGAGTGTAATCCATATCATATCCGATAGCACTAATGGACCGTAGATTCAATGTACGACTACAAAAAATACCGCGAGGAGAGTGTTGCGCAGAGAAAGGACCCTGCAATATCAGGCATGAAAATGTGAGACGCCAGAAAAAGAAAAAAAGGAAGGTCCTTATAAACCAGATACAAATAACACGGTAGATACATCTCTTCGCGACAAAGCTATCCTCAAATTCCAAATACAGAAAAGATAATAACACAAAATTACAAGGATTAGATAACGAACTTGGATACCCAATTCTCTAATCAAATTTTCAGCTGCTTGAGCCTCTGTCCTCGCTACCTCCTCAATTGGACCATCCAATGTAGCCTGCCCATTTCCTACATGGATATACTAAAGTTACATTTTCTAATCATAGAAAAAAAGTAAGCTTTTGCTCGTACAGCGAGACAACATCAACAACAGTAAGGTTCGACCTTTAGCTCTTATTCAACTCAATAAACAAACAGCAGCCAACGATCAATTACCCTAACCAGATACCGAAACTTTATTCCACAACTCCCTAAAACTCCAATTTGAATTTTGAAAACTAGCAAAAAGGAAATGGAAGATGTATACCAAACGATTGGAGAGGGTCAAGCTTCAGATTCAAATCTCCCTTGGTGCTTTGACCCAGATAGTCCACTTCGTACTTAGAAGAAGTCGTAACCGAGAACACGTCGTCTCCGACGGTCACGCGACCACCGTCAGCTCCGGTGGCTCTGCACTTAATCATCCTGATAGACCTCCTCTTGTTGCTTTTCCTCAAGTCAGGTAAAACGGGAGAAGAAGCAAACCTCATCTTCGTTGCCATATCTCCACACAGAAGCATTCTGTCGAACACCTGATCGGCGTATAGATTCATTTTCACTTTTGGCGTTTTTATACTGTGAAGGGATGAGAGTTGAGGAACGTTAACTGAAAAATTAGGCATCGCTACACTCCAGTGAGTGAGAAAGAAAACGACAGATCATCGACGTTTGGATTTATAAAATGGCGTGATGTTCTAACAATTAGAAGATGAAAGGTGCTCTCTCATATAAAGACACGATAAAAGGAGGAACATGTGCGGATAAAATGAGAGACCAAATTTGGCATCAGAATCTATTCGCACAAATCGTGCAGAATCAACTTACGTCCAAATGAATACAAGAGGAGGAATAGATAAAAATTATGATAGTGGAAAATTAATTAGTGGAATATGGAAGGTAGATAATTTTTTTGATTCCACTCGTTTCTCTTCAATTTAGTAGAGGAACATGTTTTTTTAAAATTTATTTTATTTTTTATTTTCTTCCAGCAGAATGACTGAAATTTGTTTTCCACCACTTTTATTGCAAATGGTAATATTTGGGAGGAATATAGAGTAACATCTGATTTCCTCCAATTTTGTTCCTCTAAGATAACAACCCTTATACTAGTATCTAAACTCGTACATGCGCAGAATAATTTTTTTTGTAATATATAAAATGTGAAATGAAAAACAAAAATTAATTTAAGTATTATTAATTCAAATATGTTTTATAATCTCCTCTATGACCCTACGAGTTGGACATTAATTTCAACAAGATATTCTAGTAATACTAATTACTGTATGTACTAAACATATAAAATGATCTACAAATTAAACCCACACTAAGTTGTAAAAAAAAATTGTTGGTTTTAATTTTTAAATCAATTGTCAAATTTTATACTCTTCTATTCTATATCGTGTCTCATACTTACGGCAATTTATTTAGAGAAAATTACCTAAAATAATCTTCAAAAGTATGGATATTACTAGAATAACTCTTACAAAAGTTCCCCTAACTAAACTAATATTCAAAAGTTGCCAAAAGACCTTCAAGTCTGTTTTTCGTTTTAATAACGAAAATGCCATTACATATATATATTTTATTTTTTTTGGATCAAAAGAGACTTTATAAATAAAGCTTAAACTCCACCAAGGGAGTAAGAGTTTACACGCAAAAGAGCTGATTTAGCCAACAAATCAGCTGGAACATTACTTAAACGAGAAATATAGCAAAAGCAGAGGGAATCAAAAGATTGCGCTAAAACTCTGACGTCTTTTAAGATTCTTCTCAACGCAACGGTAGAAGAACCCGCAGTGAGTAAAGAGGCAAGCACCTTGCAATATGAGAAGATGTTAAGCCTTCGGATTCTTAAAGAAACATCACTCGAAAGCGCAGCCTTCATCGCAAGAGTCTCCGCCATCAAAGCTGAGGCTACAAAGCGTTGGTGTGTCGAATATTGTGCAAAACTTTCATTGTTTGCAATCTTGAAAAGCCAGCCCATACCTCCATTACCGGAACTTGCCACCCAAGCTGCGTCAACAAAGCAACTAGTGGCGTCAGGTGCAGGGGAATGACTGAAATTTTTCTCCTGAGCGGCTCTCGGCCCAGTTTTAAGAGCCTGAACCTCCATCCAGCAACGAGCTTCCCGCAAAGATTTATGAATGGTTTCTTCCTCCGTGAAAAAACGATCCTCAAAAACAGTCTGATTCCTTGTTTTCCACAGGTTCCAGAGCATCCAAGGGTACACATGTACATTGGAGAGGCCTGTCGGAGGAAGGCTGATTGTTTGACGAGCTCCAGAGAGGAGTAATTTTAGTGAGGAAACCATTCCGCCTGAAGGTTTATTGCTCATCGGAGCTAAATCCCATACTCGAGCTGCAAACGGGCATCGAAACAAGACGTGCATAACATCCTCCTGGTCCCCACATCTCCTGCAAGAAACATCTGCCATGAGACCTCTTCTGACCAGAGCCTCACCGAGAGGCATATCACTGTTCACGGCTTTCCAAAGGAAGTGTTTCACCTTGGGAGCTGTCTTAATCTGCCAAATACACTTATTCCAGTCAAAATCTGAGCCAAAGCTCGAGACTTCATTCATCTTTGCCAGCACATAACCGGATTTTGTCGAGTAAATCCCTGATTTTTCAGGTAGCCGCACTAACTCATCCCCTTGAGGAGTGGAACAAGGGATGAGTTTTCTGATCTCAGCCTCATAAAAAGGTAGGTGCTTTTTAACAGCCGCAAGGTTCCAAGAGTTTGAACTCGGAAGGAGGAGGTCGCTAACTTTTAACTCCGCATTAGCTTCTGTTGGAGGCCCAAATGGAGATTTAGGTAGCGAAGTAGACAACCATGGGTCCCTCCAAATGTTAATTTGCTTTCCATCTCCAATACTCCAACCCAGTCCCTTTCTAAGAACCTCTCTCCCTACTAATATTCCACGCCACCCATGCGATGCTGATGACGGGCTGGAGCAGTCCATAAAGGTCGAGGAATGGCAGTACTTGCCAAGGAGAACCTGAGCCAAAAGAGATTCCGGGTGATGCAGAATTCTCCAACTAAGCTTTGCCAACAAGGAATCGTTGAAATTCTCTATTTCCCTGAATCCCAAACCACCCGCATCTTTTGGGAGAGTAAGCTTGTCCCAAGAGAGCCACGCCATCTTTCTCACATCTAGTTTAACATCCCACCAAAACCTTGTGAGAATGGACTGGATTTGCTTACACACAAAGGATGGCAGTTTGAAACAAGACATTAAATAAGACGGCATGGACGAAAGAACAGATTTCAGTAGCATTTGCTTGCCGGCCCCCGAGAGAAAGCCTGTGGCCCAGCTTTGAGAACGTTGACAGATTCTGTCTACTATGGCAGCAAAGATGTCCCTTTTCCGGCGGCCAAAGTGTTCGGGAAGCCCTAAATATTTGCCAAGCCCTCCATCATTCTCAATTTTCAAAGACTGCCTCACTCTTCTTTTTGTCTCTTGATTCGTTTTCGAGGAAAAGGTAATGACTGACTTAGCGAGATTTATTTTCTGGCATGACACTTTCTTATACCGATCCAGTATTACGACTAGAGCATCACATCAAGTCGGGCTTGACTTGCAAAAGAACATAGTATCGTCGGCAAAAAGAAGGTGATTCACCGGTGGACTTCCTCTAGCAACACGAATACCCGGAAGAAGACCTTGATCTTGAGCATTCGCACATAACCCGGAAAGCACTTCCGTACAAAGGATAAACATGTAAAGGGAGATGGGATCTCCTTGTCTCAAACCGCAAGAAGGTGCCACCTTTCCTTGCAGGGCTCCATTAATGAGAAAGGAATAAGATACCGAGCAGACACATTCCATAACCCACAAGATCCACCTTTCGTGAAACCCAAGTCTTTCTAAAACCGCTCTTAAAAATCCCCACTCAATTCTATCGTACGCCTTGCTCATATCCGTCTTCATCGCCATAGAGCAATGTTTTTTAGCTCCCGAAGTTCTAAGGAAATGTAAGATTTCATGAGTAATCAAAACATTATCTGAAATGGCTCTTCCTGGAACAAAGGCGGATTGATACTTAGAGATTAAGCTCGGAAGGAGGGGTTGGAGACGCTTTGAGAGAAGCTTCGCTATAATCTTGTAATGAACATTACAAAGAGCTATAGGGCGATACTCGGACACTTTCCTTGGGGCTGAGATTTTTGGAATGAGGCGGATGTGCGTCTCGTTTTGACTATGAAGGAAGGAGCCAGTTTCGAAAAAGGCTTTAATATCTCGGGCCACATCCTCACCAACAATATCCCAATACCCATGATAGAAGCTTGCCGAGAAACCATCTGGCCCCGAAGCTTTATCGGCATGAATGGAAAAGGTCGGATATCTAATTTCTTTAGAATTCGGGATAGCAATGAGAATATCATTCATCGCTTGGGAAACTTGAGGTTTAAGAGCCTCGGAAACCACATAAAAATCAGATCCTCCTTTTGAAGAAAAAATGTCTTGAAAGTAAGAGGAGATAGTGAGAGCAATTTGATCTTCTTCGTGAACCTCCTATCCAAGATCATTCTTGATGACCGAGAGAGAATTTTCGATTCTTCGTCCTCTTGTGATTGCGTGGAAGTAACTAGAGTTACGATCTCCACTCTGTAGCCAGAGAATTCGGCTCCTCTGTTTCCAAAACCGTTCTTCTGCTGTATAAGCCTTTTCCAAAAAAGAAGACAGAGAATCGATCAAAGCTGAGCCGGGAACCTCTGCCGAAAGAGATGCTTCCAGTTCTCCTTGAAGCCACTGCATCTCTTTTGAGCTGTTAAGCTTTTGCTCTTTTGTCCAATGAATAATTTCTCTTCTGACTCTGCAAATTTTTGAAATCGACAAATTGAGCTGTTAAGCTTTTGCTCTTTTTGAGCTGTTAAGAACACGAATTTCTTCTTTTTCACGCAATCTTCTATCGAATCTGAAAATCCTTTTCTTTTTCCTCTTAGAATCAACAAAAAAGTAATCAAAGGCCGATGGTCAGAGCCTTCGAATCTAAGATACTCACACCTGCCAGAGCTAAATAATTCTGACCAAGCTACATTAGCCAATGATCTGTCCAGCCTCGATTTGATGAAATGACTATATCTTTGTCCTCTCCACGATAGAGAATTCCTAGAATGTTTGATATCCCAAAGACCATTTTGCGATACAAAGTTCCAGAAGTTTTAAAAAGAGCCTTCCCATCTAGTCGGTCCCCCCACCTTTTCTTCGAGGGCTCCGTACACGAATGTTACGTACGAAGTGGTTTGTTTGAAAGTGATACAAGAATCTATGAAATTGGGGGAAGAATCCAAAATTTCCAACAAAACATCATCCTTCCAAAACAAAGCAAGACCTCCTCCAACTCCCACATGTGGGATTGTGAAGTGGTTTCAGTAACCCATAACACCAAAGTTTTTAAGTACAACATCATCCTTATTTTTTGTCTCCATAAGAAACATGATATCCGGGAAATCTTTAGACGAAACTCCCGAAGCCGTTGAACTGTCAAGGTGCTTCCCATCCCTTGACAACTCCAGCTCAAAGCGACTAAGGAGGAGGGCTTCGTGGGGACCAAAAATCCGCCATACCCTTATGCCTAGCTGGAAGGGCCAGCCTCACACACTTCCACTGGAACTGAAATCAAGCCTTAATTGTCCTTTGAAGATATAGCAGAGGACTGGTTATTCTGCCTTTCCACACAAAGCTTCTTCCGGGGAGGGTTCTGGGTTCTAGATGCCCTTCTTTTCTTCAAACTTTGGCCCTGAAGGGGGCTGATAGCAACTTTCTTAGCTCCCGCTTGCTTTGCGACCTTCTGTTTGCCTAAAGCCTTTGCTGATGCTGCTGTAATTGGAGCTGAAGTTGCTGCAGGTTGCTTTGCAGCTGCCTTACCCTGGTTCTTTCTCCCCCTTGTGATAGCTTGAGGAGGTCCCAGCCGGAGCGTAGCATGCCTCCTTTCTTCACTTGAGAACTCCTGAGGAACATGTAACAATGTTGTAGGGTTAGGGGATATATCCTCTCTCTCCCGCCTACTGTTGTTTGAGCCCGATAATCTCCTTGCATTTTCAATGATAAAATGATCATGATTACTTCCTTCTGCATATTGAGCCTCCACTAGTAGTCCTGATCCCACCCGGAGGGACCCTTGATGCAGAAATGGAGAGTCTTTCCAAAGCTGATCTTCTTCCCCGAGAAGCATTAGAACCTTCCCCTGCTTCACGAATTGCTTCATCTGTTGCAGTAATGGAGAGCTGTTTGGCCTTCTCGGGGTTAGTTTACCAGGCGAGAGAAGACAAACTCACGACAGTGGTGGTCCAAATCTTCCGAGGCGTAGTTAGGTCTTTCTTCTCACTGAAGATCTAGGGTGTTGGCTGGCTATTTGTCTCCCGTCAACGGTCGAGCCCTAAGCAAGGTCAGATAAGCAGCAAGAAATCAGTGGCAGATCATCAGAGCGTTCTGCTTCGTCGTTGTTTTCTTTGTTGTCGGCGAAGCTAGTAGATTTATTCAACGCATGGCAGATTTGTTTTTCAAATGATTTGCTTGTAAATTTGTTTATGATTAGATGGTAGATTTATTTTTGATGGTTTAGTAAATTTAATTTTGATGGTTTGGTAGATTTATCTGGGCGTCGCGACCTCGTACCAATCTCCGGCGATATTCCCGGCATCTGGAATTTTCGGTGACGATTGAGAAATGTCTGGTGAGTAATCCTTTTGAATATACAATGATGGTAGAGTTATTTATGATTTGATGGTAGAGTTGTTGTTCTAAATTTGTAGATTTATTAATTGGTGTAAAAGTGATGGAAGATTTGTTTTCGATTGACGGTATAAGTGATGGTAGATTTAAATTTGATATCATGGTAGATTTATTATTGAATTTTTGGGATTTATCGGAAAAATTCTTCTTCTTCTCCAATAGGTTGTCTGGGCTTCGCGACAACGGACGAATCTCTGACGAGATTTCCCTTTTCGTTTTGGCGTGTTCTTTTACATGTATAATTGATGGTAGATATATTTTGTGTAGATTTGTTTATGAATTGATGGTAGATTTATTTTTGATATCATGGTAGATTTATTATTGAATTTTGGAGATTTATCGAGAAAATTCTTCTTCTTCTCCGACAAGTTATGGGCTTCGCGGCGGCAGACAAGTCTCCAGCGAGATTTCCGGCTTTGTTTCAGCGTGTTCTTCTACGAGTATAATTGATGGTAGATTTAGATTTGGTGGATCTGTTTTTGAAATGATGGTAGATTTGCTTTTGAATTGATGGTAGATTTATTTTTGAATTTGTACAAATGATAATTGGATTTTGAATGATGGTAGATTTGTTTTTGAATTGTTGATTGTAAGACAGTACATGACGATATTCAAAATGTGCTTGACGAAATCAATCACTTTATTTACTTTCTTGTTTGCTTAATATGTATAAGCAAAATGAATGAGATTTTAACCAAAAATACATGAACCAACCCAATAATATGGAAGAAATTAAAATACGTATACATTATATATACCAATAAAGAAAACAAACAAGCACAAACCCAAAAAGAAATTACAAAACTCATATGCCATCTCAGACACGGACCTACCTCTTCATATTTTTCTTATGTTGGGTTTGACTTGAGGGTTAATTGTGATTTCGTAAACATCCTTATCTCCATTTACCTCACACCACCAGTATCGAGCGATCGCCTAACAAATATCCAAATATTCTAGCGTATTGCTTGATGCAAATAAAAACACTAGTACAACTTTGGATATATCATTGACATTATAGTACTTGGAAATTGCATATTCATTGACAAATACGTTTAGCTTGTGATTTAAGATGAAATAAAAAGTTAACCCTAGGAAAAAAAACCCATCTATCAAACTAAATCTACCATCATTACAATAAATCTACCATCAAACAATAATTTTTCTCATACTTAGGCCGGCGACAACCGTAGATCTTCACGATGGGTGTCTGTTTTTTTTTGCAGATATGAAGTTCTTTGGTGGGCAAAAACGTCATTTGATAATGTCCAGTTTTAACAAGTAATGACAAAGATCAAATCTACCAAATTCTGATAAATCTACCAAATTCATATATATCTACCAAATTCAGTTAAATCTACCAAAGATAAGTCTGCCGATTTTGTGTATCTCAAAAGTTTATATAAACATACCGCCATTACCAATAAATCTACCAATTTAATAATTAATATAAATCTGCCATGTCGTAACATAAATCTACCACCATTACAAATCTAAGAACCAGAGTTTTTACCTATATTAAATCTACCGTCATTAATAATAAATCTACCGTGTTAAGAATAAGTCTACCACGACAATATTAATCTACCGTCATTACAATGAATCTACCGTCACCAAAAAATGAACTATCCGATGATAAGTCTGCCGCCAATACAAAGAAGACTACCGCGGAGAAGATTAATATACCATCAAAGAAAATAAATCTACCAATTTGGTCAAATATCTACCAAAAAGTCAATTGATCGCTCGTTAGATCTACCAACCCTAAACAAATCTGCTGTCATTACAAATAAATCTACCAAGAAATTAATAAATCTACCGCCCAAAAACATATCTACCATCTCGTAAAAATATGTCTTTCGAAATAAGTTTACCGTCCATCAAACAAATCTATTGGCCTAAAATAAGTTTACGGTTCGGATATTAAATCTACCAACAATAATTAAATCTACCGTCAAAGAACGGTAGACTTTTTTATCTGAGTGTTTCTGTAAATAAATCGAATTTTTACTGACATTGATTAAAAATAGTAATGGCAATATCGTAATAACGTCCAAAAAAACAAAATCGATACCCTAAATTATTTTAATAATTTAGAAAAAATTTCATTGTTCTAATAATTAATAGACTTAGTTTAGTTATCTCTCATTTATTTAAGGGTTTATTTAATCGTTTGGTAGGTACAGTCAAACCAAACTAAAACCGTTCTTATGGCCCAACAAACAAGGTGAGAGAGATAAGATACAATTTGAATTACAATTTGGATACAAACTTCTTCACCTGCTCCGAAGCATCGTTAACATGGTCCGGTATAGGTAGACCGCAGAAGAGAGTAACCCGGGATGTTGATACCATTATCTTCTTGTCTTGTTCCTCAGTTTTCTTGGTTTTCCATAACCGGACCTCCCATACCTAGGTTAATACAAATTGATCCAATTTTCCATTCTCTATTAAGCCTCCCCTTGATTTAAGTAAAAATAAAATTGTTCGATTAAATCTCTTGTTACTTTCGACCGAAACTTTATTTTTTAGGTCGAGTCTACGATAACTTTTATTCGTTTTTTAGTCAAATGCAGGTTAACAAAATCAAAGTGCCCCACAAACAACTTGGTACAAGACCTGTTTCTACAAGTCAACTCGCTTGGTCATTCTATTTCATTAACCTAAACTGAAATAATTAAAATTTCAAAAGGCTCACAATGTTATAAGCATCTTTAGTTTTCTTACCATTCAATTATTTTTCACCAAATTCATATTTCCATTTTTGATACTTTACTGGTTATAACTTTTTTTTTTAATTGATAAAATAGACACCTGAAAAAATGATCTATCAAATTGCAAAATAATAATTTTATAATCAGGTCGTTCTACTATAAATGTATTTAACATCTAAACAAAGACACGCATCTATATACGTGTGAACAGTGTATGTATAGGTAGGTACCTGGATATTTTTGCCGACGGAGACTGGAAAAGATTCGGCGAAGATGGAATCGCCGAGGGCAGCAGGTCGGATATGGTGAATGGAGAGATGGATACCGGCGACACGTTTATAATCGGAGGCGATTCCGGCGCCGAGACTGGCGAGTCCCTCGGCGATCAGAGCAGATACGCCGCCGTGCAAGACCTTGAACGGCTGGCAGCATTTGTCAGTTACAGTGAGGCGGCCGGAAACTCTGGTGGCGGAGAGCTCTTCGAACACGAATCCCAAGATGTGAAGCGGCTGGTCCAGGATATATTCCGGCGATTTTGGATCCATTATTAGGATTTTGCGATCGATAGATGCAATTTTCTTTCTTGGTGGCGGCTGATTTGTTTGTTGTTTATTGGCTTTTAAAGGGTTTATTACTATATTATTGGGTTGACGTAAAAAAAAAAAAAAAAAATGTTGTTGACAAAAATCCTTATTGGGTTGACGTCAATAAAGAGAGAGGGTTATTGGGCTTGTTAACAAAAATCCTTATTGGGCATTTAGTACGAAAAGCCCATCTCCAATTTTCTTAAATGGCGTTATATCCTATTATATAAATCTTGATCTCTCGTGACACGTAATAATTTTCTGTCACGAGATTGTGACATTTGTTAGGATTAATTTAAATTTTGATATGTGTCAATTTAATTAAAAAGATAAAAATAAATTAAAATAAATATTAAAAAATGTTAAACTAAAAAATGTCAATTTAAAAAAATATATATAATTAAGAAAAATTTACAATAAAAAAAAGTGACAAAAGTAAATGTAAAGGAGAATATTTGTAAGGAAAAATTCATGTAACGGCATTTTCTTTTTTTTTTACGAAATAATGTAACGGCATTTGTGTGTGTGTGTTTTGTATTAAGTTACTTAAAGGAGAATATTTGTTTCCTTTTTTAATTAAAAAATATGTTTCCGTGGTAAACGAAAATCTTCTCAAGTTGATTATAGCTGAATAAATTATCTTACGAGATTGTGAGATATACATTTTAGCTGAATAAATTTTCTGTCACGAGATTGTGAGATATACATAAAATTTATTCAGCTATAATCAACATTTATATCATCCGCACGCTTTATTTATCTATTTGCTTTTTTGGTTTTGATCCACACGCTTATGGACTTATGAAATATGTGCTTCATACATATTACGGCTCCGAACGGTGACCAAATGAATGAGAAGAAACAATGAATTATTTTTCATTCCTAAAAAACAATTTATAAGTAACTTTTTGTCCATATGATTACTTTTCATCTTTTTTTTTTCATGGGACAATAAAACAACATGTTCCTTATTTTGAGGAGGAACACTAAGGAAAAACTATTCCTATTATTTTTTTTCTCTTCATTCTTATTGTTTCTCTAATGGTCACCATTCGGGAGCCTACAAATAACATATTATTATATATGTAAAGTTAAGTACCAAACAATATTTCAGTGATATTTGAATCACTGTCGTTAATAAACAATTTTGATTAGCGTAGGGCTTGGATCTCAAGTAATGTAGATCGTCTAGCATGAGAACCAACTGTAATACCGTTATACGGGAATATAGATCCATACCCTAACATATTTCAGTATATGTTTTTTATTCATATAATATAAAAAGTACATTTATATAAAATGATGAATTAATTAGTAATGAGGACATTGGTATCATCAGATATGGAAGAATCCTGAGATTCATATTTAACTTTGCAGCAACAAGCACCAGTCTTGGCGCCAAAACTCATCATTATACAAGCCCCTCCTTTGTATCCTTTAGATTTGCAAGCTGCATCGCATGCTGCTGTGTTTGTACATTCTCCAGGTAGACATGGTAGCATTTGTCCTGTTTAGTTCATAAACAAACACATTGACAAGATTTTAAAAGCAGAAATGTTCCATTTTGTGTATAATGAATTATAGTGCACGTTTTTGTTTCTGATTTTGATTCCATTCTTTTTGTTTTAATACTATTTTTCACAATCGGTCAATCGGATATACAAATTTTAGAAGGTTTGTTTTAAATTAAAATCTGATCCATAATCAAAATAGGCCTATTTTACAACATTTTAAGTTGCCACCTCCAAAAAAAGCAAAAGTGACATTCCGTAACAGTGGACTGAACTGAATTTCATTAAAAAAAAAACTATATATATACAAAGCTCAATTAAAAAGAATAAATTAAAACGAATTAAAATCACTAGAAGTATTATTCTAAGTTTCATCATTTGGGTTGAAAAATGTGGAAAAAATAATTTAACTCATTCTACTAAAAAGAGAACTAAGAGAATGAACAAATTTTAGAGAAAAACATTTATCTACTATTTGGCACGAGAGTTGGGATGATAAATTGGAAAATTTTGTTTCTTTATTCCACTTAAAAAATTAATTTTTTCCCAGTATAACACGCTCTTTTTGATTAAGTAAATGGCACATTTTGTTTTGATCTTTTTAATAGATCTTCCATATTTGTAATTATTAATAAGTAAANTTGTTACGAAAATAATATTAGTTATTTTGAATTTTTGAATTTAGATTATGCCAAATATTTTAATAATCAAAATTTTTAAAATGATAAAAATTCAAAATTAACAATTTGCATTGAAATATAATCTAAAATTTTGAATTTAATGTAGATTTTCTGAGATTTCATCAACAGTTACAAACAAAATATTCGGAATTAATAACAAAATATATGTACTTCTAAACTTAAATCTTATTAATACACTCGGATTTATAATTGAATATTTTTCAAACTGAAAAAAGAATCTATACTATTAAAAGGGGGAAACAATTTTGTCCAAACAGTGACACTTTCATTTTAAGCTATTATTTTCCTGGATAATTACTATTTTTCAGGGATAATTACTATTCTTTTTATTCCTGTTGCCAAACGGAATATTTTAAAAATTCAAAAGTCTATTATTATCTTGGATAACTACTATTCCTGTCGAAGAAGGAGCAAGTGGGCCAGTGGTTGCCACACCTCTGCTGTCATCTTACCGGTGTCGAGTTTGACTCCACCTGCCCTCCATGTGTGGGAGTATTTGGCTATTGGGCCGGCCTGTTGTGGCCCAAAATGATGACAAAAAAAAAAAACTACTATTCTNATTATTTCAAATATGTTTAATTTATAATATTTAAGTTTATAATAGATTTAATAAATGTTTGACAACATGTTTAATACATGTTTGGCAATATGTTCAATTTATTTAAAAAAATAAGAGTTGTTTGGCGACATAATATTCCAAAAGTGCTTCTGTTTTAATAGTATAAATAGATTTGTGCTACTATTGGAAATTTAAAGTAGTTATGCTAAATTTGGAACAAAAACTTAAATTGTGATTGCTCATTAATTTATATCAAACCTATATAAATTTGTTTCGATATTCAATTACAAAATATGCCATCTCAAAACCATATCAAATAAAATATCTTAATAATTATTCTATCAACATATATAGGTATCATCTAATCATCATGTGTTTTGCGCGATGTTAATAAGTTAACAAATATCGGAAACGTTTTAATCAAGTTATTTTAAATATAATAAAGTAGAAATGATAAATAAATAAATTTAGTACACACATTATTATTATTGACATATTTTATGAATTAAAAAGATAATTCGTTGACATAATATTATACTATCATTAAAAAAGCTTCAACATATATTAGTTTGGATGAATCTGATTATATAGTTTGGGTGAATTATACAATAACTTACATTATAATATTTTACTAATTACTAGATTAGGCCCCGCGTAATACGTAGATAAAATATAAAATATTTAGACTCTAAAATTGATAATATACGTAATTAAGACCCATATAATCAAATTCTAAATTAAAACTCCGTTTAATTATCCATAAATTACGTTTTGTAATTCATAATTAAGAAAATTCGAAATTGATTATATTACTCATAAACCTAATAAACAATCCTTCTAAATGAATGAGAGGATTCCATAATTATCAAACACATGATAACAAACTGTTATTTTTCTAATTTTATATATTATGAATCTTATATATTTTGTAGTTTTATTTTTTTTCTCTTATTTTAACTTTTCAATTTTATTAATTTCCATTAAAAAAAACACAATATATTTTCCTTTTTTGATTTTTTTTATAAATTAAATAACTAATAATATGAAAGTTTATATTATTACATTGACACATATCACGATCTAAATTAACAATAACATATGTCACGATCTCGTGAATTAGAATTATTCTACGTGTCACGTTCACGTTGAAAAGATTCTATTAGCATATATAGTTTGGTTCTCGCCTTTCTATGCGGGTTTATGAAAATTGATAGATTCATGACCAGTTGCAACAAATGATATTTAAACAAATAAACAGACTTTTGTTAACGATTTTTTTTATTATCAGATATTTTCCTTTTTAATTATGTTCTATTGTTGAATTTTGAAATGAGCGATTCAGATATTTTTTTTATAAGAATTTATTTTATGGCTTTGTTAATTATTATTTTTATTTCAAATTATTTATAGATTAATTTTATGGATCCATGAGTATTTGACCCATGTTATTATATGTATTATGGATCAATCAACCCAATCTATTTAGCAAATATGTTAGGTTAACCCATAATCAATTAACACTAATCCATTAGAGGTATAGGTTTGGTTGGATTGATGATCCATTTTGACGATCACTAACTACACCGCTAAGGGGTAATCATGACGTCAATGCCGAGTGGCTTGGCAACACAGTGGAATATCAGCTCGAACGTGATATAGTAGACCAAATAGAGAAACACTTGAATTTCCCACATAATGTCTCTATTTGATTCATCTTTTACACGAAGATTTCGTTCCATCATTTTAAAAACTTACAAATATATTGTGATTAGAAGTTCACCACTGTTAAAATGATCTCTACAAAGAGGTGATGAGATGAAAGACAAGTCGTGACTCGTAAACTGATAAATGTAGGGGTTATCTTTTATAATTAAAAAGGATTGGAGATATTAATTCGGATTACTATGAAATAAGCTTTAGATTAATATAACTCTTTATCAAACCAATTGTGAAATCTATTGAGTTTGAATAAGAATAACACAAGAGTTTTTTTTTCACCAACACAAGAATTTAATTGATTATTTGTAAATCATCCATGAAATACCATTGGATTTCAAACTCTTTTAAAGAAAAAATTGTAAATATAGGAACGTACCCTTAATTATATTAAAAATCACTATCCAATATATATTTAAATATTAATATTGCACAAAAATAAAGTTTTATAGTAAAAAAAAGTTCAAAGTTATCGTATACAAAATCATTTATTGCCAAAAAAACAAAAAGAAAAATCATATACTAATTAATTGTTTTAGCAAATTTAATAGGTGGGAATTTGACATTTTGATTTTGTATATATACACGACTCAGATATCAATATGCGACTATATTAGGAGCTTCAAATCTTTAGAAACTAATTCAAAAACATCCAAATAAAAACGATTCAAAAGATATTACTCATATTACAGAAATAATTAAAAAAAACACAAGTAATGGATAGTCGGAGATCTCCATACGCTTTCATCGTGTTTTCTATCATTGTAATGTTCTTGATAACAGGTTAGATCAACCACGCAAAAAAGATTAATGTTTACAATTATCAGGTTATATGATCTACGATTAATCACAATTAAAGTTACAAATTTTTGAAAAAACATATCCAATGTTCTTTTCTTTTCCCACACACAAAAAGAACGTTCTTGCCATGTTAATTTTTTAAAATATAATTTTAGCAGGTTTATAATATACAATTAAAAAAATAGATTAATAGCAACACATTGATGATAATGCTTACAGGATCAGAAGCAAGATCAGAGATATATGATCCCAAGTGTCCGGGTATATGTTCACCTGGAATTGTACCAGACTGCAACACACTCTGCACTGGCTTAGGGTTTCCTGCAGGAGGCTACTGTAAAGGATTAACGTGTTGCTGCAAACCAAAATCCTCTAAACTCTCAAATATCCCTCCTCCTTAATTGATTTCATCTTTTGTTAATCTCGATTGCTCTCTTATCTTATAAAAGAAAGTCTAATAAAGCTCTAAACTTTGGTATAAAACAACTAATATATTCGTAAGCTTGGCTGGACTAGGACTACGGTTGTTTCCATTTTTTTTAATTCTTTTTCTCATTTGCATTCACATGTGAAACTGCGTTTAAAATAATTCACATTAAAAAAACCGTTTTCAAATTTTCGAAAACTACAACTTGTTTGCGTTTGGCATTTTTGCATTTACAATAAAAAAAAAAGAAGTATAACCAATGAGTAATATTAGTGTATCTACAGTGTAAACCTTATGAAGAAAAACGCCATGAGTAAGATTTAGTCTAAATGTCTACCTTAACACATACTTATACAAATTGAAAAACAAAACGATCACAAAAATATTAAACGTATCTTGTTTTGCGATATTCACCTATATAGTAGTAACAATGGATGGGAAAAAAAAAATATCAAGATAAATAAAATTGCTATTTCCTCCATCCAAAGATTCCAAACCAAAACCATGAACCGACCGAACCGATCGTGAAATTTCGAATCCGATTACGGCTGGACCAAATGTGAACATCATCGCCGAATCATTCACCTTTCGATGCATAGCTTGGCGCAATTCAAAAAACAATTCTCGCACTTACCTTCTTCTTCACATAAACCCTAAACCCCTTTCTTTCTCGCTCTCTGCAAATCTGTGAGCATGTTCTCGCCACTGACAAAGAGAGCTAAGCAAAGCTCTCTTAATGACAGAACTCCACGCCATCGAGTCCCTCCGCCGGATTCTCCAGTAACTCCGGCAATTAACAATCGCGAATTGGCTCACCGTGACAATTTCATCTCAGATCGTCCCGCCACTGGAACTCCTGCTCCTTGGGCTCCTCGTTTGTCGGTTCTCGCCAGGTATGTTAATCCTCACCGTCGATAATTTGATTACATTTCCACCTCTTTAGTCACGGATCTCCTTTGTTTTATACAATTGTTGTATTGATATCTCTATTCATGGTCATTTTCTTTTGGCCAAAGAGTTTCTCCTGTCAACATTGGTGAAAAAGGAGATGACACCGACCAATTAAAGCCTGTATTCGTTGGAGAGTTTCCCCAATTGGTTCGAGATGAACAAACCTGCTTCTCGAGGAACCATAGTCATCCTGGTTAGCACTCTTTTGCATTTAGATAGAACAGCTTCTTTGAGAGAGAATATGTACTTAGTTTTTTTTTTTTTTTTTGTTGCTTTTTCTTCTCCAGGTGATATATGTGTATCCGGTGGAATGGACAAAGAAACCTGCCTTTCTTGGTTAATCACTGGAAGTAAGCTTTTTGTTTGGAGTCACTTGACAACCTTACCATCAAGGAAATGTGTTGCTCTTGAACTTCCTTTTGGTATTTTGGGAAATGAAGAGTCTGGTAGTGCTTTACAAGATGGTAAAAGCTGGTTGATTAGTGTTGTCCCTTGGGATACTTCTGCTGGTGCAGCAAGCAGGGCTGCTCGATCTTGTAGTCCTGTTGGTATTGTGATGTGTAACAGAAAAACTCGAGCTGTTGTGTACTGGCCAGACATCTTTTCTGGTCAGGAAGCTGCCCCTGTTACTAATCTTGGATCTGCTGACGAAACTGGTGTGTATAGTTCACCTGTAGGTAGAAAAAGTTTGTCATTCAGCAAGAATCAAAGCAGTGGGATTAGAAGCACTAGAGCAGGATATAGTGATCTTAATTCTTTGATTACTACCCCAGTTGGTACAACTGAGCGCCTTTGTATTGCTGTCGCATGCAGTTCTAATGGTGAGCTATGGCAATTTACTTGTAGCCCTACAGGCGTAAAAAGTAATCAAGTACACTTGAACATCAGCTCTTCCTCCATAGGTGAGGGCTATCCAAGATCCCTGATCTGGCGTTTTTCACAAGGATTGGCAAGAGAGTCGTGTAGGCAATTTTTTGTGTTGACAGACTGTGACATACATTGTTTTACTATTACACCCTATCCTGATCTGACTGTTTCGAAAGTCTGGCATCATGAGATTGTTGGCACTGATGGTGATTCTGGTATCAAGAAAGATTTAGCAAGTCAAAAGCAAATTTGGCCTCTAGATTTTCAGGTGGATGATCAGGGTAAAGTGATTACCGTTCTTGTTGCCACTATCTGCATGGACCGCGCCAGCAGTTCAAGCTATACACAATATTCTCTTTTACCCTTGCAACATAAATCTGAGACGAGATTTGCAGATGGCAGGGAGGAAAGGGTTCTGGAGAAACTGGCTCCAATCCAAGTCATAATCCCAAAAGCAAGAGTGGAGGATAAAGACTTCTTATTCTCTATGAAACTCAGAGTTGGTGGTAGACCCCCAGGGTCAGCTATAATTCTTTCAGGCGATGGAACAGCCACAGTCTGCTACTGTCATGGTAATTCTACCCGGCTCTACAAGTTTGATTTACCATATGATGCTGGCAAGGTCTTGGATGCTTCAGTTCTTTCCTCAACGGATGAACATGAATATGGTGCATGGACTGTGCTAACTGAGAAAGCTGGAGTGTGGGCTATACCGGAGAAAGCAGTCGTTCTTGGTGGAGTTGAACCTCCAGAGAGAAGTTTGTCACGCAAAGGGAGCTCCAATGAGAGGTCACGAGATGAGACAAGAAGCACGCCACATGGTCTTGATAGAACTGCGAGATGGGAGAATTCGGATTTACATAATAGTGGAGACAAAGGAAACCCGAAAATGGGTTTTACTCGTCAAACAGCCCGAGATGAAGAGTCAGAAGCTTTGCTTGGTCAGCTCTTTGAGGAGTTTTTGTTATATGAGAAAGTTGATGGGTCTTTGGAGAAGCTTAGTCAATCTGGTGCATTTGATAGAGATGGAGAGACCAATGTTTTTGCTCGCAAAAGCAAATCTATAGTTGACACATTAGCTAAGCATTGGACAACAACTAGAGGGGCTGAGATAGTAGCTATGACGGTTATATCTGCACAATTGGTCGAGAAACAACAGAAGCATGAGAAATTTCTACACTTTCTTGCTCTATCCAAATGCCACGAGGAGTTGTGTTCTAAACAGAGTACTCACTTTGATCTCTCACTGGTTTTTTTTTTCCCTACAGTAGCATGATTTATTATTCGCTGTTGCATACATGATGAAACCCAGAAAATCTCTTTTAGTTCCACTTTTTAATGCTTGAAATTATATCTCTACATTACAAGTAATATCTTTCCCCAAGATCAGATGGGTAGTTCATGAATAACGCAAAGTCTGGAGCTTAATTTATTGGTCAACCTGCTTTTACCACTCCCTTTGTTTACCCTGCTGGTAAATTATTCTAGTTGGCATTAAAACTGACTGCTGGGCATCTCTTTTTTGGCAGGACATTCTTTGCAAATAATTATGGAAAATGGTGAAAAACTTGCTGCAATGATTCAACTCCGGGAACTGCAAAATTCGATTAACCAGAGCCGCTCAGCCAGATTTGGCTCGCCGCATGCTGGCTCAGAGGATCAAGTTTCATGTGCCCTTTGGGATCTTATTCAATTTGTTGGGGAAAGAGCCCGGCGAAATACAGTTCTTCTGATGGACAGAGATAATGCTGAAGTTTTCTACAGCAAGGTATCTGAACTTGAGGAAGTATTTTATTGCCTGAACAGGCAACTAGAATACATAATAAGAGTTGAACAACCACTGGGAATTCAAGTGCAGAGAGCCTGTGAACTCTCAAACGCATGTGTTACAATTCTTCAGACTGCCTTGGATTACAAAAATGAGCATCAGATGTGGTATCCACCACTTGAAGGTTTACTACCTTGGCATTCTCAGCCTGTTGTGTGTAATGGACTGTGGTGCATTGCGTCCTTTATGCTTCGTCTGTTAACTGAGGCATCTAGGATTGATATCTCTGCTAAATCAGATATATACATCCATCTTGAAGTGCTTACTGAAGTTTTACTTGAGGCTTGTGCCAGTTCTACCACTGCTAAATTGGAGAGAGAAGAAGAGCATAAAGCTCTGCTTGATGAGTACTGGATTCGTCGAGACACCATTTTCGACTGTCTTTATCAACAAGCTAAAGAGTTTATGGAAGCAGATTTTCAGGTTAGCAAGTTCTTCACATGCAGTGCACTGCATATTATTTAGTGTTGAATCAGACCATGAACTGGTTTTGTATCTGTAGGGCGTCAAAGAAAGAACTGAAAGGACAGATGAAGATATCTTCAGAAACCGTTGTTCAGATTTGCTTTTCATTGCAAAGCGGCATGCAGGCTATAAAATTATGTGGAAGATATGTTATGATCTCAATGATACAGGGCTGCTCAGAAACTTAATGGTATGAGCTCAGGCTTCTTCTTTCCATGTTCCTCGAGTAATCTCAAAAGCATTAAATCTCTTGTGGTTTTTTTGCTCAAACTATCCAGGTTTTAAATATACTCTTGAGGTTGCACGGTAGACAATTTGTTGGACTGTTCCTTTTTTTTTTTGTGTGATAGCTTTCGGATATCTTTCACTCTTGTTTATCAATAATTAATTGTCTCTTCCTTTAGCTAAATTGTCTCTTTCTTTACCTTAATTTTCTTACTTCTTTTCTATGTTACTAGTTAGTACTAACCCTTTGAATTCCTGTGCAGCACGAGGGTGTGGGACCACAAGGAGGGTTCAGTTACTTCGTGTTCCAGCAACTCTATAATATGAAACAGTTTTCTAAGCTTCTACGGCTTGGAGAAGAATTCCAGGACGAGCTATTGATATTTCTAAAGCGCCATTCTGATCTGCTGTGGCTTCATAAGGTGTTTCTTCATCAATTTTCATCTGCCTCTGATACTCTTCATGCATTGGCTCTAGCACAAGATGAAGAGTCTATGACAGCTATTGAAGAAGGAACGGTGTCAGAACCTGAAGATGTGCAACCAACATTTGCAGACCGCAAGCGGTTTCTGAACCTTTCAAAGATAGCATATGTGGCAGGTATAACAGTTTGTTTTTCTTGGGTGGTATATCCACGCCACATGAAATTGGTTTTTGACATACAGTTTTTTTCTTTCTGAAATTCTTGACGTTTCAGATAAGGATGCTGATTTCAAATCGAAAGTGAAGCGCATTGAAGCTGACCTCAAGTTACTGAAGCTGCAGGTTAAGAGATTCTCAGCTATATTAATGTTTCCCATGATGGTAAACTTAGCTGTGTAAATACTCTCTATAACTTGTGTAACCGTAATTTGTGGCAGGAAGAATTAACTAAAGCTCTTCCAAGCAATGAAGAAACCAGAAACCGGCTGTTCCGGCCAGAGGAGCTCATTGAAATTTGTCTCAGTATCCAGGGCCGATGGACAGCTATAAAGGCTTTCGAGGTGTTTGCATGGACGAGCTGTTCGTTCCGTGAGAATCATAGGAGTCTCTTGGAAGAATGCTGGAGAAATGCTGTGGATCAAGACGACTGGGACAGGCTCCATCAAGCCTCTACTAATGAAGGTTGGAGCGACAAAGAAACATTACAGAATCTAAGGAACACGGCGCTTTTCCAGGCTTCCAAAAGGTGTTATGGACCAACCCGAGTCAACGCATTTGATGGCGATTTTGCACAAGTCCTTCCCCTGAGACGAGAGAACGCTAAGGATTCAACTTCTTCCGTAGAGGATGTGTTGATGAGCCACAAAGATTTTGCTGAGGCGGGGAAACTAATGCTAACTGCAATCATGCTGGGTTGTGTAGAAGAAGATGGTATTGTAGCAGAAGATCTCTCATCTCCGATGGAGTAATTAAACTGTCTTTTAATGTAAATCATTTTGAGGGGATGCCATTGAGTTGAAGATGACTGCGTTGCACCTTTGATGGTTACTTGCTTGGAATGAGATGTTGTAAGATTTTGATAATTGCTAGATGCCATTTTCTCCAAGTTTCATTCTAATGCCATTTTCCTCTTTCATTGCTTCTTTTTGCTTCCGAGTAAGATTTTGGATCATCTATCTCTAAATCCTTTCTCAACATTGGACAATGTGTAAGCAACCACATCATAATCATCAAACCTCGAAGGAGGCTTTGTCTCTCTACGTATCCTATCTATTGTTAGGACATTGTTGTCAAGATCTCACCTCTATGCTCTATCCAAGACTCTGCAGCCAACACATGACATTCGTTCTTCTTGGCCGGCACACATAACGTTATAGATATTTTTATAGCGTTTTACAAACAAAAATAAAACACTTTCATGTTTTTGGGGTTATTCGATTTATCATGGAACAATTACAAACAAACAAAAAAATTTCTGCTCTGATATATTGAAACTCATGAAACCCTAGAACAAAAGCGTTTACAGAGTAGTTCCTATGGTTAGGATCTCTGTTCAGAATACTTGAGATATTACAAATGATTTGAATTTATCATATCTTAACTACTCTGATAGATAATTAAACCCTCTTTTGACATGATTCCATGTTATATGCTCAGTTTGCCTATTCAAAATCTTCGAATTTTCTTGTACAATTTTTCCGTTGAAAACTTTTATTCAAAAGCGAATCGTCTACAAGTGAAAACAAAGAATGACAAACTATAGTCTTAGCAATGTAAAGACAAAGGGACACACGAATGCTTAAATAATATTTACGACAACCTTAAAAAAAAAAAAACTAGACATCAATTGAAGCAGTTTGATCAGCTTCTAGGTCTTTAGATTTCTTGAAGGACAAGCCACCCCATCTCTTGTTAAATTGCAAAATCTCCATCACGATCGCAAACAATCCAATGACACCGATGATGCAGTGTAAGCAATCATCCATGAGCTTCCGGGTTGCAAGATGCCTAAGCCTTTGTAGATGTTGTAGATGCTTAGTACAATCACAACATATCCCATAATGTGATGGTACCAATTCCAATATTTTCTATACTTATGGTCCTTGTCCGGCCTTGCTCTGAGTGCAAGTATCTGCAGTAACACTAGACAGTACAGAAACATCCCTATCACAGTATGCGGCGTAGCTCTCATCCCGGTTTGGTTTGCCATTTAGATTGCAGTTCCTAGCCCTCCCAATAAACCAGCCAAATAACCGGTGGTTTGAAAAAAGATGTGTACGTAGAACCACATGGGATCCAATCCTTGGTAGGTTCTCATAATGATGTACCTTGCAGCCATGGCTCCAATTGGCATGAAAATCCCCCAACTCACCACGTTCACTACTCCATGGATTTTCTTGACTCGTAACATGTTGCCGTTTGCTGGTTTTGAGGCCGTGACTTGTCCGGAGAGAAAATCCAAAGTAGCCATGGATTTGAGATGATCTCCACCCATGGCGTGCATCCCAAGTCTATCTCCTTCCTTCAACGGACCGTCTTGCCACAGATGGTTCACCACGGTTGTGTTAGAAGGTAACACTATAGTGGCGAATATAGTCATCTCTCCATTGAGATATTCAGCGGATAACTACGTTACACGGAAGCTGAGAGGACCTTCTTGAAGCATAGTTGAGTAGCTCTTGATTGAGGAAGTATAGGCGCGCATAAAACCGGAAGTGGAGTTACCGTAAGCCAAGAGAGTTTGAGCACCTAACATGCCTTTGCTCGTCGGGTTTATGCCCTAAGCGATCCAACTAGAAGACTCGATCGATGTTGATGTGACGGTAGGCGGCTTCAAGCACTCCAGTTTCACGGACATAAGTGAAGTGTAGAAACGAGTCTAACACCGGAAGGGCGATGCAAGAACGAAAGCGTTTGCCGTTGTTAAAGTTGTGAGAATCGCATCTAGACGGAACATCATCGGTTGTTGCTCTAGTAAAGCATGGAGCCAGCACGAACAGAGAACACAAAACCACAAAAACGGTTCTTGAAGACATGAAAGACATGATGATGATGATTGCGTTTTTACTCGGAGACGTACACGAAGGTTAAATCTTCCGAGAGAACACGAAGGGTAAATCTTCCTAAAGTCAGAGAGTCTTGCTTTGGGAGAAAGAGATTTATGAATGTTCGACTACAACGAGGTTGTTTATTTATAGTGATATGCAATTCCAATTTTTATTTCGTTGTCGGCAGCAAATTTCCATATTTTGATCCTTTTTCCTTTTTTTCCCAACAAATTTCCATATGTCTAGTTCCTAATATCTTTCAATTAGGAAAAGCTTTTTATTTCTTTGGTTTAGTTTTTTAAATTACGTGATTTTCCATTTAGTCTTAACTCTTAACACAACAATAGAGATTTTTATGCATCTCCTTATTTTCACTTTCGAACAAGATAGAGTTCGATCTGGCCGGCCGGTTGGGGTTGGACTCTTCATGTACATGGTATGAGTTACATAAAATGAGCTTTACGTATTTATTCTCTAGGACATACTATAATTTTAACATTACTATTTTTTGTTTTTCTCCATATATATTATATTTACTTTTGTGGAAAAGTAGAAGCCCGTTACACTACAAAAAAAATATCAAAATACCACGAAATTTCCCACCGAAATTTTGGTGGGGAAAATAACCCACCGATTTACAACCAATATACCACAATTTAGTGATTTAGTGGAAAAATTGTTGCTTATTTGCAACTGAATATATCGATCGAGATTCCGTGAGAAATTTGCGACCGATTACCAACTAAAACAAAACCGATGGTATTACCAACCAAATTTGTGATTTTAGTCTTATATGTTGATGATATTTTGTTTGCTGCAAATGACATGGGCATGCTACATAATACAAAGAGTCATCTCTCTAAGTTTTTTGAAATGAAAGATATGGGTGAGGCATCTTATGTGATCGGAATAGAAATACCTAACGATAGATCACAAGGATTGTTAAGTTTGTCTCAAAAAGGATATATCAATAAAATCTTAGAGAGATATAAAATGGAAAAATGCTTTGCATGGATAACTCCAATTCGGAAAGGGGACAAGTTCAGTAAAATGCAATGTCCTAAAAATGAATTGGAGCGTAAAGAAATGGAAAGAATTCCTTACACATCGGTGGTTGGGAGTTTGAACTATGTTCGGACATGTACTCGACCAGATATCAACTTTGTTGTTGGTATGTTGGGTCGATATCAAAGTAATCCCGGAATGGACCACTGGAAAGCTGCAAAAAAGGTTCTCAAGTACTTGCAAGGCACCAAAGAGAACATGCTTGCATTTAGGAGATGCGATCTTCTAGAGATCATTGGGTATTCAGATTCAGATTATGCCGGATGCGTCGATAGCAGGAAATCGACGTTTGACTATTTGTTCATATTAGTTGGAGGAGCAGTATCATGGAAAAGTGGAAAGCAGTTTGTCATTGCTACTTCCACTATGGAGGTTGAATTCGTGGCATGCTTTGAGGCCACAATTCACGCATTGTGGTTGCGGAACTTTATCTCAGGGCTTCAGATTGTCGACTGTATAGAGAGGCCGCTGTGATTTTATTGTGATAATTCTGCAGTTGTCTTCTTTTCAAAGTATGGCAAGTACTCAAAGGGTGCTAAGCACATGGAGTTAAAGTACTTGTCTGTCAAAGAAGAAGTGCAGAAACGTAAAGTGTCATTTGAGCATATAAAAACGGATATGATGGTAGCGGATCTGTTAACTAAAGGATTACCACTCAAGGCGTTTATTGGCCATATAGAAGGTATGGGTATTATAGATTAAGCCTTGCTATTTTAGTTATGGTTTGTTCATTATGGGTGTGACACTTTGAATTCACTTAAGGTTACGTTTCTGGTTCATAAAGTATGTTGTCATTAAAGTGTGTACACGTAAGGTTCGGAGATAACATACGGTTGGTTTGAGAATAAAGGTTCTTCTCAACGTAAGGTTGGTTTGAGAATAAAGGTTCTTCTCAACGTAAAGTTGGTTTGAGAATAAATGTTTTTCTCAACGTAAGGTTAGTTTGAGAATAAATGTTATTCTCAACATAAACGAAGCTATATATATAAAATTAGGAATGGTTGTGATACATGGAAGGAAACATGTCGATTAAATGACTTGTGACCGCTATGATTCGATCTATTCTGATTTTATTGTTATAGTTAAAAGTTAAGTGGACTTGATATAAAAGCGCGCATTACAGTTAATTAAATCATCAAGTCGACACAAAGGTCAAGTGGGAGAATGTAAGAATATTTATTCTTATATGTGACCTATGTGTCTCGATTTAATATTAAAGATCAAGTTCATATTAAACTTAGAGAACTTCTAATATAAAAGACGAACACCGTGATGGATCGGTTTCGATAACAATATTAGAATTTGGGTGTATTGATAACCCTCTTCCTTATCTTATGATATTATTAAAGTTTTTCATTAATGCTCATCTGAAGTAATGAATGGATAGTTATGAAGTAAATTACTTAGCTATGAAGTAATGAATGGATAGCTATTAAGTAAATTATTTAGCTATGAAATAAATTACTTAGCTATGAAGTAATGAATGGATAGCTATGAAGTAATGGATGGACGGTTAAGATTAAGTCTTAGCTATGAAGTAAATTACTTAGGTAATCTCCTTCTATATATAGATGTTTTAGCATCATCATTGAGAAACAATTACAGCGAAAAATTTACTTCAGAGAGAAAAGAGAGTTAGAAAGATTTAGATATCTTCTCTATCAAAAAAGACCATAAAAGTGAAAGGTTAAGGAAATAAGAAATCAATTCATAACAAGTCTAATCAAAGCATGGAACAATGTTAGTGTTTCTTCTTTTAGAGCAAAAAGGATTGTGGTATGATTAAATCAAATCTAGTTCATCTTGAGATTGATTTCATAAACTGAAATCAGAAAAGTAATTTACACCTTCTCCTTCTCTTTCATCTTCATCTTATTCCTCACTGACAATTTCATCTTTTTATCAAGCTTAAAGTTCGTAGCTTTGGATTTCTTTTTTTTTTTGTCCCCTGGAGTTTGATTTAAGGCTATTTTTTTCTTCTGCTGTGGCTATGTAGAGATTGAGATGATGAAGGAGAGATTTTCGAAGCTGCTACTTGGAGAAGATATGTCAGGTTCTGGAAATGGTGTCTGCACAGCTTTAGACATCTCAAACGCAATCACTAATCTTTGTGGTATGTGGAATTAGTCTCATGGCTTGTTGGATTTAAGTCTTTGAACAGATCTTGATGACTTTGTGTTTTGTTTAAATTGTTAAAAACAAAATAAAAAAGCTACCTTGTTCGGGCAACTATGGAGGTTAGAACCGTTGCCTACGGAGAAGAAAGAGATGTGGAGAAGAGAAATGGAATGGCTTCTCTGTGTGAGTGATCACATCGTAGAGATGACTCCAACTTGGCAAACATTTCCCGATGGAAGCAAACTTGAGGTACAGATTACGCATATCTCGTTGTACAATTGGAAATGTTAGGTTGCTTTTTGTGGTTTTCAGTTCTCGGTTTGGTTCCATTGTTGTAGATAATGACTTGCAGATTGCAGACCAAGATCAGATCCTTATGTTAACCTCCCAGCTCTCAGGAAACTAGAAAACATGCTTCTCGTAAGAACCCGTGACCTCTTTCATTTTTATCGAGTTTCTCTTTAAGGTAATTTGAGCAGCAAAGGTCTCATTTTTCTTCTTCATCTTCTTCCGTTCTCGGAGATTTTAGATAGTTTTGAGGAGACAGAGTTTTGGTATGTTGACCAAGGAATTAATCATGGCACACGAATCAGCAGCGGATGGATCAACTTCTTTTCGAAAATCTTTTCAGAGACAAGAAGACAAATGGTGGCTTCCGGTTCCACGGGTTTCGCCAGGAGGTTTACAAGAAAGAGCACAAACGTGGATTTTGTATTTTTAATTTTCTGTATTTCTCTGTTTTTTTTTGTTTTGTTATATTTTTATTTTTTATTCCAATATTTTTTTTAATATTATTTATCTATTCCGTCGGAATTCGGTGGGGATATTATTTAAAAAGTGGTTGGAAAACCGTGGAAATATGTGGTGGGGAAATCGTTGAAACATTCCTGATCAATTTCCCACTGATATTTCCGACCATTTTAGTGATGAATATTTTGGTGGAAAAATTTCCACCATTTTTGAATTTGCAATGATCAATGTCCCACCAATTTTTTTCGTGGGAAAATTGTCGGGAATTGGCTTTTCCCACCAATTTCCAAGTGATATTTCGGTGGTATTTTAACATATTTTCTTGTAGTGTTAGTTTAGTGGTTGAACAAATAATTTATTAATGATTCTACACCTAAGCTTCAATTTCTGCAGATTAATAAAGGTAAACTTGGATGTTCGTAGTAGAATTGTCTTTATAACATCTCATTAACATTAAAATATCTAAATAAAATTCCGAGTATATTTAGGTATAAAGATTCATAATACAAAAAGTCAAAAGTTATCTTATACTAATTCATTTGTTGCCCCAGAACAATTATATACTAATTCATTTTTCCATCAAATTTGATAGGTTTGAATCTGACCTCTGATAAATGTACTTGACTAAGAATTCAGAATTTGCCCTATATTAGGAGCTTCAAATCTCTAGAACTACTCCAAAATCACCCAAATAAAAAAGAATTCATAAGATATCACAGAAAGAATTAAAAAAAAAAAAAAAAAAACAAGTAATGGATATTCAGGGATCTCCATACGCTTTCATTGCGGTTTCTGTCGTCATTGTAATGTTCTTGATTACAGGTCAGACAAGTAACACAAAATAATATTAATGCTTATAGTGTTATCAGGATATGATCAACGATCATTCACAGTTAAAGTTTCAAATTTTGGAAGAACATATAACGAAAGTTATTTCTCTTCCCACACACCAAAAAAGAACGTTCTTGCTCATGTTATTTTTTTTTGTTTTTAAATACAAATTTCAGAAGGTTTTAAATATGCAGTTAAAATATATTAATTGCATCACATTGCTGGTAATGTATATGCTTGGTTTTTGGGTTATGAACATAACAAAAAAAATTACAGGATCAGAAGCAAGATCAGAGATATATATGATCCCAAGTGTCCGGGCATATGTTCACCTGGAATTGTACCAGACTGCAACACACTCTGCACTGGCTTAGGGTTTCCTGGAGGCTACTGTAAAGGACTAACGTGTTGCTGCAAACCAAAATCTTCTAAACCCTCAAATATCCCTCCTCCTTGATTTTCTTGTTTGTTTTATCTTTTGAAATAAACAACAAAATTAATAAAGCTTTAAACTTTGATATCAAACCACTAATATTCGATTGAATGTTTCGGCTGGACTAGGACTCCGGTTCTTTCCATTTAATTTTTCTTCATTTATATGAAATTGCTTAAAAACAATTCAAATTGAAAGCAAAACATTTTGAGATTTTCATAAAATATATATACAAATGTAACGCAAACATAAAACACTTGAAGGCTTAAAAAGAGAGACCATAAAACTAAACGAGATATCGATATGCTTTTCAAATCAATAACTGGTATTTATTTATTGCCCATGGTGTGGGTTAATATCTAGTAACATGTTATATCAATACATTTATCAACAAGGTACGAGCAGTTACAAAAAGATTTTCAAACCATAAAAAACTTTATTACTTGCTATATTATTTTTGAGATTTTGTTTAAATGTTTAACTTAACGGAAGAAAATGGCAAATGTAAAACGAGATTATTGTTCTGTTTATATTTCTTGGTCTGAAACAGAGTTCATCACAACGTCACATAGATAAACACAATCTTTAGAAGTAGAAAACTTGTTACCTTAAGAAACTTAATTACCCATCTATTTCAGATTTGGTCTAGCATTAGAAGTAGAAGAAGAAGAAGAAGAAGAAGAAGAGTATAGCAAAGAAGACGCAGAGAAACTCGTGCTGCTGCTTCTCAAATACTTAGCCGCTTGCTGCATAACAGAGGAATGCGAAGAATCATCTCTCCGTTGTCCTCCACTGTTACAACTTCCCGAGCAACCATTATTCTCAACAACTTTCATTGATTCCTCTCTTTCTTGACGTATCTCACTGAGCATAGCAGCCACATCTTTCATTGTAGGCCTGTCTTCAGGTATTGGGTTAACGCAGAGAAGCGCGACTCCTAGCGTTTGCATCATCTCTTCGACCTCTGACTCTGGCCTCGCTTGTAATCCTTGGTCGATTACTTGTATATCTCTGATTTTCTTGACCCAGTCCACTATGTGGAGTCCGTCTGGTATCGTTGGATCGATCGGTTGCTTCCCCGTTAGTACCTCTAGGACCACAACTCCGTAGCTATACACATCGCTTTTCTCTGTTATCTTCAATGAATATCCGTACTCTGCACAGTATAGCAATACAAGACGGTGTCATACGAATCTCTAAGATTATGCCCGATTGATATATGTTGCTAGTAACTAGAGTTGGGGACATATAAACTGAATATAAACCGAAATGCTTAAACTAATATTAAAATCTAAAATGTATTTATAATCCGATTGGATTGCTATTTTCAAAGAAAAAAACGAACCATATGGAAATTAAACCAAAACTAGATAATCGAAACCGAACCGAATCAACAAAAAAAAATTATTAAAATTTCATATTTTTATCATATAATTAGGCAAAAAAATCGAACAAAAACCAAACAATAAACCGGAATGTCTACCAATACTAGACTAGACTACTACTACTATTAGTAGTGACTATGATGATTCAAGTCAATTCGAATTAGTATCATGATAGAAATGTGGAAAGTACCTGGAGCTATGTAACCGTAGGAACCAGCGATGGTTTTGGAAGAACGAGTGAAGTCGCCATCGTCAACAAGCTTAGCAAGCCCGAAATCTCCGATGTAAGGCTCAAAATCAGGGCCAATCAGAATATTGTTAGCTTTGATGTCTCTATGAACAATGGGAGGAACACAGTCATGATGCAAGTAAGCCAAGCCCTGAGATGCACCAAGTATAATCCGGTACCTCACCTCCCATCCTAAGCTACATACACCGCTCCCCTCGTGAAGCAAACCTCCCAAACTCCCATTCGACATATAATCATACATAAGAAGTCTCGTGTTTTTGTTCCAACAACATCCCAAGAACCTGACAATGTTCTTGTGTCTGATTGACCCAAGTGTCTTGACTTCAGCTGAGAATGAGTCTCGAACTCCTGATGTCTTAGTTTTCTCATTCAGATTAGCAACCGTCACTGTCACTGGCCAGAGCTTCTTCACGGCGATGACTTCTTGGTTAGGCATTTCTGCTCTGTACACTACTCCAGAGCAACCTTTCCCTACAACATTACCCTCTACCAAACACTTCAGTACTTGTTCGACTGTGAAGTTGAGTTTCTGAAAAGGTGTGAATTTCCATGTCCATAGATTTTCTCCCTTCTCTGAATCGTTATCGTCCTGAATCATTTGTCTTGCCCGTAAAACCGCTAATACGCCTAATACCGCTAGAACCGCTGTCACGCTGACTAGCAATCCAATGGCAATCTTGAGTCTCTGTGAGTGCACAAAATCTCCACCGTGCTGTGTATTTAACCGTGTACTATTACTGACAAAACAAGACCTGAAACCTTTTGAACAGAGTCCATTGTTTCCTTCCATCTCCTCTGCTATTAGCTGTCTGAATACTTTACTGTCTGGAAGATAACCTAAGAATCTGTTGTGAGAGATGTTCAAAGAAACTAAGTTTTCTAGACCAGACAGCGCAAAGAGGTCGCCTGAAAGCATGTTGTGTGAAATATCAAGCACGGATAATCGGGTAAGCGCTGAAATCCTCGCCGGGATAAAGCCATCTAATGAATTCCAGCTCAAGTTTAATGCAATGTCTAGATCTTCAATGTCAAAGAGTTGCTCTGGTATGGTTCCAGAGATGTTATTACTGCTGAGATCAAGAAGCTGAAGATTCGAGCAGTGACCGAGAGACGAAGGGATTCCTCCATTGAAGGAATTCCTACTAAGAATCAGCCGATTGAGTGAAATGAGCTGACCAAGACTATCAGGAATCTTACCAGTCAAGGCATTTGAAGAGACATCAAATACCTGAAGCTTTGTTAAAGAAGATAAAGAGAGAGGAAGATAACCTCCAAGAGTGTTGTTGCTCAAGTTTAGCATTTGGAGTTGTCTGCAGTTGCTTATTTCCAAAGGAACTGGACCTGAGAGATTGTTCTCAGACAAGTCGAGGAAGCTAAGGTTTTCAAGAAATCCGATTTCTTTAGGGATATCTCCGGTGATCCTGTTATTTACAAGCCTCAATCTGACAAGGGAAGTGCAGTTTCCGATCTCCGGTGGGATAACACCGGAGATGGCATTAGATATAAGCAAGAGCTTAGTCAGATTACGAAGCTGGAACAAACCGGCAGGTAAAGCGCCGGTGAGAAAATTCTGAGACAAGTCAAGGGCTTGAAGATTCTGACAGCCGGCTAACTCGGCCGGAATATTCCCTTCTAGCTTATTCTGCCATCCCAAGAAGATATTAAGCTCCTTGAGCAATCCAATCTCCGGCGGAATCAAACCTGAAATCTGATTGGCGTCAATCTGCAACTGAACAAGCCTTGTGCAGTTGCTTAGAACTGAAGGTATTGACCCAGTGATGTTGTTGCTGCTAAGCATAAGCTCTTCGAGATTCGACAAGTTACCGAACGACTTAGGGATGGTTCCTGAGAAATAGTTCATGGAGAGATCAATGGCGTTTAAGCTTTTCATGAATCCAATCTCCTCAGGGATGGATCCGTGAAGATTATTCTGCCATAGAAGCATCTTCTCTAGGTTTTGAAGCTTTCCCAGTTCTCGTGGAAGCGTGCCGGACAAGTCATTGTCGTATAGAAACAGATTGATTAGCTCAGAGCAGTTTCCAAGCTCTTTAGGGATTTCGCCTGAGAGCATTGCAGAATAAACCGATAAAGACTGTAGCTTGCTTAGTTTACCCAACGAGACAGGTAAATTACCGGATATTTTCGTGGCGGCTAGCCCTAGAACCGTCAGATTTCGACAGTTTCCGATCTCCTCCGGGATCTTCCCCGAAAGCTCTGTGTTTCCTCCGGCTCTTATGCTCTCGAGAGTCGAGATCTTTCCGAGCTCCAGAGGGAGATTCCCGGTTAAGTAATTGTCGAAAATCTCAAGATTTTTGAGAGCAACGCAGTCGCCGAGTTCCGGCGGGATCTTTCCGGTGAGGCCGTTGGAATTTAAACTGAGTTCTTGGAGATTCTTGAGCCTCCCTAGAGTCGAAGGTATTTCACCAACAAGACTGTTTGAGCTTAAATCGATAACTCTGAGCTCAGGGCAACCTCCGATATCGGAGGGCATAGTTCCGGTGAGGTTGGTGTTGGAGATAACGAGTTTCTGAAGTGAAGTAAACGAAGAGATGTTGGGAAGGAAAGGTAAAGCTAACTGAACAGAGACGACATTGATCTCCGTCACGAGTTTGTCGGAAGAGGAGCAAGTAATGTATGGCCATTGACATGGGTCGGAATCAGATGGATTCCAGCCGGAAAATGCCGACGGGGGCGAGCTCGTGCTGTGAAGCCAAGAAATCAACGCTGCGACTTCATTGCTCGATGCAGAGGCCGAGGAGATGAAGAAAAGTAAAAAGAGAGAGAAGAAAGTAATGGAAAAACGAGAAACAGGTAAGGCTTTTCTTGGAATCGGCATTTGCAAGACAAGATTTTTTTTCCTTTGGCTCTCAAATCCAAAACCAGCCTTCTCGGTTCTGCATCGATTTGAGTCTCTCTCTCTCTCTATCTCTATCTCTATCTCTATCTCTCACTCTATCTCCTTCTCTCTCTTTGGCGTAGGGTTTTAGGGAAGTTTACTTTAGAGATAAGCGAGAAGAAAGATAAATATATAAAAGTAATGAACTTCATTTGCTGTCTTTTCCTTTTACCTCGGGGTTCTGTTCTTAGCTTCAGATTTTTTTAAGTTATACTAATTGATTACAGTCATTAACTTTTCTTTGAAATCTGTTTGCGGAGATACTAACCATGACATAAGTCAATAGTTATATATGAATATCTGAAAACAAAATTTGGTTTAACATCTGAAAAATTGATTCAAACTTACTGTCGTTAGTTTCGTATCTTTTGCATAGAGATTTGCTGTATGAAAATATATCTTAAATAAAAATTCAGAATTGAAAGTTTTCTTTTTTTTGAAATCCAAAATTGAAACTTGATTTATACTAAGAAAGCATGTGGTTTTGCATAGTTTTCCTCAATTTAGTCAGGATCGTGAGTTGGTTTGTTTTCGCAACCTGAGCCGAGTGTTTAAGATTCTTCCTCGTTTGAAGTAAACTCCGTGTATTACTGTATTAATACACTAAATGTCCATTTCTTAGCGAAAAGAAAAACAACGGGTTATAATAATAAGGCTGAATCATGATGAATTTATATCAAAATATGTCTTTATTTAAATTTTATATAAATTATAATTTAAAAATAGATGTAACTTCTGCATATTGTAATTCCATTAAAATATGTCGTATAATAAACCCGGTGAGAACCGGTCAAAATCCGGTAGAGGGAGTGCACAAACTTTGCACTCCAAAGTAAGTGATTCAGTTGTTAGACGTTATTTACTTTGTTACTTCAATTCATTTTAAATGACTAATTTATTGTGCAGATTTACATAGAGGGCGTTTGTTTTGGAGATATGTCAAGAGATGAAGCAATAGCAATCTTGGATTTACTGGCTGTGGAATTACATGTCCCAAAGGTGGTATCGAGAGTTGGTAATGTACTCACTTCTCGTAAACCACTTAGAAGAGTGGCTACAAGTGACTATCAAACTGCTTCTTTAGCAAGGGTAAATCCGAGAGTTGGTAATGTACTCACTCCTGGTAAACCACTTAGAAGAGATGCTACAAGTGACTATCAAACTGCTTCTTTAGCAAGGGTAAAACATATCTTCTATTGCATTGTCAGACATGATTAAAATATATAATAATTTGATCATGCTTGCATTGTTTTTGCAGGTTGACTTCCAAATTTCTTGTGAAAAAGATAGGCGAGTAGCCTTGTTAAACCTCTTTGACGAAATCATTTCGGATGAGATATAGCAACGGTTAAGGTAGGGGACATTTAATCATGCCTGAAATCATTTAAAGATACTCCCCTAACTTTTTTTCACAAGAAATTCTACTCATGCGTTTAAAAATTGTGTGTTTATGACTTATTGTTGGTTGTTAGGAACCAAGAAAGTCTTGGGTATCAGGTTGATAGCAATCTTGTTCGTACCAATTGTTTCAGTATCTCGGTTATTTCTTCGCGGTGCACGCCTGAATATGTTTTGGACCGGATATATAGCTGCATAGACAGCTTTGGAGATCTCCTGGTAAGTTTGTTATCTGTTATTTTGATTGTGTTTGGTTGGTTCATCATAATTAATTTGTTGTTTATATATAGAACGGTCTTGATGCGAATACCTTTGACAATTACAAAGACGTTGTGATTTCGAAGTGGGGATATGATGAAGGACAATCTGTTTGGGAACAGATTGTTGGAAGGTAGGTAGTTAAGTGTGCATTTTTTTTTCTTTAATTTGATGGATATTTGCTATGTGTTTGAATTTACTTAGTTATAAATGTGATTTTCAGGGAGGAAGATGGTCCCCAGCGCCGTGTACATCAACTCCTAATAAAAATGAAGAAGAAAGATCTCATTTGGTTTTACAACAACCACTTCACGAAAATATTGCGTTGTACGCTTGAGATAATTATTCGGGGACGCAAGACGAGCGATTGATTGTGTTTGTGATCATCTCCTAGGCTTTGATTTGCTAAGAATTGGTTAAAATCGAAAGAACACGCAGGTAAATATTTCTTTTGGAAGAAAGAGACTACGAGGAGGTTTTGTTTCTTTCTTTTTTTTTTTTTTTTTTTTTTATGTCGGCAACAAACTTTTGTATCTAATTCCTAATACCTTTCGATTAGGAAAAGCTACCAAAAAATAATTGGGATATAAAAAGATTGGAACTCAAGAAAGTATGAAGTATGAAGTAGCAGGTCGCTTTTCTCATTTATGAATAAACTGAACATAAACCGAAATGCTTAAACCAGTATTAAATCTAAAATGTCTACCAATACTAGACTACTTTTAGTAGTGACTGATGATTCAAGTCAATTTGAATTAGTATCATCAGGATAGAAATGTGGGAAGTACTTGGAGCTATGTAATCATAGGAACCAGCGATGGTTCCTTTGGCTCTCAAATCCAAAACCAGCCTTCTCGGTTCTGCATCGATTTGAGTCTCTCTCTCTCTCTCTATCTCTATCTCTATCTCTATCTCTCACTCTATCTCGTTCTCTCTCTTTGGCGTAGGGTTTTAGGGAAGTTTACTTTAGAGATAAGCGAGAAGAAAGATAAATATATAAAAGTAATGAACTTCATTTGCTGTCTTTTCCTTTTACCTCGGGGTTCTGTTCTTAGCTTCAGATTTTTTTAAGTTATACTAATTGATTACAGTCATTAACTTTTTCTTTGAAATCTGTTTGCGGAGATACTAACCATGACATAAGTCAATAGTTATATATGAATATCTGAAAACAAAATTTGGTTTAACATCTGAAAAATTGATTCAAACTTACCGTCGTTAGTTTCGTATCTTTTGCATAGAGATTTGCTGTGAAAACAAAATTTGGTTTAACATCAGAAAAATTGATTCAAACTTACCGTCGTTAGTTTCGTATCTTTTGCATAGAGATTTGCTGTATGAAGATATATCTTAAATAAAAATTCAGAATTGAAAGTTTTCTTTTTTTTGAAATCCAAAATCGAAACTTGATTTATACTAAGAAAGCATGTGGTTTTGCATAGTTTTCCTCAATTTAGTCAGGATTGTGAGTTGGTTTGTTTTCGAAACCTGAGCCGAGCGTTTAAGATTCTTCTTCGTTTGAAATAAACTCCGTGTATTACTGTATTAATACATTAAATGTCCATTTCTTAGCGAAAAGAAAAACAACGGGTTATAATAATAAGGCTGAATCATGATGAATTTATATTAAAGTATGAATTTATTTAAATTTCATATAAATTACAATTTAAAAATAGATGTAACTTTTGCATATTGTAATTCCATTAAAATATGTCGTATAATAAATATAATTTTTCCCTAAATGAAATTATTTAACCTATAAAAAAGCTAGAGAGATATTTACTTGATAAAATTTAACAACATGTTGTGATTATTATGTAGTAGTGTTTGACAATACAATATAATTTTTGATATATTCATTGTATATCAAATTTAATTTTCAATAATAATGTTTTGTTCACGATGTATTAGGAAAACTTTTTAGGTCATGGCAGAATGATTGCGTTATATTTTCAAACTAGTTAACGGGTCCGCACCATGCGCGGGCTAAAAATGTTTAATAAGTGAATGCATGAAAATGAACATATAATAGCGATTTCGTTATAATGTAAATCGCATGAAAGTTTTTTGAGATACACTTAACAATGTCGATTTTTTTTAAAAAAAAAAACAAAAAACTACATCAAACACGAGTGTTAATTTTTTTCGAAACAATTCATGTAGACTAAATCATTCAAATAAAACAAAAAAACATATACATTATAAGGAATACACATTATTGAATACATAGAAATAATATATGCGACATGAATCATTTTCCAGCAAATAAAATAAGTTTTACAAAATGCAGAATCTAATGTGACCTTTCAACGAAGAGAAAATAAAAAAACATTGTCCTTTAATATTGAAAAACACAAATGAATTTTATACAAAACAACCAAAATGTTTTGACATTTTCGAGACTATCACCAAAAAAAAAAATCTGCATCGACCTATCAATAGAGAGGAGATCTTGTAACCTTATCAACAATCCAATTATATATATAACCCATCTAAAAAAAACCCACCACGCAATATCTCAGTTCCAGTTTCCGATTTCAGTTTCAATTTCTAAGAGTTCTTCTTCGAACTCTTTCGAAGGCATGTATGGTTTGATTTTGAGATCACCTGATTCAATTTCAGACTTCAATCATCAGAACAATGTATCTGATTCGTATTCGAAATTGGATCAGGTGGTTTCACACTCAATCCATCGATAATTTTGTTTTTAAGAACTCCAACATCTCATTGATCATTTGTAAGTGATATTTTTCAGTAAATTATTTGGTTTCATCATGTTATGAACCATGATCTTTTGGAAGTACTCCTATATGTGGTTATGATTTGAAATTTGAACCGATTATGATTCCTGCTGAAGAAAGAATTGTAATCCTATTTTTCTCTCCTCTTCACGTTTATGCTCGAGTCTTTGTTCATATAGTGAAAGGAATGCAATGAGATGGACTAAAGAACAGATCGATCTACTAAAATTATAATTTTTATGTTCACGTTAAGCATTTTTGATAAAAGACATATAAATCGCCAAACAAAATTTCATAACGATATTTAGGTTATCAAACTTTTTAATCACCCTAATGAATGATGTATTTCTATGATATGTTTAATTTGATTTTGATGTCTTTTTCACATCTCGTGAGGGAATAAGCAATTATATTCTGCATTTTGGACCATTTAGTAATTAGCAAACAACACTTAAATTTAGAATATTGAACAAATTATATACATAAGCACAAAAACTGAATAAAGAAATTATAAGTTACTAAGAAAACAAATCCAAATTATAAACACCAAGAAATAACCATCTAATTTCTCCTTTTTAAGTGATAATTTAGGATCTAATAGAGATGGATCCTTATTATTTATTCATAAGATCTTATAAACTGAGTTTTAATTTTATAATAATAATATAAATATATTCACTATCCCAAAAACAAAAATCTCCATCGACCAATCAATATAGGGACATCTAAAAATCTTATCAACAATCTGATTATATATATTTTTTTTTCTGAAAGTCGCTCGTAGATCTATCAGACCCAAATATCGTCCCTAAGACCGTATTTGATGATGAGAGTGTACAAAATCGAGTAAAACTCCATGACTGTATATGATGGACTAAAGAACAAATCATTCTCCTAAAATTGTTATGTATTTTTAGCAAGAAAGGCCAATAGTCCGAACAACAAAGAGAAATTATAAGTAACTAAATAAAGAAATCAAAATCTCCCGGCCCTAACTATACCCATGAGCCCAAAACAACTTAAAACAAACGATAAAAATAAACCAATCACTAAAACACCACAAACGACCTTGTATCCTTGAGTTCAAACTTGATAGTCTCGTATTCACTGTATCCCCCAGTGCGAATGGTATTGGTCAACGAATATCCCTCCCAAACATCAAACTTCCCAACATTAACCACTTGACCAATCAGATCTTGCAAAAAAAAAAGGAAAAAAACAAACAAACCAAAAAAAAACCAAAATTAAAAAGTGAGCAAGTCGAACGCAAGACCAAAATAAACACCAAAAATAGCAAACATAAACACACTTACCTACTAAGTAATCATCTGAATAAACGCGGTCTAGAATCTTCTTGAAATCGACAAAGGTGAAAAAATTCCTACCACATGGGAAAACAACCTTTCGCACGATAGTTCTAGCTCGGAAATAAACCATGGATAGATGGGAAGTAGCTCTACAACAGCCAGTCTCAGGTACAACATCGAAATCCTGAATAGTAATCCAATTTCCTTCAAATAATCGCTTAGAAAAGAAGTCGTAATCTTGAGCAGAAACAGTAGCCTCAATTTTGACACTCTAAACAAAATAAACAAAACCAAATTAATGAATGCTAGTACGAATGGGGAAAGTAAGTGAAAAAAAAGTGTTGATACTAAACGCACTTGTTCATCACACAATATGGATCCCAATCTTCTATCGGAATTGTGTAAAGCATACGACCAAACACGCAAGATCTTAACAAAAATCACGGAGTTATACGATCTCGGTCTCAAACGGGAAACACCAAATGAAATTGGATCAGACCAAATAGTAGGTTCCAAACAACCACCATTGACCTCAAAACCAGAACCAAAAAGCTCTCGACGGGTGCTACACTTCCTAGACAAAACCTTCACAAAAATACCATCCTCGAACCGTGTAGGTGTCCCAAGAAAAGGAAGACCAACCGTGTCACTCTTCTAAAAACCACAGCTAGTTACAACATTACCTAAACCACCATCTTCCTCCTCATTGGTGCCAGAAAGAGAACAATCCATGTCGCGCTCCTCGACATCTTCGTCCTCACCATCACTATCATCATCCCCATCATCATCGTCATCTTCATCATAATCGTCATCACCATCATCGTAATCATCATCATCATCATCTTCCTCATCACTACCATCATCATCATGTTCATCATCATCATCACCATCATCCCCACTACCACCATCCCCATCATCGTCGCAAGCATCATCACCATACTCGTGATCATCGTCATCATTTTCGGTCTCCTCATCATCACAAATAAAATCATCATCTGCATTGTCATCACAACTACCAGACTCTTGGTCAGACTCTCCATCGTCGTCATTCCGATCAGCAGGTTTCGAAGAATGATCCACACCACCGGTGCAGCGAACATCACTCGTTTGATGACCATGTCCACGAATACCTTAAAGAGCAAAAAAAAACAATTATAAAATATACAATATAATTTAAAGAGCAAAATAAAATAAAAAACAAAACTAAACGAAACATTAGTGCTATGCTAACAAATCTCATCCAAACCTTCTAAAGGTTGTAAAAGAAAACAATCAAAAACATATGTTCAAAATTATATATAGGACCGTTCTTTGATCTTTGTAAGACGGCTATTGAATACTTATTTTTTGAACGCTAGATAGTGGAAATTAGTAATTACTAAGAAAGACAATTAATTTTAAGAAAACTATGTATGGATCACAAGGATTCAAAATTATAAACCATACATTCTACTCCAAGGAAGACATAAATAACGTTATAGGTACGGTTAAAATCACCGAAGAAGCGACGTGTGGGCTTCCGAGTACAAAAGCCATATATACCTGATAAAGATTGAGAAAATCAATAACTATAAGGTAAGGAAATATGAAACTTATACGCACGATTCAGAAACAAACAACAAAACAATAAAAAATACCTTGGGTAAGATAGATAACGAAACTAAGAATGTACCCTACCCGAATTCAGATACGGGATTGGTGACTCGACACAAGAACTTTCGAACACAGAAGAAAACGTCGACGACTATTGAAGAGAATCAACATTGGAATAAAGAGAGAAAACCATCATGTAAATTAGATGAGATAAAACCAAGAATAAAAACTCGCAAGATGAAACCCAAAAAAAGAGGTGTATATATAAGAAAGCACGTAGGGTTTCTAATCTACACAATGACGACCATCTAAAAATTACTAATCGATAGTCACAAGATCTCCTTTTTATCATTATCTATAATTTATATAAACGAAAAATGTTAAAACTTTTTATTCGACATGATCATAAATATTTTATACAGAAATATTTAATTTTTTTTTAACCGGATATAAGAGCACCGATAACCAATCATCAACCATCAAAATTCGTGTTCTTAAACAGAACCGATATAGAGCTTAATTTTTTTTATATATTTTTTCAATCATCAACCATCAAAATTGTTTGTGGATACGATTTTGGTTATAATAAACTAAAGTTTTTAAAAAAAATTAAAAATCTATAATAATAATAAACTAAAGTTTCAGAATTAATTTGATCAAAATCATATTGTATGCAATCGTATATTTATAGCTTTAGTAAACTTAATAGCGAACCAAATCACGAAGGTCGAATTAAGAATGAAATAAAGGATAAGAAACTAAATGGTATAGAAGTTTTATAGTCGATTATTTCATTCAAAGACAAAAACAAAATTTCATAGTCGATCGTTTTATTTAAAGACAAAAACAAAATTTTATAATCGATCGTTTTAGTGAATAAGTAATGTTAACAACAACTTATTGAAACATAACCATTCACGATACCGATCACAAGTGTCAAAATAAGTAAATTTCTAAGATACCAGAATGTATAAAAAAAACAAATATCCATGTAAACAAACCAGAAAACCAAACTAAAGAGAATGCTTTTTCATGCATTTACTACTCCAAAAAAGAACGAACAATGCGCCAAACACACAAATGGTCTAAAACAGAACCAGACCATAACAGAGCATAAAACATCTTTCGAAGAGAGGACGGAGAACCCCATCGGCTTGCTTCATAGAAGGCAATCACATACTCCGAATCATCATCGACCAAACCTAACGCATAAAATGCATCTTTGAAAGTAGGGTAGAGAACTCCACCAACAGTCTTTATATCCAAATAAGAACACGGCCCATGAACGACATGCAACAACATTCTCAAGTAATGAAGCTCACCACCATCAAAGGGACACCGAGCTATAACACTCGGACGCGGTGAACCGGTGAGACGGGGCCTCCATCGACGTGTCGTACGATCTCATACCCTGCGATTAGGAAACTCCGAATACAAAGATAACATGGCTTCTGGATATTCGAGATTACACTGCATCCAGGACAAAAACTTTCCATCCCCAACACTCGCAGACGAACGATCACCAATCAAAAAAATAGTTTCAGTCGGAGGGAGATGATATGGCAAAATCTGAGGTGTAGTGTTAGGAGAACGATCACCAGCTACACAATTAAAAATATATAGAACTAATAAATAAACACTTTTACCAACAATAGTAAAACGTAAATAAGCAAATTAAAGAGAACATGATCACAAACTAAAAGAGATACAAATAAATGAATGATGTCTTATATATTTACCCGTAGACTTCATCGGGGGTTAAAGAAGCAAATGAGCAGAGCTTGTTAAGATCAGCACCGATCAGCGTGTCTACAAAAATATAAACAATTATAAAACATAGAATACATAGAACACACGAAACCAAATGAAGTTACAAAATATAAAAATAAAAACACAAAAAGCTACGAACAAAAAACAAATCTAAAGAAAAATAAAAGAGATCTAAAGTTGTTGAACACCGAAACTAACAAAAGAAGAACAAAACCGAAAATATAAACAGTCAATACGATACATAAAAACATAATACATAAAACACACAACATCAAACGAAGTTACTAAAAAAAAAAGCATCAAACGAAAGCCAAAGAATAAATAACGAAAGACAAAGAAAAAAAGTGACTGGGCATGGGATCGTACGAGCTCACCTTCTCGGGTATTTGGTATAAAAGAGACGGGTATTCTATGGGTATATATAGCCTCACGAAGACGCTAGGGTTTTGAAAAAAAATTTCATTTTTTCATAAAAATCAGTACAGATAAATATAGAAAATATATCAATATAATATATACGATAATCATGGAAAAAATCGGTTTGAAAAGAATTTCCATATTAAATCATGAAAACAAAAATCGGTTAGAAGTTTCTAAATTAAACCAATCGAAAACCGATATTGATATTGCTGATGTGTCGATTTAGAACGGTTCGTTTTGAGTGACTTTGCTCAAATCTTTTAAATAATGACACGTCATAAAAACACTCTGAAATGCGATGATGAGCCGACACCTCAGCAAATCACTACACAAATAGTTATATAGATTTTTTGGCAAATGGGTAGAAAAGACACATTATCGACGTTTAGTGATTTTATAAGAACATGCATCTTTGATGAACGGATTAATGAAAAGAAATATATATTTATCTTAAAAACGGAAAGATCCTAGAGTAAATATCAAAAATCATTTAATATTTTACCCCCCAAAAAAAAATCATTTAATATGTCTATGTAATGTTTAAATTTAAATTTAAATTGAAAATTTGATAAAACTTTAACAAAAAAGTCTATGTTATGTTTGTTACAAAATTATATCAAAAATCTTGCATCAGAGGTTGAAAAAGTTTTTCCCAAACATGGTTTTGAAAAACTCAATCTACATTCATAGCAGAAGAAAAAAAACAAATTTCTATCTTAATAGCAAATGAAATGTTTCATAGTTCATAGTTGTAGAACAAATAAGTCATGTCAAATATCGATCCATGGCTATTAAGATTGATATGAGGGAAATTAATGATAGAATTGAATGGATATTTCTGAAAGGAGCTCTTTAAAAGTGTATGGATTTTCGAGAAAAATGGATTAAATGGAAAATATGGTATGTGAGTTTGGTTTCATACAACGTAGGCCTGGACATTTGGTTTTTCAGGTTTTTTTCGGTTTGTTTTATTCAGTTTTCGATTTATTCGGGTTAGGTAAAATGTACCGAATTAAACCGAACAAAAATTCAATTCGAAAGTTGGTATCTTCGGTTCAATTTTAGGTGTTATTATATGTTCTGAACTGAACCGAATTCATAAATCTATCTCGGTTTTTGTAAAAAATCAGACTTGTTTGGTTAATTTTGGTTGATGTCAACGAGTTCAGTTCATTCTGTTGTGGGCTATGAGTTTTTTAATTAGTGACCGTCTATTTCGGTTTACACATACTCGTGAAAATGCAGATATTCCATGAGTTTGCATAGCCGTGAAATTAGTCGAGTTTGTCTGGGTCATCCACAAAAAATAAAAAAACGTTATAAAAACAAGAAAACAAACAAACAACTTAACAAAGGGTATAAATGGCTGAAAATAGAAAAAAACAAAGTTTAAGCCCCGCTTCGGAGATGTACGGGCCCGTGGGCTAAGAACCTCGACGATTAAAAAAAATAATAATAATAATAATAATAATATGAACAGAATAAAAATAAGTGAAATTGAACTATTTTCCTCCATGATTCCTCTCCTCTTTGGTCGAATAACAATTTCTAGTCTAATGGACATTTTTCCCACTTATTATGTGGGTCTCGTTAAAATAAATATATGGTTAATGACTTAATTCCACTAATTTTTGTTCATCTAAATCTAAATCTAAAGTGTCAACCATTTGCACTTCGTTTATAGAATAATAGCACTAAATAACCATACTTCTCTGACCAAAAAAAATACTATAACCATACTTCAGTTGTTATTTGCAAATAAACCCTTGTACTTATATATTTGTATCCAAAAAAAATTCGAGAACTAAAACTTAAACTGGATTGGACAATTGTAAGCCTGTCTAAGCGTTAAGACTGGTGCAGTATCGCTATTATATCTTGTTACGAGCCACACGATTCTTTCTTCTTTCCCTAACCAACTCGCGATTCTCCATGAACCCAACACAGACGCTTTACTCGACCGGCGGGAGCTCGCCGGCATCTCAGGCGGCGGCGCACCCGTCTTCTCTCTTTCCTCAAATCAACAGATGTCGAACTATGAGAGACCTCTCCCAAATCCATGCCGTATTCGTCAAATCGGGTCAAATGCGAGACACTCTCGCTGCCGCAGAGATCCTCCGTTTCTGTGCTACCTCCGATCTCCTTCACCGCGACCTCGATTACGCACATAAGATCTTCAATCAGATGCCTCAACGGAATTGCTTCTCTTGGAATACCATAATCAGGGGTTTCAGCGAGAGCGACGAACACAGAGCGGTGATCGCGATCACGTTATTCTGCGAGATGATGACCGATGAGTTTGTGGAACCGAATCGGTTCACGTTTCCGTCTGTGCTTAAGGCCTGCGCGAAAACCGGGAAGGTTGAAGAAGGTAAGCAAATTCATGGTTTGGCTTTGAAGCTTGGGTTGGGTGGTGACGAATTCGTAATGAGCAATCTCGTTAGAATGTATGTCATTTGTGGTCTGATGAAAGATGCTTGCGTATTGTTTTATAAGAACATCATAGAACGAGATATGGTGATTGATACAAGAAAGAGCGATGGTGAAGTGGTTTTATGGAATGTCATGATCGATGGTTATATGAGACTTGGCGATTGTAAAGCTGCAAGAATGCTGTTTGATAAAATGCGTCAGAGAAGCGTTGTTTCGTGGAATACGATGATATCGGGTTATTCAAAGAACGGTTCTTTCAAGGATGCAGTAGAGCTTTTCTGTGAGATGAAGAAAGTAGATATCCGTCCCAATTATGTTACTTTGGTCAGCGTTCTTCCTGCGATTTCACGGATCGGGTCGCTAGAATTAGGAGAATGGTTGCATTTGTATGCAGAAAATAACAGAATCGAGATTGATGATGTGCTTGGCTCTGCTTTGATTGATATGTACTCCAAATGTGGAATCATCGAGAAAGCAATTCAGGTGTTTGAGAGATTACCTCGAAAGAATGTGATTACTTGGAGTGCAATGATAAACGGGTTTGCTATACACGGCCAGGCAGGTGATGCCATTGACTGTTTCTGCAAAATGAGGCAGGTCGGAGTTCGGCCTAGTGATGTTGCATACATCAATCTCTTGACCGCTTGTAGCCATGCTGGGTTGGTAGAAGAAGGTAGAAGATACTTCAGTCAAATGGTGAATGTGGATGGTTTAGAGCCTAGGATCGAACACTATGGGTGTATGGTTGATCTATTAGGTCGCTCGGGTCTTCTTGAAGAGGCTGAGGAGTTTATACTTAATATGCCTATAAAACCAGATGACGTGATATGGAAAGCTCTTTTGGGTGCTTGCAGAATGCACGGAAATGTGGAGATGGGCAAGCGTGTGGCCAACATTCTGATGGATATGGTTCCGCATGACAGCGGAGCTTATGTCGCCCTCTCAAACATGTATGCTTCTCAAGGAAACTGGTCAGAGGTTTCAGAGATGAGGCTGAGAATGAAGGAGATGGATATAAGAAAAGATCCCGGGTGTAGTTGGATCGACATTGATGGTGTGCTTCATGAATTTCTTGTGGAAGATGACTCTCACCCAAGAGCCAAAGAAATCAACTTGATGCTTGTAGAAATCTCAGACAAACTGAGGCTGGCTGGGTACAGACCGATCACCACACAGGTTTTGTTAAACTTGGAGGAAGAGGATAAAGAAAACGCGCTTCATTACCACAGCGAGAAGATCGCTGTTGCGTTTGGGTTGATAAGCACAAGCCCTGCCAAACCAATACGCATTGTTAAGAACCTACGCATCTGTGAGGATTGCCATTCGTCCATCAAACTCATCTCCAAGGTTTACAAGAAAAAGATAACGGTAAGGGACCGGAAACGCTTTCACCATTTCCAAGATGGCTCATGCTCCTGTATGGATTATTGGTGAAAGAAAACAAAAGCCGGAACAGTCTTTCCTAAGACAAAGTACTTCATTGTTCATAGTGTATACACAAGCTCGATTATTTCTTTGCTCGCTCAACAATGATAATAATTGAATTTTTTTGGTCAGTATTGTCAAGCCCCATATTCTTGCGCTATAATTATTATCTAGAATCCGAGATCCGCTTAAATCCGTTAAAAATATCTTGATATTTGGGGAATCCGAATAGTAAAATTTTGGATCTATCGAAACCGGATCCAAATCCGTTAACTAGGCTAAAAGATATATTTTTAATAATATTTTTTACATATATTATGTGATATTTATATTAAAATACTTGAAAGAGAAATGGATCAAAATAGCACTTTTTGAAAACTTTCTGACCAAACTAGCACTCTAATAAAAAAGCCCAATTTTTAGCATTCATTAAAGAGTAAAAAGACAATTTTATCCATAATTTATTTTAATATTAATTAAAAAATAATAATTAAGCAACAAACCCTTCCCTCTTATCAGAACAACTCCTCCTCCAATTTTTCCTCCTTAGCCGCTGCGGCGACCACCAAAACGAAGAAGAAGAAGGGCCAAACCTTATCACTCGCCGAATTCGCTCCCTACGGCTATCTTAAGGCGGCGCCGACTCCAAAGACGGAGCGGCTCACTCACGATGAGCTCGTCTCCCTCCCCACCGGTCCACGCGAGCGAGGAGCTCGACAGATCTAAGCTTGGAGGCGGTTTCCGAAGCTATGGATCTGGAAGGGATGACTTGAGGTGGATTTCGTCTAGGGTTTCAGAGGATGGGGAGAGGAGAGGCTGATAATTGGGCGGCCGAGAAGAAACATATTCGAGAGGAAAGAGAGAGGCGGCGGATTCTTCGAATCTCAGTCTCAGTCCAAGGCTGATGAAGTCGATAGCTGGATCTCGACTAAGACATCGGAGCCCCGGAGAATCGTTTCTAGCAACAGCGGTGGTGATAGATTCGAGATTGGTCATGGCAATGGTTGTAATGACGATCGTACCGAAAGAAGTCGGAGGAAAAGGTCTCAACTTTGACTAGAAAACCTTGGTTGTTTCAATTGTTTTACTTTGCTTGTCTCTTCTTTAATAGCATGCATCTTAGAGTGGTTATGGTCTCTTAATGTCATATTGATATGCGTCTAAGAATATATGAACTTTGTGAAAGAGACGGATTCATAGATGCTATAATTGACAGTGGCTCATGATGAACCTTGGCTTAATGGATCACTGATTTGTTGTACTAGTTAAGTTGTTAAAGGGGGAGAGTAGTTTCTAGTATGTAGGATTTATGCATCGATGGTTTAGTTTGTACAAAAGGATACCATTTGAAAGCTTTCCTAAATTAGTTATAAAAGAAATAAAGAAAAATACAATGGATAGAGAAAGATACAAATGATGAAAACTAATTTTTTCTTGGAAATGAAACGTATTTCGGAAGATATATAACGTATTTCGGAAAATCTTCCTAAATGATACAAATGATGAAAAATGATCCTTTCTTGGAAATGAAACGTATTTCGGAAGATATATAACGTATTTTGGAAAATCTTCTTAAATGATACAAATGATGAAAAATACAATGGATAGAGAAAGATACAAATGATGAAAACTGATCCTTTCTTGGAAATGAAACGTATTTTGGAAGATATATAACGTATTTCGGAAAATCTTCCTAAATGATACAAATGATGAAAAATGATCCTTTCTTGGAAATGAAACGTATTTCGGAAGATATATAACGTATTTTGGAAAATCTTCCTAAATGATACAAATGATGAAAAATACAATGGATAGAGAAAGATACAAATGATGAAAACTGATCATTTCTTGGAAATAAAACGTATTTCGGAAGATATATAACGTATTTCGGAAAATCTTCCTAAATTATACAAATGATGAAAAATTATCATTTCTTGGAAATGAAACGTATTTCGGAAGATATATAACGTATTTCGGAAAATCTTCCTAAATGATACAAATGATGAAAAATACAATGGTTAGATGATACGATTCGACTAAGGCTCGCTTGCTCTAGGTACGGTGAAGGTTGGATAGATCCTTGACTTCAAAGAATCCACGCCGAAAGATGTTAAGGCGAGTAACCCTCGAGAATCCTTAAGCCCAATCGCCGATGAACGATTTGAAACGAGGTGGTGGCTTCGTTGAAAGGAGAAATCGAGGAAGAGGATGATAAGGCGTGGGGATTACCCCGAAGATCCTTATGCCCCAATTCTCAAGAAGATCGCTCACTCACGAACGGGTCGATGGCTGCGTCAAAGAGATGCGGAAAAAACTCTTTGATAAACCAAAATATTTCTAAGAATAACCTTCAAAGAAATAGAGAGAAAGAGTTTGAAAACTCAAAAGAAATTATTTGATAAAAGATTGATTGTGTTACAATGAGAGGAGATGAGTTTATATAGGAGAAGAAGTGACATTAATCACTCTCCTAGGGAAAGACAAAGGTCTTGCATGTAAAGGACATGCAAAGACATGCAAAAATACTTAATTTAAATAAATAAATAAAAGAAAAAGTTCAAATTCGAAATTAAAGAGGGAAAAATGTGGAGGGAACTCCTTGGCTTCGGTTTTTGAATTTGAATTCTCGCCAAGTGATCCCGCGGAATTCTCTCGGGGTCGAACCGTTAGCGGTGTAAGCCGGTTGCCTCGTTAAAACCTCTTTACGGAAAACCCATTTGGGACAAAACCGTAAACAGGAAAAAGAGTACAACACAACTCACACAACGGTCGGCCGTCAAGGTGTATTCGTGAAAGAGATCGTGTTGAAGACGGGTTGAAGAAGTTGTCCGTTCTCGACCCGTACGCCCGATAGTACTGTCCGTACGCCGTCCGCTAACTTCCTCGTTTGGGATCGGGTGATGGGTCCGTCCGGTATGGTCAAAGCCTCGACCGGATCTTCATCTTTTGCTGCTTCCTTGACCATGATCGTATCATCCTCGTCCAGTTGAAAGGGATTTGACCTGAAATCCAAATCTGCAACATACGGAATAAGGTCAGCAACATTGAAACTTGAATTTACGGTATACTTACCTTGGAGGTCGATCTTGTATGCGTTGTCGTTGATCCGTTCAAGAACGGTGAATGGTCCGTCGACTCTTGGCAAGAGTTTAGACTTCCGTTCCTCTGGGAAACGTTCTTTCCTAAGATAGATCCATACGAGATCTCCAGTTTCGAAAATTTTCTTGTGGCGACCCTTGTTGGCCTTTTTACGGTATAACTCCGTTTTGTGTTCGATATTTTGCTTTGCCCTTAAGTGCATCTGTTTCACCATTTCGGCCCTTTTCTTGCCGTCCATGCTTACTCGCTCACTCAAAGGTAATGGTGTTAAATCGAGAGGAGTAAGTGGTTTAAATCCATACATAAGTTCAAATGGTGAATACAAAGTAGTAGAATGCATGGCATGGTTATAAGCAAATTCTACATGCGGTAGGCAATCTTCCCATGTCTTAAGATTCTTTTTAATGAGAGCACGTAAGAGGGAAGAAAGAGTCCTATTGACGACCTCGGTTTGCCCATCCGATTGAGGGTGACAAGTTGTGGAGAAACACAATTTAGTACCTAGTTTCGCCCATAAGGTTTTCCAAAAGTAACTAAGGAATTTAGTATCTCTATCCAAAACTATGGTTCTTGGCATACCATGCAACCTAATGATTTCTCTAAAGAACAAGGTCGCAATATTGGACGCGTCATCGGTTTTATGACAAGGTATAAAGTGAGCCATTTTTGAAAACCTATCAACAACTACGAAAACCGAATCATGACCTCTCCTAGTTCTAGGCAAACCCAAAACAAAATCCATTGATATATCAGTCCATGGTGCACTTGGAATGGGTAAAGGGGAATACAAACCTTGGTTTTGCCGTTTAGTTTTGGCATACTTACAAGTCGTGCATCGGGAGCATATTCGTTCCACGTCCCTTTTCATGTGGGGCCAAAAGAAGTGATCTTGTATAACGCTAAGAGTTTTGGCCACGCCAAAGTGTCCCATAAGTCCACCACCATGCGCCTCCCTAACAATCAAATCTCTCAAAGAAGAGTTAGGTATACATAGGCGGTTCTCGTAGAACAAGAAACCGTCACTTTGATAATATTTTCCAAACGCAAATTTAGAACAAGACGAGAATACTCCCTGAAAATCTGAGTCCGAGGCATAAGCGTCCTTAATCATCTCAAATCCAAGGATCTTTGCGTCAAGTGTGGAAAGTAATGTGTACCTTCGGGATAGCGCGTCGGCGACTATGTTCTCTTTACCTTGTTTGTACTTGATCACGTACGGGAAAGTTTCAATAAACTCGACCCAACGTGCATGTCGTTTGTTGAGCTTTTGTTGACTTTTGAGATGTTTCAAAGACTGATGGTCGGTGTGAATTACAAATTCCTTCGGCCATAGGTAGTGTTGCCAAACTTGTAAAGCACGGACCAAAGCGTAGAGCTCTTTATCGTAGGTAGGGTAGTTAAGCGTTGCGCCACCAAGCTTTTCGCTGAAAAAGGCGATGGGTTTCTTCTCTTGCATGAGCACGGCACCTATACCTACACCCGAAGCATCACATTCAATTTCAAATGTTTTCAAAAAGTCGGGTAAAACGAGTAAAGGAGCTTGAGTGAGTTTAAGTTTAAGAAGTTGAAACGCGTCTTCTTGAGCTTGCTCCCAACGGAAGCCCACATCTTTCTTGATAACTTCGGTAAGAGGAACGGCAATGGTGCTGAAGTCACGGACGAATCGGCGGTAAAACCCGGCTAGGCCATGGAAACTTCGGACATCGCCTACGGATTTAGGACTCGGCCAATCTCGGATTGCCTTTATCTTCTCCTCGTCTACCTGTATACCCTGAGAGCTAACAACAAAACCTAGGAACACCACGTTATCCGAACAAAAGGAGCATTTCTTAAGATTACCAAAAAGGCGTTCCTTCCTAAGCACATCCAAAACCATACGCAAATGTTCAACGTGTTCTTTCAAGGTTTTACTATAGACCAAAATATCATCGAAATAGACAACAACAAAGATGCCTATATACGCCCTAAGTATATGGTTCATTAATCGCATAAACGTACTAGGTGCATTAGTTAAACCAAACGGCATCACAAGCCATTCATACAATCCTTGTTTGGTTTTAAAAGCTGTTTTCCATTCATCACCTTCCTTCATTCGGATTTGATGATACCCACTTTTCAAGTCTATTTTAGAGAAAACACTAGATCCATGAAGTTCATCTAGCATGTCGTCTAACCTAGGGATAGGGTGACGATACTTTACCGTGATATTATTTATTGCTCGGCAATCGACGCACATACGCCATGTACCGTCTTTCTTAGGCACTAATAACACGGGCACGGCACACGGGCTCATACTCTCCCGAATATGACCTTTCGCCATAAGTTCTTCCACTTGCCGTTGGAGCTCCTTCGTCTCGACCTGGTTGGTACGGTATGCGGGACGGTTGGGTAGGGCGGCTCCGGGCATGAAATCTATTGGGTGTTCAATGCCTCGTATGGGCGGTAGGCCATTTGGACTATCTTCCGAAAAGACGTCCGTATAACCTTGCAAGAGAGAGGAAACACTACTCGGGATTTCCGGTATAAGATTGGACACGTTAGTCAAAGTATGTTTATAATTGATAAGAACACACGGTTGTCTAGAAATAATTGCATCCTTAAGTTCACTCGGTGTAATTAGCAATGATTTCTTTTCAATACTTTGACTATCACGGGTTTCGACATTCCCCTCCAAAGTAGAGTTAGATTCACTTACATTGCCTTTAGATCGGTTTTGCTCCAGCTTAACCTGATCCAAATATACCTCATGTGGTGAGAGTGGCGTAAGTATAATCTTTCGTCCTTTATGTTCAAAGGAGTGCTTGTTGGTGAAGCCGTCGTGAATGGCCTTGCGATCGAATTGCCATGGCCGTCCAAGGAGTATGTGACCGGCTTCCATCGGAAGAACATCGCAAACAACTTCGTCTTCATATCGGCCAATCGCCAAGGGAACCGAAACTTGCCGGGTCACCTTAAGTTGGCGTTGGTTATTCAACCACCTCAAGTTGTAAGGTCGCGGGTGCTTGCATGTCTCCATACCTAGCTTTTCAACCAAGGTAGTACTAGCGACGTTAGTGCAACTACCGCCATCTATGATTAGAGAACATACCTTGTTGTTTACTATGCATCGCGTGTGGAATAGGTTTTCACGTTGTTCTTTCTCGTCGGCTTTGTCATGGGCCATAAGGACTCGTCTAGTCACAAGCATCTCTCCTTCAGCCGCACGTTCTTCCTCTTCCTCATGCATAGATGCGATATCCGAATCTTCCTTTTATTCGTCGGTAATTATCTCGCCATTGTCCAGCAACATCATGGCTCTTTGATTCGGGCACTTGTTGGCGTAATGACCCTTGCCTCTGCACTTAAAGCATTCTATATCACGATTACGGACAGGATTAGAGTCGACCTTACCCTTGTAGTCGTGACCGGATGAACTAGGCTTATAGTCCGTCTTAGGCTTGAGATCGGTCCGGGGAGGGTAGTTTGGTTTTTCTCCTTTAGAGTAGTTCGTCTTAGAAGTGTATGGTTGGCGTGTGGCACTTTTCCTTTTGAGCTGCTGCTCGACTAAAATGGCCTTATGCAACATCTCGTCAAGATTTGCATAACTTTGCATTTCGAGCCGATCTTGAACGTCACGATTAAGACCGGATAGAAATCTTGCCATAGTTGCATCTCCGTGTTCCTCGACGTCGGCTTTCATCATGAGCGCTTCCATTTCTTGAAAATAATCTTCCACGCTTTTACTGCCTTGGGCAAGTCGCCTCAATTTCTGATGTAGTTCGCGGTGGTAGTGATTGGGAATGAACCGCCTCCTCATGATCGTAATCATTTCGTCCCATGTGGCGATAGGGCGTTCGCCGTGGCGTCTCCTATTTGTCACCAAAGAGTCCCACCAATTAATAGCGTAATCATAAAATTTGGTTGCGGCTAACCTTATTTTTCTGTCCTCGGTGTAGTTTTGACAATCAAAAACTAGCTCGATTTTTTTCTCCCATTCGAGGAACGCGTCGGGGTCGTTTTTGCCGTAAAATGGGGGAATTTTGAGTTTAAGCCCTCCGAGATCATTTCGGATTTCCCGTCGTCTCGGCCTCCGTTGACTTCCACTCGACGAGTGTTCGTTCGTAAGGTAGTAGTTGTCTGCGTCGTTCGGTGCTTGCCTCGCTCGTTCTCTCCTTCGCCTTCCCGGTTCCTCGCGTTCTTCGCCGCTCACGGGATTGACGTTGACGGGATTGACGTTTACGGGATTAGCATTTGCTGGGTTGACGTTAGCGGCTCCCGCTACCTCGATGCGATCTAACCTTGCGTTGAGTACTCCAAACATTCGGGTGAATTCCGCCATCATGGTCTGTACGTTCGGATCGGTTCCTTCCGGTGATTGCGACTCACTCGTCATCGTTGGTACCTCGCACAAAATTAACAAACGATTTTAGTATAGATAAAATTGAAACACACAAATCGTAATCCCTTTAAAATTCCACACAAAATCCTTCTTTTTTTTTTTTTTTTTTTTTTTTGAATATGGTTTTAGTTAAAAACAGAAAATAAAATAAAATAAGGAGATGAAGAGATAGGAATGATATCACCGATTTTGAGCAAGTGGCTCTGATACCACTTGATACGATTCGACTAAGGCTCGCTTGCTCTAGGTACGGTGAAGGTTGGATAGATCCTTGACTTCAAAGAATCCACGCCGAAAGATGTTAAGGCACGAGTAACCCTCGAGAATCCTTAAGCCCAATCGCCGATGAACGATTTGAAACGAGGTGGTGGCTTCGTTGAAAGGAGAAATCGAGGAAGAGGATGATAAGGCGTGGGGATTAACCCGAAGATCCTTATGCCCCAATTCTCAAGAAGATCGCTCACTCACGAACGGGTCGATGGCTGCGTCAAAGAGATGCGGAAAAAAAGCTCTCTGATAAACCAAAATATTTCTAAGAATAACCTTCAAAGAAATAGAGAGAAAGAGTTTGAAAACTCAAAAGAAATTATTTGATAAAAGATTGATTGTGTTACAATGAGAGGAGATGAGTTTATATAGGAGAAGAAGTGACATTAATCACTCTCCTAGGGAAAGACAAAGGTCTTGCATGTAAAGGACATGCAAAGACATGCAAAAATACTTAATTTAAATAAATAAATAAAAGAAAAAGTTCAAATTCGAAATTAAAGAGGGAAAAATGTGGAGGGAACTCCTTGGCTTCGGTTTTTGAATTTGAATTCTCGCCAAGTGATCCCGCGGAATTCTCTCGGGGTCGAACCGTTAGCGGTGTAAGCCGGTTGCCTCGTTAAAACCTCTTTACGGAAAACCCATTTGGGACAAAACCGTAAACAGGAAAAAGAGTACAACACAACTCACACAACGGTCGGCCGTCAAGGTGTATCCGTGAAAGAGATGGTGTTGAAGACGGGTTGAAGAAGTTGTCCGTTCTCAACCCGTACGCCCGATAGTACTGTCCGTACGCCGTCCGCTAACTTCCTCGTTTGGGATCGGGTGATGGGTCCGTCCGGTATGGTCAAAGCCTCGACCGGATCTTCATCTTTTGCTGCTTCCTTGACCATGATCGTATCAATAGAGAAAGATACAAATGATGAAAACTGATCATTTCTTGGAAATGAAACGTATTTCGGAAGATATATAACGTATTTCGGAAAATCTTCCTAAATGATACAAATGATGAAAAATAATCCTTTCTTGGAAATGAAACGTATTTCGGAAGATATATAACGTATTTCGGAAAGTCTTCCTAAATGATACAAATGATGAAAAATACAATGAATAGAAAAAAGATACAAATGATGAAAACTGATCATTTCTTGGAAATGAAACGTATTTCGGAAGATATATAACGTATTTCGGAAATCTTCCTAAATGATACAAATGATGAAAATTGATCCTTTCTTGGAAATGAAACGTATTTCGGAAGATATATAACGTATTTCGGAAAATCTTCCTAAATGAACAAATCGTTTATGAACATGATTTAAGATGCACATTTCTTGTTTCAGAACAGTTCATGATAGTCTTCCTAAATATATAGTAACACTTCCTAAAATTTCATTAAAAAAACTCTTGTTTTTTTCTTCTGAAACTGAGTTTTTAATCACAAGGGTTTACATTGTGTACATGTCTAAAAACAGAAAATGACGCAAACATCATCATACCAACACAAAAATGCAAAACATTTCCTTCGTCCTCGAAACCGATATGATCCCATTACTATTGAACACATTGGGAGACACGGAAATGAGCAAGATTTTGGTTATTTTGGGTTCCATCAACAAAAATATACTAATTCAATTATCTATAAATATTTAGTCAACCCGCTTTTCAACTTCTGACCAGGCGTGGCAACCCGCTTTTCACCCCAAGATTTAGTCACAAGATTATTTGCCAGCATATTAAAACACCATACACTTATAAATCTTTCTCTGTTTCGATCACAGCCTTGAAGATAAACCTAAAAAAAAATGGCAATAACCTCATCGTTATTAATTGGAACCGAGTCATGGATGAGATTTCCAACTGTCTCCAATTTGGATTTCAAAGCAGCATAAGCATCACGAACTGCCTCCTCTCTCTCGGCAGCGTCTTGTTTGTTTTTCTCTGTTTGCTGAATCAGCTAAGTAGCATCACCACCAGACTATTCCACAGAAACAAAACAAAAACTTGTTACTATCCATCAATTTCAGTCAAATGAACTAAATTCATTCCCCAACTATGGTATTCACACTAATACGATATCAAACACCATTATTGGTAGAGAACTAACATCAGTATATGATATGCGAGACTTAGTTAATAAGTATTCAAATAATATCAGATCCTAAATATAAGCACAATGGATCTCAAAGAAGGTTCCCATAACTTATTAGTAATATTATAAACTAACAATTTTGAGTTTGGCCACTTCCTTGTTCAGCTTGTTGAACTCTTTTCGGAAATTATCTACTTCATATTGACCTGAACACACAGAAATAGCTCAATTTGTAAGGAGAGAAACGATGCGAGTAAAGGGATTGATAAAAGGGGATACTTACGATGACGCCATTCTTTGTCGAGAATAATGATCTCATCAACGACTTCAACGCTGGCAAATCGCCAAAGAATCGCAGGTGGTACGCGATCCACTCTCTCACTCGCTGAGGGCTAAGGTTTCCGTAGAGAGACGAGCCGCAATAGAGGTAACCGTACTTTTTGAGGCGAGATGTGGAATTGTAGAGCTCGAAATCGACGGAGTTTGGGGATCGGGATCGAATTGGTGAGATTCCGGTCTGGATCTCCGATGGTGGCGTGGAGGATGAGATTTTTTTTGCTTGTTAGCTTAGTTTTGTTTTATTAAAAAAGAATGGTAGTTTAGTCAATTTTCCTTTTAATGAATGCTAGTTTTGTGACTTTCACCATTGGGTACTAAATTATTGAACTTTAAGTTTTTTGTGCTATTTTGTAGAATTGCCCTACTTAAAATTGATTTTAATTTTTTTTATTATATATTAGTTTTTATTTTCAAAGTGTTATATTAATTTAGGAGATCGATCTATTTCTCCCCGAAACTATGATATAACACCATTTCTACACAAAGTTTGACCCTCGTATTGGATCCCCACGAATTGAAAATTCCATATTTATTTTCCAACCGTTTGAAAGTTCGAAACCAGTTTCACAATTTTCAATTGTCCACCGTACTGATTATCCGTAATATGTGCCAATTTTAATCGACAATTGTATAAAATGTTTATCCACTTCGATATCTCAATAAAAAACTATCCACGCAATCATGTCCACGACGATCTGTCCATATTACATCGTTCACGGCTCTTCATCCAGATGGATCTCTTTTTCGCATGAGTATAATTTTGTTTTTTTTTTAGATTTTGACACCTAAACTATAGTAAAATAGATCTTATAATGAAGGGAAAATATAAGTATAATTCATTGTAACAAAAAAAATTGCTTTATGTCTTTCATATTATACAAAATTAGAAAACAAATCAGATGAGGAATAATAACTATTTTACTCAGTTTTTTTATTCTTATTATGTCCACGCCATTGCATCCACCGTTTTTGTGTATACGGAAAACAATTTATAGCTCAAAAGGATAAAACAGTCTTTTTAGGTCTGGAAAAATTGTCTAGTAATGCTGAAAAAGTGTGTACATGTAAATTTCTTTTTAAACCCCTAAAAACTTTTTAAAAAATGAAAAAAAAAAAATTATTTCATCTTCCTCCTTCCCGTTCTAATCTCCCCAAACTCTGCCTCATCCTCTCTCTCTCTCTCTCCACTATCTTCTCCTCCATCCATTACCATCTTCCTCTTCTTCCTTCTTCTTAATCTCTCTTCTTACCATCGTTGCAGAGGAGACGTTAAAGCGGTGGTTTACTCTCGCTAAGGTGGGGCGATCGAGCGGTGCCGGTGATGAGTTTCGTCTGAACTCGGTTTATCGCTGCTTCTGGGAGAAGAGAAGCGGGGGTTAGATTCGCCGTTGAGATCGGAGATGGAGCCTCGCGAGACGGTTACTCCGGTCTCTCGGATCTGAAATCTCCGGCGTTACCGCAATGTTTCGCACTCTCATCATCCCGAGGAAGATGACATTGATCTCTCTCTCCTTCGTCTCAACAGCTTCGGAAGGACCTCCGATCGATGCCGTGCGAACTCGTCTCCTCCGCAGTTTCAATCGTACGGATCTTTCGGCTCTTCTTCAAACGCTGCCACCTGCCCCGTGAAACGCCCATCACCGGAGTCGAAGGAAGCCGACGAGCCCAGAAACCTTTAAGGCTCTTCTTGGATCCTCTCGCCGTCACCTTTCAAGGCTCTTCTTGGATCATCTCGCTCAATTGCAATTCCTGAAACTGAAGTTGCGAATCCAGAAGCGCCAACAAGTTTAGCAAAATTCTATAGCCAATTTCCCATTTTCTGTACATCTTGCGAAGAAGAAAGAGAAATTATGAATTTCAGAAATTCAAAAACCAAAAATTAAGAAATTCACGGAGAGAACGGGATTTTCGTGATGGAAAAAGGTGGATAAAACAAAAAGAAGAAGAAATTGGATTTGATCTCAATGTGTCGAAGAAGAATGGAAACTGTTCGTGAATTGGGGGAGAAAGAGCTTTTTTTGGGTAAAAAAAACCAAAAAATAATGAGAAAAATAAGGATCCAACTTGAAAAGGTTGGGTCGGGTCGGGTCGTTTACGGATCGGGTTTTTTGGGTTAGGTTTGGTTTAGGATCTGGTTTGCTCGGTTTATGTTTGGATTGTAACAATAACTGATAAAACCGACATTCGTGTGTACGTGGAGAAATTTCAATATGTGGATATCTAATACGAGGTCAAACTTTGCGTAGAAATGGTGTTATATCATAGTTTCGAATGGGAAATAGATCGTTTCCCTATTAATTTTTACTACATAATTACTTTTAAACTTCTTAATATTTTTTATTTTTACGAATCCAAATTTCTGCAAATATCCTAATATTTGGACAGATATCCTAATTCGAATATCCATATCCGGATCCAGATAGTTTTCAATACAATCTCCAAAAGAACGTATCTCAAGCATATGAAAATACAAATTAACATTATATTTTTAGAGAAAATTTGAGAAAATACTTTTAAATGAGTTTATATTTTGAAAACTACACCATTTTTAATTTTTTTACATAACTACACTTATTTAAAAGTGAAATGTCTAAATTAACTTAAATAAGAATTATACTAATTTTGATATTTAAATCATAAATTTTATTCAAATAAAAATTAAAATATATTTACAGATATTCTACAAATATAATATCTAATTCGTTTTTATTTTATTATTCTAATAAGTAATTTAAATAATATTTTAATAGAATATTGTTTTTAATTATGTTTGACGATAAAATGATTATTTTATGTATATCAACAGAAGCAACGAAGACAATACACATCTTGCTGCATTTATATTGTCTCCATCGGTTAAGTTATCCTCATCTTCACAAGACAAGCTTCCTTCGGTTAGAAGATTATTCGTATCGATGTAGCTACTAATCAAATCTTTAATATAATTGAGGCTTGGGATGCAACGTCGTCCGCAAAAGTCCGGAGGCCTAAAACATAGGAAATGAAAGTTGGAATTCATCACAACATATATATTGAAATCCAAGCTCGCAATGAAAAACAAGCTAGATGCTGACAAGTTCAGGAGGGGAAAAACCTGCCAATTACCCACAAACTAGTGAAAGTTTTCTTATGCATAATGTTGATTCGACTGAGTATGCTTTCTTCAAAGCCCTTTTTAATAGGGTGCTCACATGTACGATAGTGTCAACATGATTCTTATCGTGTAAAGATAAATAATTAGTCAAAGAAGTTACCGTTGTTGTATTTTCTTTTTGCTCTTTTTTTTTCTTTAGAAAATTGAATTGTTGATCAAAGCGTACAACTTATCATATTTATATAACACTAATAAAACTATTTTTTGTAGAGATAAATTTAAAATATTTCAAAGATTTATTCAATTATAAATTTTAAAATATTAAATAATTAGATATGTTATGTCAAACAGAAAATAATGATAATATTAATAATTTCGAATTTTTATTTTCATTTATTAATATATGTAATTTCTAATTAACTTTGGTCCAAAAAATCTTTTCACATATATCAAAAGTGTAATTTTCAAAAAATTAAAAAAAACAGTGTATTTTACTAATTCAAAAACCTAAATAGTATATTTTGCCAATTATCCCATATTTTTATGTGTGTAAAAAATTCAAGAACACAATCATTTACCTTTTTCCCCCACAGTTTCAATTATAGTAGTATTTGATAAGATCATAAGAGATATCGGATACTCAGTTAAAAAAAATCATTTATTACGTTTTCCTCCAAGTGGTTGATGGCTGTGATCTCTCTATTATCAGCAAGACTCAAAGGATAACAATTCGTTCATAGTAAGCTATGTTTGAACGTGGCGGCACATACTTTGGCTAAATATGGTTCATCAAATAATTCAATTTATATCGGTTATATTTTTCCACCATTTTGGTTAACAAATTGCTTAACATCTCGAATTATATATTACCTCTGTTTTAGAATAGTTGATTTTTTGGATTTTTCACACATATTAAAAAAAACAATTAATATTTAGTCATAAATACATTATTTTCTCTCACTATACATTTTCCCATGATTATGAACCAATAATAATTCATCAAATTCAAATATCCTCAATTAATAATTCTTAAAGTTAATCATTTATTAACATTAATCAATAAAAAGTAATAAAAATCTTAGAAAATCAATTTTTGTGAAACAAGATAAAAACCTAAAAAATCAACTATTCTGAATAGTAAGATTTAAGTATTTTTCCTGGAGAAAAACTGTTAAACTGTTATAAATTTCGTAAGGTGTAGTATATTAATATTGAAGTAGTTTTACATCATCGATTGTTGTAAAAATCATGGTGCCAGACAATTGTAGAAACAGTTACAGGTATATTTATGAGAGCCTGGTGGCTTCTCAATACAAGTTCCGAATCCTTTTAGCTTCTTGAAACACTCTTCCCTACACTTTGACAACCAACATTGTTTCCCCGGCTCTAGTTCTTGTCTGCATCTCTTTTGTGCCTCAGTTTTAGGAATAATCAATAGCACTGCAGCCAATTATGAATACAATTTTCATAAATATGTATGTATATTCCTAAAAATTAAACAGGTTTGTATGGATAATAGTGCATATAACAGAATGTTGGCATTAGTCAATTTCTACGTGCCTGCACATAATTCTAAAACTGCTTCAATATCGGCATATTGTAGACGATAATATTTAAAAAACAAAAACAACCAAGTTAGTTACCTGAGAAGAGAACCATCAAAACCATAAAATAAGAAACAAATTGCTTAGACATGGTGAGAGACTTTTTTAATATTTTTTTATTCTTTCTTATGATTTATGTAAGTCTGTTTTTCTTTTGCCGAATAATCTGTCTTATATAAGAAAAGATCGCTCTTGATCCATCTTAACAAAATCAGATCCTTACCAACTTCCATTGGCGAAATGAGATCCTTACGCTACCTCGACGCACACTTCAACGAACTCAACGGTCTCCCAAATTCTTTTGGGATGCTCACAAACCTCGAGTACCTTAACCTGAGCAGTAACTTCAGCGATCTCCAAGATCTCCCTGCTTCATTCGGCGATCTCATAAGCCTCCAAGAACTCGACTTGAGCAACAACCAGATCCATTCTCTTCCAGATGCTTTTGGGACGCTCGTGAACCTTTCCAAACTGAATTTGGATCAGAACCCGCTTGTGGTCCCTCCCGAGGAAGTCGTGAAACAAGGCGTGGATGCGGTTAAAATGTATATGGGTAAGAGGTGGATCAGTATGTTAGAAGAGGAAGAGAAGATGGCGAACATGAAGGATGAGATTGATCAGACAAACACCGATTGGCTCACTCGAACCACCTCGAAGCTGAAAACATATGTGACCGAGGTCTCGGAGTATCTTGGGTCAAATTCACCAAGAGATCCTGATACGTTCAAGAGCCGCAAGATGAGATAAAATGGTTTTATGTATGTCTTTCTTAGAGTTGTCCATCGATTATATATATGCAGAGACCAATACCCTATTTGCCTAATTACAGAGATCTCTATGAAGCAAATATGGAAATACAGAGTAATGAGAAATGAAAAATGATGACACAATATGTAATTACGGGATTGATATATCCCAATACCCCCCCCTCAAGTCGGACCATGGAGATCCGTAATGCCCGACTTGTCGATGAAGAATTCAAACTCTTTGCGGCCGAGTGCTTTTGTAAAAATGTCTGCGAGATGTTCTTTTGTTGAAACGTGTGATGTTGCGATGTTGCCGGAGACGATCTCATCACAAAAAAAATGGCAATCGTTTTCGATATGTTTTGTCCGTTCGTGGAACACAGGTTTGGTGGCGATGTATATGGCTGATTTGCTGTCGCAAAGCATCAACATAGGTTCTGTGTGAAGTACTCCCAAATCGCCAAGTAGCCGTTTCAGCCATATCAATTCCTGGCTTAGTGACGACATTGACCTGTATTCTGCTTCAGCGGAAGAATGACTAACCGTTTGTTGTTTTTCTGTTTTCCAAGCGACTGGTGAAGGGCCTAGTTGAACAAAATAACCCGTCACTGATCTGCGAGTCAACGGGCAGCTTGCCCAGTCCGAGTCGTGATATGTGTCATTTTTACATGTTTTAAACCCCTTATTTTAGTGTGTTTTGTCCCCATTCATACATTCTTTGTAACATATTCATTCATAAGTGTCTCATTTAGTTTTAGGAGTGTGTTTTAGAGTCTTAGGTTGTGCATTTGCATGTACATACCATTTTGAGTCGTTTTCAGGTACTCCTGGAGTTAGTAGGATGTGGAGAGCCGACATGGAAGGACAACGGGGCAAGAAAGAAGAGGAAAAGATGACGGAGTCTCTGAGAAGCAGTTTTATCGGCCACCTGGCCGATAAAAGGGACCGATAAAATGCCTGTCTCGTGCCAAGAAGAATTGCATCTCTTGTGAAGGTTTTATCGGCCACCTGGCCGATAAACCCAACCGATAAAAAAGAAGATCACCAAGCCAAAGACGTCAAGTTTCTGTGAAGGTTTTATCGGCCACTAGGCCGATAAAACAGACCGTTAAAGACGAAGGATGGAAGCCGAAGAATTGACGTTTCTGCAATCTGTTTTATCGGCCACTTGGCCAATAAAGGCAACCGATAAAATGAAGGTTTAAATTTCAGAATCAAAAACACATGACCCAGCCTCCAAAAACAGTTCATAAAACGTGTTTTTCACTATTTGGCCCACTATCTCTTCTTCTTTGTCGGCCATACCTGTATAATAACTGGTTTTAAGACCAAAATAACCAACTTTTATGACTTTTAACAAAAATCTCTTGAGAGAAAACCCTTGTTCTTAATAAAAGATTGGAAATCCTTTGAAGATCTAGTGAAGTTTTCTTTAATCTTTTTCTACTTTTCATCTTACTTTGCTTATGGCTTTCATTTGTATGGTTTATATTTGTGATTTAGTTATGTGTGAGTAGCTCTTTTAGGGTTCTTGGGTGAAGTAGAATAGGGTGATTATGGGTCTGCTCTTGATGTTTATGAATTAGATTACTTGAAATCTTTGTTCATTAAGTGTTCTTAATGCTAGATTGACCTTGATCTAGTTGATCTAGAACCTAGGGAGTTTCATCACCCGGAAGGTGTTTGATAAAAGTCTTGAACGAATTTAATGAATGCTTTTCATATCTTAGCCAACGGAAGTTGTAGTCTAAGGTGAATTGTGGCTATTTGGACTTGTATTAAATGCTTGTTAGTCATAGAATCGCAAACGGAAGTTTATGACAGTTTATGATTAAGAAAGGGGTTAATACCATTGACATGGATTAATCTTTAGTAGTGATCTAAGGCCTAAGGATATTTAGTTGAATGCTTGAGCATCTTGAATAGATTAAAGGGTCACCCGACTCGTCAACTTTACCCGAGAATTCGTTTGTCTAAATCGATATTAAACGCTCTTTTGATTACTTTGTTTTTCGTTTATTGAAATTGAAATTGTGTCTTGTCACTTATTAAATTTTGTATGTTTCAAGTTGTTCTAATCAAAACCAAAACCGAATCATTGCTTAGATTAGATAACATCTTGTATTCTTAGTGCGTCGTTCTTATTTCCCTGTGGATTCGATCCCTAAATGCTGCAATGACATGCCATTAGATTGAGGCATTGTGCACAGTGGGTAATTGTGCGGACCGCGAAAAAGTCCATTATCAAGTCACACCATCCATACAAGCGTAAATCTTTATCTGAGCTGAGTAGAATCCCTTGGCCCAGGTTCTTTTTCAAGTATCGTACAACTCTTAGGGCAGCATCCCAATGTTCTTGTCGAGGCTCTTGCATGAATTGAGACAGAGTGTGAACTGCATAAGACAATTCAGGGCGTGCTACCTTCAGATAAATAAGTCGTCCAACTAGACGACGATATTGTTCCGGTTCAGGTAACAACGGAGTTTCAGACAAAGGTAACCGATGATTATGAGGTAGAGGAAAATAGGCTAGTTTGGCTCCTAATAGTCATGTTTCCGTGAGGATATCCAACGTGTATTTGCGTTGACACAAATAGAAACCACTAGCATTCCTTGCTACTTCAATTCCAAGAAAATATTTGAGTACACCCAGATCTTTCATATGAAAACAAGATGAAAGATATTCCTTGAATATTCCGATTTCGGGGATGGAGTTACCAGCAATGATTAAGTCATCCACGTACACAAGTACTCTCAATTCTGTTCCATTCCGATCTAGCGTAAACAACGAATAATCCGTTCCTGACTTCTTAAAACCATATGCCTCAAGAGCCTTGGATAATTTTGCAAACCAACATTTAGGTGTCTGCTTTAAACCGTAGAGAGATTTCTGTAAACGGCATACCTGATTCGGCTTGTCCGAATTGAATCCGGTTGGTAGTGTCATATACACTTCCTCTTCCAAATCTCCATGTAGGAAAGCGTTATGTACATCCATTTGATGCACCGCATAATCACGACTAGAAGCAACACGGAGAAACAATCGAATCATATCCATCTTTGCAACAGGTTCAAATGTTTCGCCGTAATCTACCCCTTCAACTTGTCGGTTGCCCAAAACCACTAGACGTGATTTATGTCTTTCAAGCGTCCCATCAGCTCTGTATTTAACTTTTTATACCCACATACTGCTAATTGCCTTTTTTCCTGGAGGTAAAGTTGTAAGCGACCAAGTTTCGTTGAGTTCAAGTGCTTTTATCTCTTGTCCCATCGCATCTCTCCAAACTTTGTCACGAACAGCTTGCTTGAAAGAGGTGGGTTCAATAGCAGAACTGATGGCAACTTGAAACGCACGATGATGTGCTGAAAACCGATCACTGTTGATATAGGAGGCGATGGGATACGCAGACACCGACACCGTATTGGTGGCGTATTGGCGTAAATTCACCGATCGCATCTTCTTTCGATGCCCGCGACCCAAAATCTCAGGTGAAGGCGGAGGTGGGTTCGCCGATTCCAAAATTGGTGGCGGCGTAGGTGCCCTTTCCGGCAATGGTGGTGGATCCGACCGAATTTCAGGTGTGATTACTGTTTCGGTGGGAGAGGTAATCGTCGAAGAAGAAGCTTCTTCATTGACGATGATTTCTTGAGTATTAGATTGGGCCATACTAATTGGTGTTGCAATGGGCCTTGTTGTTGTTTCTAATGGGCTGAAAAAATCAAATAGGCTTGAATTTTCACTTAAAGGAGCCCACAAAGCTGGAGTTTCTTCAGTCTCCTTCGTTGTTGCAGGAACGACAGTGTATGGAAATTCTGTCTCACATAAAACTACATCCCGTGAAACAAAAAATTCTTGTTTCTCAAAATCGAAGAGTCTCCATCCTTTCTGACCATGAGGGTATCCGACAAATAGACAACGTCGTGATTTGGATGCGAATTTGTCTCCTTTGTGATATTGGTTATGAGCATAACACAATGTCCCAAACACACGCAGATAGTTGTATTGCGGCACAGAATTATGAACAAGCTCATATGGTGTCTTTCTATCCAATATCGAAGACGGTGTGCGATTGATTAAGTATCCCGCAGTGAGAATACACTCTCCCCAAAACTCGATTGGCAAGTTCGCTTGAAATCGGAGCGCACAAGCTACATTTAAAATGTGTCGGTGCTTTCTTTCGACACGGCCGTTCTGATTTGGTGTCCCGACGCATGATGTTTCGTGTTGAATTCCTTTTTCTCTAAACTGATTTGTAAGACACATAAATTCAGATCCATTGTCGCTTCTTATTGTCTTTACTGTTGCTTGAAACTGTCTTTCAACAGTAGCCACGAAATTCATCAAATGAGTTTGTGTTTCTCTTTTCTCTACCATAAGATAAATCCACACACTACGCGAGTAGTCATCAACAATAGTGAGAAAAAATCTTGCTCCAAAGAATGAAGGTGTGCGGTAAGGGCCGCAGACATCGCAATGAATTAACTCAAAAACGTTTGAACTTTTATTAGTGCTCAAAGGAAAAGACTCTCTTGACTGTTTGGCTCGAAAACAAGTGTTACAAGCCTTATTCAAATTTTCAGAAACAACAACACCAGGAAGTGAACCAACTATTTTTGCTGAAGGATGACCCATGCGATTGTGCCAGAGATCGAATGAATTGTCTCCACTGGTCCGAACCGCTGCCACTGTCTCCAAACCGCGAAAATAGAAGGTTCCATTGTCTCGTTTACCCACTCCAGTCACCATCCTCGTAGTGCGGTCATGGATCACAAGGAAGTTGTCAGCGAGTTGTATCACACAACGATTCTCATCCATTAACTGACCAATCGATACCAAATCAGATTTCAATTCCTCGACATAGAAAACAGAACGCATAATCAGATGTGATCCAAGATAAATTGTTCCTTCTTTAACCTAAATTTGTTCAGTCCCATCCGCTAAAATAACCAGAACCAGAGGCATATCACGAAGTTCTGACAACGACTCAATCTTTCCAGTCATATGGTGCGAGGCACCTGTGTCAAGAATCCAAGACGGTCTAGAAAACGTACCGGTTAAAGTTTCGGTTGCACCGCTGCGTCCAGCATTGAGGAGGTGAAGTACCGCACGCCATTGCTCATCATTCAAGCCATTGACAGCGTTTCTGTCCTTGTCAGTGACAACTCGGTTAGCTCGTTCGAAGAAGGTGGAGGATTCTGCCGAAGCTGCGTTAGCGTAAATAGCAGATCCATGTCCTTGAGTTGTCGGAGGAAGAGAAGTTTCTCTACCACGTCCTCTTCCTTGAGAGAGTCGGTTTTTTGGACGATCTCTCCACCATTCAGGAAACCCAACAATGGCAAAAAAATTCTCTGCGAGATGACCGGTCCGATTAAAATGTTTGCAGATCGTGGTGGTGTCACGATATTTGTCTTCTGGCTTGAAACGAGGCTAAGTTTGAACAGCATAAGCCATAATTTCAGCTTTCTCTTCACGGGTTCTGCTATTATTCTGAAGATCTTCTTCTTGCTTGACATTGTTGTATGCTTCTTCAAGTGTTGGAAGAGGAATTCTCGCCGTTAAGTTAGATCGTATTGTTTGATACAAACGTTCATCAAGTCCGTATAAGAACTGCTGCACTTGATCCTCATCTCGATCTTTTTCTTGCAGAATTCAAAGATTGCATTCGCACTTCCCACAACCACATACACGCAGTGGACGATAACTAGAGACACTGTCCCAAATTTTTGTTAATTTCCCAAAGTATTTTTCAATGGAAATCCCGTGTTGTTTGCAATTTGCCAAGTCCGCCTTGATTTGTTGATTCTTTGGTCCACTTGTGACAGAGAATCTCTTTTTAATATGATCCCATAAATCCTTTGCATTATCACGATGAGATATATTAGACAAGAGGGATGGTTCAATCGACATCTTAATCCACGACACTAGTAGCGCGTTAATCGGTTCCCAATCTTCAGCATCTTGAGAATCAGCTGCTGGTTTCGCTATGGATCCATCTAGGAATCCAAATTTCTTCCGTGAGCACAGCGCCGTTTTGAACGCACATGCCCATTCGTCATAGTTGCGGCCCCGAAGCAGAGATTTTGAGATCACTGCACCTGGATTGTTTGCCGCGGTCAAATCGAACGGTGAAATCGTTCTTCTAATCTCTTGTCGTTCAGTGGTTCGTGAGACATCTTGATCTTAAGACATCTCGGGTTTGGGGTTCGGGGTTCAGGTTCAGTTTCAGTTTCGTTTGTGTTGTAAGAAAAAATGGTTTCGTGCTCTGATACCATGATACGTTCAAGAGCCGCAAGATGAGATAAAATGGTTTTATGTATGTCTTTTTTAGAGTTGTCCATCGATTATATATATGCAGAGACCAATACCCTACTTGCCTAATTACAGAGATCTCTATGAAGCAAATATGGAAATACAAAGTAATGAGAAATGATGACACAATATGTAATTACGGGATTGATATATCCCAATAGATCCTTTCCTTGACTAGCAGCTATGAAATGAATCTTAGCTTCATTTACCATTTTTCTGATGATGTCTGAAGAAACAATATTCAAAGAAACCATCCTTTAGTTTTGAGTTTTCCTTCCGCTACTGCTATGTTTAGGTATATAGATTTTGATTTTTATTTGTTTCTGGTTTTTTAAAATAAATTATTGGTATCTTTCTCATAACATTTCATTTATTGGTTTTTTTTAGTGCAAAACCTAAGATGATCTCAAACCCCACTCTATTTTTCACTCCAAACGTTATTATAGAGTAAAATCATCTCCAACTCCACTCCAAAATGGTGTTATGAACAATATTACTCTATATTTAGCGTGACATTGTTCATCCATCTATTTTGGAATGGAACTTTTTTATTTATAATTTAATCCCTCAATTATTATATGTCATTATCTTATACTTCAACAAAAACTTTGTTATTCTTTTTATTCATATATTTTATGTAAATTGTAAAATTAGTTATTTAGATTAGTAAAAACTTAAACTATAACAATGATATATATTAAAAATATTATTTTTCACTTCAAAAATGTGTTAATTGATTATTTGTAGGAAAAATACACTAGTAAAATTAAACCTAAGTTTACTATTTTCTTTTTAATTATTATTATAATTTCTTAGTTATGTTATGTTATGTAATTTTATTTATCTAAAAACTTTAATTAAAATTATATTCTAATTATATTGAATATAATTAACAAACTAAAGTTGGTTAAATCCATAATTTTGACAAATAGATGGGTATAACTACAAATAATCTATAATAAAGTGAAAATAGAATATATTTAGAATATTTTTTTGGAGTAAAAAAAGAAGTGAGGTTGGAGAAGAAGTCAATGCTATTATGGAGTTACCCTATTATAAAGTGGAAAATTGAGTAATGTGTTGAAGATGTTCTAAAGATGGATCGGGTAGAAATTCTTTAACTATGGTTGTAATGTAGAAATCACTCAATTAAGCTTCTTTAATGATTTAACCTATGTGTCTACAATATCGTTAAAACCTAGACGACTATACTTAAATCAAAACGCAGCGTTTTGTTTTTTCAAAAAAAACAACACATAGAGACTAAAATGACACAAATTCTATAAAAAATACTCATCAACTAAAGATGGATCAGGTTTAACGCACGGTAGATAAAATGGTAAAATCACTAAAGAAACTTACTTGAGGGGTTTCTACATTACAAACATAGTTGAAGGGATTCTACCTGATCCATCTTTAGTTGAGAGGGTTTTGCATTTAAAACTCTTGTTTTCTATAGAATTCGTGTTGTTTTAGTCTATACGTGTTTAGATTGCATAAATTAAAGCATACTCTCTCGGTTTGCATTGGTGATATCATGAGGTTTGTGCAATGACAATTTTTTTTCACTCATGTTGCAAGAGAAGCCAATGTATGTGCTGATAGCTTAGCAAAGGAGGCTAGAATCAAATCCAAACAATGTGTACTCTCTTGGCTTTGACTTGTTTTGTTGTATAAAAGTTGATCTGGCTAAGAGATGTAAATTAACTCTTTATTAAAGGAATGAAATGGCCGGGGAAAAAAAAAACGGGGTGCCCGAAGCCGATGAGACTCGTTTTGATGGGCCTTTTGGCCCAATTATTTTAGGTAGCTGCGATTTGTTACATGACAAAATCCCACTAGCCTTTCAGTTTTTCTCTACTTCTGTCGCATAAATCGTAAACCCTAAATCAGAAATCTTCATTCTTCTCCTTCGATCAATGGCACGAACGCGGATTCTTTCTCTCTTGTTTCTTCACTAGGTTGCTTGAATATATGGACTCTAGATTTCTCTGTTGGAATGATATAGAATGTTGCTATTTTACTCGGAAAAACAAATCCAATTTTCATCTGTTGTGGCTTTAGATTCACGTCAATTTCGCATACTTGATTGTAAATTTGTCTGAAATCTGAACCAAATTGACATTACTTTATTGCGCGAGATCATTAGGAGCAGCAAGAAACAATGGGTGAGATGCTTGCTCGGCACATGTAATATATTTACATGAGTGATTCTAAGTGTTGATGATGTTGATATTGTTCATTGTAGGCTATAGATGAAACAACTAGAGAACAAGGTGGCAGAGATGAAAAAGGCTGCTGCAGAAGGAAGCAAAGCTGAACAAAAGGCAAAGACGAAGCAAGTAGAAGAAGATATATCGAAACTCTCAACAAAGCTCAAGGAGAAACAGTTGAAAGAAGTCGCCTCACAAGGTTATAGCAGCAGTTTCAAGGACGAAGCAAAAGAAAAAAAATCAACTAGTGGTGGTGAATGGACAGTGGTCTTACCTAGTAAAGGAAGACATGCAAGAAGAAAACCAAAACCTAAAGGTCAAAAAGAAGAAGAAGAAGAAGAATGGCAACCATGGGATTCGGATGATCTTGAACTTGATCTGCAGAGGCAAGCAAGACTAAAGCATAATATGGAAATCTCTATGAAGAAAATCGAGAGCTCAGAGTTTTACAAAGCATTCTTAGAACAGATATAGTCTTCTGAGGTGTCAGACAACTTTAGCCGCGTGTTAGGCTCTGAAACGCAGCTGCAGATGGTGATGTACGGTATAGGCAGCATCGAGTCCTATCAATCTCCAAGGTTTCAGCTGAGCATTGCAATCTTGATGACGAGAGAGTTTGATTGGGTTGGTAATAACATTGAAGTATTCGATCCAATCCTCTCTGCAACAGAATCTAGTGTCCTAATATCTCTATGATGCACCGTTCTATCGGAAAACGAGCAAGCTCGCAGGGAAGCTTTAAAGCCAACTCTTTTCTTCATGCCACATTGTGAGGCTAATCTGTACAAGAACTTATTGCAAGCAAACTGGATATCCGATCGATTGTCCAAAATTGCATTGTTTGGGAACAGCTTTCATATGTATGAAGAGCAAGTGTTGTTTGACCGAAAAGCCATCGAGGCCACCAAAGTAATCATAGCTGCACGAAGAATCACAAGCGAGTTTGCTATTGAGACAGTATCAAATGATTACTTTGCGGCATTCCATGATTCAAGCTGGCATTTTTTCATTACTGGTTTAGATTCAGAGCTGCCATTGTTGGTGTAGATTCAGATTTAGAGGGATCTTAGATAATTGTTTTTAAATGCTTTTTTTTGCGTTTTCGTCTATATCCTCTTTGATGATCTTAGCCATCAATAGAGGAGGCAAACCAAATGAAGTTGTTGAAAGGGTGTTAATTTTGCCTATTTTCCTTTTAACAATCGGATTTCGATTTCAAAATGTCTAGAAGAAGTGAGATGAATTGTTTCGGAATATTGAAGAACTCAAAATACGAAGAGTGTAAATGGTTGTTATTCTAGAGGAACAAAATTGGAGGAAATCGTGTGTTACTCTATATTCTTTCCAAATATTACCATTTGAAATAAAAGTGGTGGAAAACAAATTCCACTCATCCTGCTGGAGGAAAATGAAAAAATAGAACAAAATTAAAAGGAACATGTTCCTCTACTAAAAAGAATACAAATTTTCCTCTAAGTTCCATATTCTACTCATTAATTTTTCACTGTCATTATTTTTATCTATTCCTCCCATGACAACCATTTGGACCCGAAAGGTGCTTTTCTCCTTCGTACATTTTACCATTTCAATTCAAGGAAGAGGATATTGTTCTGAAAAGAAAACACAGAGAATGGCAACTAGCAGAAACATGTAGCTTTTGCAAAAAGAATGAGTGAAATGACCTAGCTATTATTAGACATGGAGACAAAGACACCCGGAGAAATCTCATAACATATAAAGGTTCAAGTCATAATAAAGGCATTGCAGGTTTAAGTTTTACAACATTGAGAAAGGGGCAATAGCCACCTTAGGTCGTGGTGGCTTTGCGCTTGATCACGAGCATCATATTCTTTTTAAAAGCTTTGCGCTGCTTGATCACAAAGAGTCGCATCATCTTTGAACTTGCTTGGAAGTGCTTAGGTATGCTGAGTCAGGTTAAAAACATTAACACTTATGAGCAACAACAACAATCACCATCCATAGCTAAAACAACAACCTACTAAGCCTTAATAAGCCAAATGAAACGATGGATATACACATTAGATTAGAGAGAGATAAAACAAATGAAGGGATACCTTGACGGCTTAGTAACAACAGACGACAACTCTTCATGTTAGTTGTAAGAATCGATGAATAAACATTATTGAAGAAATTTCAATTGCAAAGGTATGAAAAGTAGTAAATAAGAACCTTAAGTTCATCAAACATGGCCTGACAACGCTCACACCATCCCTCCAACGGCCTCATAAAACGCCCAATTGGTTTGAAACTATCATTGGGATGACAAAAACATACCCCATGGCAGAAATTACAGGTATGCATTCCCTACCAACTACGTTTACCTCTGAATTCATCGCCCTTGTAAAATCTCCCCATGAACAGATTCAGAAACTCAGTCTGCTTCTACTTGTTGTCAGTCGGAGAAGAACCGTGCATCAGTTCAGGGAAGAAGCTTACATTGTGTATTGTAGCATTTTTTTAGAAGATTTTATTTCAAAATGAATTTTGTAGATTTAAATTAAACTAAAGATGTCTTTGTACACTCAAGACTGTGTCATTAGCGATTCTAATGTTTTATTTTTAATCAAGAATAATTAAAAACAAAAAAATTCCACCGATGAGAGATTTCTTAAATTTTGCGGTTGTTTATTGTTTCCCAAACCAACCAGCTTAAAAGGCTCAATATTCAGGCATATTATTAAGCTGAACATGTGGGCTTAATAAATGAAAATATTATTTGATATTTGGGTTTTTATTGATTAAATTCCAATTGTGATTCATCAAATCCAATTAGGCTAGTGGAATGAGATTACAAACAAGTGAGCTCGAAGAAGAGAGAAAGTGTTCGTGTTTCACTCCTTTAGTCGTTTTTGCTTCAAACTTCCTCCTTTTCTACTGTAGCACCCAAGATGACACAAAACGACTCGACAAAATTTGAAAACATCAAAACGACACCTAGTCCCAACAAAAGACTAAACTCCATAAGAAAAATGATGTCTCAAAAGTGCTAAAACACACACCAAATAACTTCAAAGGTGCTTATAGTGTAGTTTGATCTTTTTCTGCATGCATTGTACAATGTCATAGACTTTTTCTAGTGTTTTTTTGTTGTTGTTCAACTGAATCTAAAAGCAGCGTATGAATGTAAAACAGCAAAGAAGAACGAAACTAATACCAAAGGTTCATTAGCACGATCAGAGCCCTAGTCCCGAGATTTATAAAGTTAGAATCAAACACAAAATTTGGCGGTGCACAAAATTTGAACATACAATTTTGATACATCGTCGTACTTTACTAAATGTAAGAAACAATACTACTGAGCAGAGCTCCCAAAAAATTATCCAAGCTAAAAGATCAAGTCAAAAAGCATTGCTAAGTTTAACTTGCAAATTAGAAATAAAAGAGAAACTTGAAACTAACTTTATGATTCTCGTCTATTTTACTAATAAGAAATTTAATATCATCTATCTTCGTATGTAGGGAAGGGAGGCATATCTAGATGTTTCCTTATCATTAAGGGATGATGATAACAAATAAAAGTTGGAGCTGAAATTTCATGGCTACAAAGAAAATTTGAGTCTCTTCATATCTCAGATTTGGGAAAAGTTCCAATCTTTTCGTCCCAACCACCAAAACTTTAAGGTATGTTTGCATACAAATCTATAGATTCTTTTGTTATTGTGTATGCCTTTTGCAAGAATCAAATAAAAATCTAAACAATTTCATTTTAGATTACCAAGGAGACTATGGTGAGAACGTTTTATAGTGCATTGTCACCTCTGCCTGCACACGCTCAGCAACTGTGGTCTGAAGCGATGATGAAAAGTTATACCATGGACGAGAAGTTCGATGTGTTGGAGGGAATTAGTTTTGATGATATCTCCAATTTCATTTCTGTTTTACACTCCAAAGTAAGTGATTCAGTTGTTAGACGTTATTTACTTTGTTACTTCAATTCATTTTAAATGACTAATCTATTGTGCAGATTTACATAGAGGGCGTTTGTTTTGGAGATATGTCAAGAGATGAAGCAATAGCAATCTCGGATTTACTGGCTGTGGAATAGTAAGCGATGTTTGAACGTGGCGGCACATACTTTGGCTAAATATGGTTCATCAAATAATTCATTTTATACCGGTTATATTTATTCACCATTTTGGTTAACAAATTGCTTAACATCTCGAATTATATACCACCACCATTTCAGAATAGTTGATTTTTTGGATTTTTCACATATATTAAAAAAAACAATTAATGTTTAGTCATAAATATATTATTTTCTCTCACTATACATTTTCCCATGACTATGAACCAATAATAATTCATCAAATTCAAATATCCTCAATTAATAACTCTTAAAGTTAATCATTTATTAACATTAATCAATAAAAAGTAAATAAAAATTCTAGAAAATCAATCTTTGTGAAACAAGATAAAAACCTAGAAAATCAACTATTCTGAAAGGGAAGTAGTAAGATTTAAGTATTTTTCCTGGAGAAAAACTGTTAAACTGTTATAAATTTCGTAAGGTGTAGTATATTAATATTGAAGTAGTTTTACATCATCGATTGTTGTAAAAATCATGGTGCCAGACAATTGTAGAAACAGTTACAGGTATATTTATGAGAGCCTGGTGGCTTCTCAATACAAGTTCCGAATCCTTTTAGCTTCTTGAAACACTCTTCCCTACACTTTGACAACCAACATTGTTTCCCCGGCTCTAGTTCTTGTCTGCATCTCTTTTGTGCCTCAGTTTTAGGAATAATCAATAGCACTGCAGCCAATTATGAATACAATTTTCATAAATATGTATGTATATTCCTAAAAATTAAACAGGTTTGTATGGATAATAGTGCATATAACAGAATGTTGGCATTAGTCAATTTCTACGTGCCTGCACATAATCCTAAAACTGCTTCAATATCGGCATATTGTAGACGATAATATTTAAAAAACAAAAACAACCAAGTTAGTTACCTGAGAAGAGAACCATCAAAACCATAAAATAAGAAACAAATTGCTTAGACATGGTGAGAGACTTTTTTATATTTTTTTATTCTTTCTTATGATTTATGTAAGTCTGTTTTTCTTTTGCCAAATAATCTGTCTTATATACTACGTGATAGTCAAACCATACTATGGTAGTTCTCTTAAATATTAATAAAAATTATTCATATTTAGTAAGTTTTAAATGCATTGACTCTTACAAATCATTTGTTGACCGAAGAAGTATAATCTGTACGAATTGTTTAAGAAAGAAAAGTTTTCTCAAGGACTAGATTACATGTGGCGGCCACATCATCACTATCGACCGCAACACTTCCCTTAGACACGGCCCAGAGCTGATGCTTACGAAATGGGCTTAAGTGTGCTCAGTCCCAAAGATTCATGCTTCTTTTGGGCTAGGGGTTGGTCTTCTTCGAGAGACTGACTCTTGTTGAGCTAACAACACAGATGGATTTATGATGAACTTGGATATCGAAGATGAACACGAATCCAATTCTGTAGAGTTTGGTTTGTGAATTATCTTTTTGCCAATGTAACCCATGTTTCTGGATTGGTTTCGATAAATTTTACATGCTTGGTTCGAGAACTCTACCCAACACAAACCGGAATACTTAAATGTTCAAATTATTTCTATTACATATTCAAAGTGTTATGTAAAAAAATTATTACATAATTACTTTTAGACTTTTTAATATTTTTTCTTTTTAACGGATATTAATCTTTATATATCATAATATTTAGACGGATATCTTAAGTTCGAATATGGATCCGGATAGATTTATGTACAATGGTATTGTTCGTTTGTCTGCCGCTAGCGGCTGCGGCTGCGACCTGCCACCAGACGCAGCGGTTGTTGTTTGTTTGACAGCTGCACAGTTGATCGTTGCGACTAATCACAACAGTTCCAGACGCAATGCTGAATCTTTTTAGCGATCATAAATTTCAGACGCAAATCGCTACGTCTGGACGCAGCGTTTGGCCACAGGAAATTGCGTCAGGTAAGCGAACACCGCTTGAACATTATATTTTTATATGTGTAGAAAATTCAAGAACACAATCATTTAGGGGTATATTCAATCAAGAATTTGGAATGATTTGCGTAAAATGACAAATTTTATGTTATTAAAATATGAATTTTAAAAAATCTTTTAAAAGACGGTTCCCTTTTATTAGTTGAAATTTCTACATTCGTTTTTGTTGTGTGGTTTGGATAAAGTTATATGAATATTAAAAAAAAAAATTAATTAATATTGTATAGTTTTAATTGTATTTAAATGTATTTAACTAAAGCTATATATTTTTGATGAATTTTCGATTATTCGGTTTGGTTACATAAATTTTGGGTTTGGATTCCGTTCGGTTTAGGAAAAAAATATTAAAATCAATATATATTTTTATAGTCCCAATAACCTTCTTCTTCACTTGGTCTCTTTTTGCTTCGCCGGTCGTTTCTAAGACCGCCGGCATCTGTCGGCGGGTTTTTTTTTCGCTTCTCATTTTACTATTTTTTTTACTTTGAATATAATTTTAGTTAAATAAAAGAAATCTGAGATAGATCTATAGAGAAAGACGAAGAAAAGCAGAAGATGAGAAATTTCTGACAATATCTGAAAATTTCTTCGACAATTTTCGTCTCTTTCCTCTCCTTAATTTCAATTTGTTGGTTCATTTAAGTATCGTAGAAAAATTATTTTTTTGTTTTAAATTAAGTGATAGTTTTAAAATTTTAATGTAATTTTGGTATTAAATACCTAATTTAACTTCAAGTGTAATAAAAAAATACCAATTTTAGGGGTAAAATAGAATTTTTAATATATACTTCCTCTGCTTTTTAATATAGTGTGTTTTAGAGTTTTTAGTTTGTTTCACAGTATAAACTGTTTTATATTTAAATGCAAATTTCAAATGCAACTAACTATATTATGTCGTGTTTTTCATGATTGTTTTAAACTAAATATTAAATAAAATTATTCTAAAAAATAATAAATTTTCTTAATTTTTGTGCTTTCACTCAAAACACCCTATATTAAGAAATATAGGGAAGTATTTTTTTTTTTAATATGTATAAGAACATCTTAAATAACATTTATTGTGAAATATAGAGAGTATGTATTATCCTGACAGTTTTTTTTTATCGAATCCAATATTTAAATAGTCTTAAACATTTACACGGCTTAAAGCATCTCCAATGTATTCCCTCATTTTTATCTTCAAAATAGAGTAACTCCAAAATGGAGTTGGATTTCTCTCCGATGTATTCCTTCATTTTTTACTCCAAAAAGAATATTTTTAGTATATTCTTCATTTTCTATTTTATTATTAATTGCTAAAAATACACTTTATCTATAAAATTTACAAATTAACTCATTATTTTTTTTCTTTCAAAACTTTCACAAATTGTGATATTATTTGAATTTAACCATTACAATATCATAAAAAAATAACAAAACAAAGCACATTTTAATTTAAACATCACCATTTGAATATTTTTCCCATACATGATCAATTAACGCATTTCGAAGTGAAAAATGAGCGTTTTTATCTTTGATTTCTCTGAATCGAGCAAGAAAATTTTGGAACCGAATATTTTCGTCTTCAGCTACTTCTACCTCTGGAGGTGGAGCTTCTCTTCCAACTTCAATTGGAGCATCGAGATCGCGTTCATCCTCGATTATCATGTTATGTAAAATTACACATGTAGTCATTATGTCATGTAACACATTCTTTTTCCAAAAACAAACCCGTCTTTTTCCAAAAACAAATTTTTGTTTCAAGACTTGAATTCGATACAAGATCCGAATCTTCGTGCATATGTTCAGAGTGAACAAACACGGATTTTACAAAAAAAAGGGCAGAGCAACAACAAAATCCACCTCAATCTGGTTCATTTTGACAATATTTTAATGATCTTGGTGGATCTGGAAGCGGTTTACCAGATTATTATTAGTCGTTTTTGCATTAAATTTACTTTATGTTATTTCTAATTTCAGTATTTTTATGTATTTTTAAATTTAATATTAGTTTATGCTATTATAATAAAATCCCATCATCATATCTATAAATTTTAATCGAGTCCAAATATATTTTAGTTATTTAATTATATTAAATAAGAAGTGAAATTATTACAAGAATATTTGATGAGTCATATTTTGTTGTGCTGTTGTGCATATGTGACAAGTATATTATTTAAAACTTTTTGAAAAATAATGAAACCATAAAATCATTTTCTCGTAATATTTGTTAAAATGAAAGGTACAATTTTAAAAAAATGATAAAATATGAAGGACTAAATTATAAATAAAAAAGTTTAACTCCATTTTAGAGTTGAAAATGGAGTTACTCCATATTCGGAGGAAAAAATGGCATTTCCCCATTTTGTAGTTAAAAATGGAGTAGGATTGGAAATGATTTTACTGCAAAATGGCATTTGAAGTAGAAAATGGGGTATGGTTGGAGATGCTCATAGCCACTTAGAAACAAACTAAATTAATTAAGGTTAGGGTGTCATGTTGGGAGAAGAGAAAGAAGCGATTAGCCGAAGAGAGCGTTTTTAATGAAGCAAATATTTAATGAAAGAAAAGCAAGCCATTGGCCAAACCTATCTTATCAACAACATAACATGACATTGACAATGATATTAAGGCCCTTTCTTTTACTCCCTCATATGCTCTCATGTGCTTCTTGTCTCCTCTCACGTGGTTTCACCACCTTCACATCCGCTCTTATTCCCCATTGAGACGATACCCCACACCTATCCATCATTATTAGGGCTGTTATCATCGACCAAACGGGGTTAGTCTAGCTCACTCCATTTTTTAATTCCGGTCTGTGGACTATGGTTGGTCGGGCTTAGCCTTGCTTGACCAACGTGTAGCAGGTTTAGCCTACAAAAAGGATACTGGCTAAGCTTAACCCTGGTATAAACAGGTCAGACCGTTGCGCGGGACTTCAACCAGCCGATGATAACTTCACTAACATTATGGATTCGTTTCAATCAATTAATTTCAAAGCATTCCGCAAAGCAGTGCTATGTTTTGTTTATTACTTAAGAGTTAAGAGTCTTAAGACCAATGAATTGGTTGGTTTGAATCTTCTGTTATGAAGAAATTACGATGAGAGATTAAAGGAAGAGTCCCAACTTTGTTTGCCTTTATAGATATATCAAATATAAGAGTAATCATACAACTTTTATAATACAGTTAGAGGCAGTTTTTAAATCATGCCTCGACATTTCAATAGTGCTATTGCCATGTATAAATGCAAGAAACCAAAAGAAGATTAATTAGCAAGTATTAACACCGGCGACCACCTCTGCAATTAAGAGCACCGGCATTGTAGGTGATGACGCCAACAAGGGATGACGATTTGGCTGCTAAACTTGAAGCTCTAGCGTAGCTGGCTCCAAGTCCCGATCCAGAACGTGTGAAGAAAGCTCCGTTTAGGAAAAGGTCTCCTTCTGATCTCCAGTTCCAATGCTTCCATTGCCAGTGCCCTGCATAGTCTCTCTTTGTCACCTGCCACATACAATAGATCCATCAGTTTTCGCTGTAAGAATCAAGATGAAACTGTATACGAAAGCGCAGTGTTAAGTATTTAAACTTGGTTTGTGTTTCTGATTGCAATCAAAGCTATTTCCACCTTATTAGAAGGGTTATATTTGGCTACCATCATCATCTTTTGACAAAAGACAAGAAAGATCGGTCCTTTGAGTCTACCTAATCTTGTAAGAGTGCAAAGTCTAGAGACTTTAGGGATTCAAAGAGAGAAAGTACCTCTTTAGCAAATCGGTTTCTCGGGGCGAGGTATCTGTTTCCTTGGCTGTTGATGGTGGGGCTCGCACTGCCACCAATTGCATACATTTCCCAATGCGTGTAGTCATTGTTTACTACATGAAAATATCCATGCCTACACCTGCAATGGAAAAGGTTTATTTTGTCTTCGAATCTAGCAAGTTATCTATCTGATCAGAAGGAAGAATCTAGCTGAGCTTGAGTAAGATCATAAAGCAGGCAAAGTATGTACCTTGGCATTCTCTGGATAAGACCCTCACCAAAATGATTGTAAGCAATTGTAACCTGCATAACCTTGTCCCTTGTGTAGGTATCACTATGCCCCAATAGCATAACCTGTCAAGCACAATCAATCATCATCACTACCAAAACCCTAAATCATCGATTCCATCAAACCAAAAACTGTGAAATCTAAGACAGATTACCAACCAATTGAAGCTTCTTCTAGTCTTACCTCATTGTGGTGGGTGAAGTAATTGCTGGAGATAGTAATGGCCGTGGAAGCCATAACGGCATCGATGAGCCCATCAGCGCAATTAGAAAGCGAATTGTGATCGATCCAAATATGACTCGACCCAAAGATCGAGATCCCATCTCCGTCGGCCATCGTCCTCCACCCGTAATGCGACGGAGAGCTTCTAACCATGGCGTTACCAGTCGGCTTACAGTCATGAATATGGATCCCATGGATGATAATGTTCGTCACGAACTGGATGGTGATGCAGGCGCCATTAGCGATGTGGACATTGACGCCACGGCCATCGATTGTCTTGAAGCTGTTCATAATGAGCTCTTCCTTCAATGTTATGACCATGTCGCGCTTGAAGACGATCCAGAGAGGCTCGTCTTGGATCACGGCGTGACGGAGTGTCCCGGGTCTCGGGTTAACCGGGTTATCGTCGCCAGGGTCGCTGACGACGTAGTAACGACCGTCTCGACCGCCGATTGCGTTGCGACCGAATCCGATCGAGCAATCGGCAAGATGCTTTCGCCGGAATTGCCATCTCCGGTCACATCGCCAGCAATCGTCGATCGGATTCCCGGTGGAGCAAGAAAAATACCCTAATCTTCTCCGCTCTGTGCTGTTCCGAATGCCCCTAAACCATCAAAACCGGTTTTGTCGAACCAATATTATCTCAAAATAATAATCACATAAATTAATTTGACATGATTAACCAAAATCAAACCAATATTTTTGAGTGGGCCACTTAATGTCAAACTAAAGGGTCATTTGACAAAATTTGCGTTGAGAACATTCTTAAGCTATGATTTACGCAGTAATAATTCTCTTGGTGAAAAAAACCTGCTTTGATACGCAATTTAGTCCTATTTAACATTGCACAATCAAGAATCCTATCATTTCTAGAAGCCAAACAAAAAAAAAAAATTGCGAAAATATCTGAGAAATGACAGTATAACAGTGGAATATGTTTTTGAGTTATAATCCAAAATACTATTCGTTATTAGTTTAATCCGAGATATCATTGAAGCACTTTTAATATTTGTGATTTAAATAATTAAGTAAATATGTGAATCTAACTGGTTCTATATATGACAAAAAAAAAAAAAAAACGAGATAAGACTGAAACTATTGTTATTACTGTTGCCATTGAAAGAATCCGGAGAACAACACTACACGAGGGCAGATGCATGGGCTGGTCGCAAATTCACTGTTTCTAACGATTATTAGGTGATTGTTGGAACATTTACACATGTTTTTTCAAAACAAAAACAAAAACATTACACGTGTTCTTCTGGTCCAATAATTCCATAAGAATTTTGTTCGCAAGCAATCCCTAATATTTATTACTTTTATTTTATTTATTTGCTAAATATTTATTTAAATGATTCAACTAAATGATCTCGTGCATTGCATTTAATGAAGATAAGATCCCATCCAAATCCAATTCAACTAAATGAACCCATGTACATGATGTTTGATGTTTGGTCCACCCACAACTCTGAAACGCTCAGTAAGAAGAATAAGCATAAAGAACTTATCTTAACTACTAGTACTAATTAATTTACTCACACCCATTATATTTTTCACTTTTCATATACATACTATATAGTTATCTTATATGTTAAAATCAATCTTTTCATTTCAATTTCGTTTTTTTTTTCTGTGGGCGGGAACCAATGAGTTAAAAACGGTTAAATTGCATAAAATAAATATTTATCTTTTTGGTCAAAAATAAATATTTATCATAAGAATGAAAAAACATATAAAGGGAAAAAGTAGGGGAAAAAAAATGGAATCGAGGTCTGGTGTTTGGCCCTATGGATTGACCCTTTGACTAGAATGTATAAAATTCTTACAGAAGCGCCATGTGAGTTCTGCTCCACATAAATACAACTTACCAGTTTTCTGATTTTTTCTTAAAATTACTTAATTAATTTTAAAAAGAAAATCACAGGAATTAATCCAACCTAACGTCACGAGATGCTGGTCCTTAAGAGTTAAGTGTAATTTATTGTTTTACTAACTAACCAATCGAAATAGGTACTTACTGTTTAATTAGCAAAACAAACATTAATCACTATTCTAATAAAGCTAAAACACAAACACCTTAATATATGACTCTCTTTTTTTTTCTTTAACTAACAGAAAAACTCACATGTCCACCATGGCAGCTACTTCGTCAGGATTCTCAACTGCATGTTCATGCCATGTTTCATTAGACCTGTAAACAATTTATCTAATTGATTACTATCTCCGAAATGAAACAACTCATTTATAAAAACAATATACTAAACCTCGCTAATCACTACTAATATACACATTGAAATGTTGCATTACTAATAACACTGGTGTTTGAGCACACGGATCTATACTCTCTATATGATCAATAAAAAGTTCCTAAACTACAATAATTTTGAGATCTATAATACTCCAGTAATTCAAGTTATGCTGATCAGTAATTTAAAGTAAGAAAAGGGTTTTCTTGATCCACCATAGATTGAGTTGTTGGAGCTTCGATGCTCTATTCTATGAACCAGATCACGTAAAACAGTTGACCCAAACTGAGCTAAGAACATTCCGATATGATGACAATTAATGGACGATACCTGGTGGAATCGACGCCAGTGAAGAACATTGATAGGAGTAATGCAGAAGCGAAGAGGACAAGTACTTGCGTGATAGCCATTGTTCTTGCTTTGCTCTGTGGTGTTTCTTTGTCTCTGTCCGAAACAGAGGCTTTTTGTCGGTCTATTGTGTTGGAAGAAGATGAAGGAAGGAGGAAGATGAATAGAGTTTAAGAAAGGCTCTAGTGGGAGGAGTTATTATATAAGAGAAATTGGGCGTGACATTTTCTTCTGGAATAATAATATATCCCCTATTTAATTATTTAGAAAAGATCATACAACTTCTTCATTAATTTTATTTTGTTAAAATCCTGTCATGAACATAGCTCAAAATGGCCGGATAATGACATATTTTGTTTACCATAGTTTGAGTTAATTTTTCGCATTTATAACGGCCAAGGTTGAAAATGTAGGTGATGCGACAAGAGACAAATATTACAAACAAGAGGAAATAGAAGATAGGTCTCGTTTTTTTCAACAAAAGTGGAAATGCTAATGAGAAATGATCTTATAATTTCAAAACTTTCATATTTTACATATTTTGTACTTGCTAAAAATATTAGTTTGTCTAAATAATAGCCTATAGTGCTATTTAAGTTCTCACTGGCCTAAGCCTCTCTCTCTCCCTCGCTCTATCACGTGCGGTAGGCCAGGTTGATCACGTGCCGGATGGCTGCTCATTCTGACACGTTCTTCTCAGAGATATCTCCACGTCATTGTTTGATATAAATGTAATATATCTGTTCGTCGGCGGCGAATGTCCGGAAAACACGCCGGTCATTGGTTCCAAGGTGGCAGGTTACAAAGACAAACCAATCAAAGTTGTGTGTATTACCTTGAAGACCCAATCGTCGTCGTTTGTTTATATTTCCTACTGTATATTTAAAAGAAAACGTTAAAATTCGGCTACTGTTGCATAACGGTTCATATAATATACAGTTACATATTGATGCAAAGAAAGAAAAAGTTAAACGATTTAAAGATAAAGTTATGATATACAGCCAAAGTATTATTTGTAACAGTTATAACAAAATACATTATATATATATATATATATATATTTGGCACTATATATAATATATCTTTTAATTTTTTTTCATCGTCACAACTAATTTTTTTTTTATCATATGTTACATCATTTTATAAAATATTTAAAATTTATATTTCATCACAACTAATGATCTTATCAATTACGATCTAATAAACTCTGTGGACGAATCCACAACAAATAATCTATCCACACCTTGAAAATTCAAGACCAATAATCTTTTTTGCACCATGTTAGAAATTTTCGGTAAACTTACATAAATCTACAAAATTCATATTTTCTAAGAATAGAATTGCAAACATGATGTAAAAGCAAAAATTAATATTTGATTAACCACTAGACAAATGAAATTTCCACAATTATATGTTATATTTAAGAAAGGATATTTGCTATTATAAATGGACCGCACGTACGTCAAAAAATATATATGAGCAGTTTTTTTCTCATTTGACGATCGGGGATTCTACATGCGATAAAAACAAAACCGTTTTCTGTCACAATCTCCGGCCGACGCCGGCGTCGGCTATACTCTTGTTTCTCTTGCTTATAGGTTATAGGGTTTTCTCTTTTAAATAAAGTACAAAATGTTGATTACCAAGGAGATCTCTTTGGTGATTCATCTTCAAGGCCTATGTTTTGTGTTCCTCCGACCATAATCTGGCGGTTACCCCGCAGATTCTGTGTCGGCTTCAGTTCGTTAGGGATCCCCCCATACGGTTTACTTCAGTTCATCTTTGTAACCGTTCAAATATGGGATCCATGCATATCCACTATCGGTGTAGATGATGAGATTATGAGAATTGGGAAGATTAAACTCATATTGCTCTTGAATCTGACTGACATTGATCCATTCAAACACCGATTCTCAAAAACAACGGAAGATCTGAAACCCATTGTTGACTCAATCTATACAACATCGCAATCCATTTCACAAACTACATGGCGTGTTATTGAAGAAAATCTGATTACGATTTTGCTTCATATTACCCTTGGAATTGGTGAAGAATTGAAAAGCTTTCAATATGAGGATTGTATGAGACAAATGGATATAGCGGAAGAGATACATGAATGTTGGCGTTACATATTATCAATGGAGGTTATGGAAGAAGAAGGTATATATCTTCAGGATTGTATCGGTGCAAAGAGAATCCAGATGCCAAGACACGAATACGCATCGCTAGATGGGCAGACAAAGTCAGAGCTAAACCTTGATAGAAGGTTTTGGATACGTAAACCTAGATATCTAATTGTGGAAACATAACTTCAAACAACGCAAGCATTGCATTGGGTTTTATCATGTTGTGTGTAATTACGAGGCTTAGCCAAGAGTTGCTAGCCAAACACATAATTCGCATTAGAAAAAAAAAGAATACATAGAAGGAAAATAACGGAATTAAGTATCCGTTAGCGAGTAAGACTTTACTTCGGAAAGTATCATCAAATTCACTTTTCATGTTATGCCTTTCTTAGCATATGACGCATATATATGCATATGTAATAATTTGTTTTCCAAAAATTTTATATATTGACTTTGTAACCCTATTTTGATATTAATGAAATTGTTTATCGAAACAAAAAAATAGATTGCATGTACATCAATAAAAAATGGACTGCACAATTGTATAATAATGTATATTAAAGGTGGAAATGTGGAATTATTAAGTGGATCCGAGTTTCAATATGAGATCGGATTGGAAATCCGCATATGTCTTGATGTTTAGGTGGTTATCCGAAACCCCCAAATCCATATTCGAATAGTTGTAGCATAAATTCAGCGGATCCGGATCCGTTCAGTCTTTAGTTATATTTCAAGAAAATCATATGGAAATTTGATAATATATTAGCATAAACCAATAAAATGCATAAATTAGTATTTTCTGTAATTTTCTTTTTAGTTAAATAAATTCTATATCACTAATTTATTTTACATAAAATATTTAAAATATATACAAAATCTTAATAATTTCCAATTTCAAGAAGTACACACACTGACACACAGAGTTCAATTGATTCATTAATTTCCACATGTCGGACAATCGACAGTGATTAGGCTTCCAGTCTGATCAACATTAATGAACAAAAACAATTTAGTATTTCTTCTGTTTTTTTTTGGTTTTAAAAGTGATGTTTTCAGTTTTTAATACAAAATTAAATAATTTTTTTATTGTTTTTGACTATTTGTATTCTGTATATTATTTTTTTATTGATTGAATTGTGTTTAAATAGATAATAAATAATTTTTTTATTATGATAAAATAAAAATTAAATGAATCATGTGCAAAAACCTTAGGGAGTATTATGCAATATGCATAGATGATGTTCAATGATAACAATAATGAGTTCGGACAACAAAGGACTATGTCATGTGTGAGTGTTCTTTTCCATTCTTCATTCGGATACTGGATAATAATTTGTAGGGAAAATAAAAATAAAAATAAATAAATAACACATTTAACAGCTAAAGTAATTAAGTTGTAAGTCTTAAATTGTCCACGCGAAAATATCATCTTTTATTCGCCACATTACGTGGACATTTCAAAATTCGGCCATTTAAATCTTCAATTTTTAAAATTCGACTAATCTAAACACCAACTATCGAGAGAACGTTTTAAATCATAAATTTATCTTCATTTTGTTTTTAAATCACAAACTTTGTTTGACTCGGCCAAAATAAGCTAAACATTAATTTTATTAACAGACTTAATTAACTCTGTCAAATCATCTTTACACTTTTTGTTAAAACAAAACGACACCGTTTTATATATTAAGAGAAAACAAAACGACACCTTACCGATCGGAACCTTATCGCCACAACTCGGGGTAGATCTTGATCGTCTTATCCTCGCTGCTTGCTCGCCGATGAAGCTCCTCGACACACGCTGGTCGCAGACCACTTCATCTCCGCCGTGCACGATCAGAAGCAGAACCTCCACCTCCTCAAACCTCTCATGTAGTTCCGCACATCGCAACCAAAGAACACAAAGCTCTGCAAAAAAACAAAAAATGGGGCTACTTCGATGTCGATATTTGATAAATCTCGCTCCTTTACTACCTTCACACTTCCAATCTCACAACTTCTACACAACCTGATTCTTCCGTACTCCCAGTTTCATCTCTATCCTACAAATCTCAGCTTCTTCTCTCCCCCACGAACACCAAAACAACAACGAACCGTTCGATTTCCGATTCGGCTCGATTCGCTCGCTCCGTCTTGTTCGTACCTCCCGGTGTTGAAATCAGACCTTTTGCGGGTCATTCCCAAATGAAAGAAGTTGAATTCGTCAAGAGCAGAGCTAGAGACTGTCCTAAAGACGATCGTCAATAGATTGTTATTCTAGGTCGTTCTAATGTCGGAAAATCGCGCATGTGATGTAACTTGATTTAGCAAAGAGGATAGAGGTGAGCTGGATGAGTCAGCTGAATTCGCCGGTGTAGCCATGAACAATGGCAACGATACTGATCGGACGAGCAAAGAATTCGTCGGCGGAGGGAGAGCCAAAGAAAAAAGATGATTTTTTAATTTTTTTTTCTCTTGATATATAAAACGGTGTCATTTTGTTTTAACAGAAATTGTAAAGAGTATTTGACAGAGTTAATTAAGTCCGTTAATGAAGTTAACGTTGGCCTATTTTGGTCAAGTCAAACAAAGTTTGTGATTTAAAAACAAAGTCAAGATAAGTTTGTGATTTAAAACGTTTCCACGATAGTTGATGCTTAAATTGGCCAAATTTTGAAAGTCGAGGATTTAAATGGCATTTTTTTCAAATATAAATCTACTGATCCGTCCACGATAGGAGGGCCATTCTCATGTGAGTAAGAAGCATACACGTAGAAATGTGGAAACATCAATATGATATTTTTCGAGTACTCTCTGAAATTAAAGTTAGTAAAATATCATGGGATTTAATTTGGTTGGAAACCGGATAAAATAAAATAAAGACAAAGGGATAGGTTTAAGCCGGGTCTAAGAGAAGAGATCCGCATTGAATTCCATTTTATACTATCTGAGTTTTTCGGTGAAAGAGAGAAATATATGAGGATATTTTCGCAAATTTAAAAGTAGACAGATTGTCTCAGTCGAGAGAGAGAAAGCATGAAAATTAGGATCTTTTCACACTGATCTAACATGAAACACTAAGATTACAAATGGAGGGAGAGATCAAGACACTGATCTTGACTACCATTCTCACTATTCACCACGTTACAGTAGTGATGATCCAAAATCTGAACACGTTGTTGACCAAAATACCCACCTTTGCTATCTCTACCTTGGTGGGATGTTGCCAACATGACATGAGCACCGTTGGATCTGAAGATTGGGTGGTCAGGATGAATCGCTGGAAAACAGTCAACGGACGCAGAAGAAGGGTATCTTAAGATGGTCAAGCCGTGTGGAGAGGGAGAGGATAAGAAGACAGGTAACGTGTGAAGAAAGTCATTGTTGTTGACGAAATCGTAAGCCCTTTTGGCTCTTCTAGCAGCGGTTCTCTCCTTCTTGTGGGCGTTCTGGTGGCCTCCTAGGGCTTGGGAACTATGGAACTTTCTAGAACAAAAGAGGCAGGGGAATACTCTAGATGAAGATGTGTCTTCGTCTGTCTTGTACTTGGCTTCTTGAGTTTGCTTGATTTCTTCTTCCTCCTCCTCTTCTACTTGATGGTGATGATCTTCTTTCATTTTATGTTATCTATACACATCAAAATGGACTAAATCTAAGATTAACTTCCAATGAGTGCACAAAACAACTTGGAGAGCCAACCCTAAAACTGAGAATCAAAATGATAAGGGTATGACAATTTATATACCTTGAGTTGAAGACCAAGAGAGAGAGAGAGAGAGAGAGAGTGAATGTGTTGTGGGTTTAAGAAGATGAGTTTAAAAAGGTAAGAGAGAAGATGAGAAGTAGAAGAGAAGCCAAGTTACGATGGTGTTTGAGGAGAGTTGGAAAATGTGAAGAATCTGAATCTGTGAGTGGATTCATTAGTGTTGTTACTATTAAGTGCTCTGTTCTGTTGCAGAGCCAACTTTGGGAGCAGGTTCTTTTACCCGTATGGGCTTGGGAACAGAGGAGATAAGAGAGAGTCAGAGATAAAGAGAGAGAGAGAGAAGAGAATGAGTAAAAGGTGGTGCATATTGATGAGAAGGAGAATGATTGGTGAGAAAGAAAGAGACTTTTTAATTGGGAAATGGAACTTCTTTTTCTTCTGTCTTGAGGTTAGCATTTTTTTGGGTTTTTGCTTCTTCTTTTAAATGGAACTCTATTTGCTATTGGCCTAATCAGAACTTCCTCCTTTGTAATCTTGACCATGCCTTAAATGAACTTGAAGACTTTTTTCCTTTTGTCTTTTAATTTGGCACAGATAAGAATCGTAAGATTAATTCCTTTGAAAAGGTGTAATTGAGACACATACTAACAAATCAAAGACATCAAGGATTGGGAAAGTGATGCCAAATTGGTGTAAGAAAAAGGAAGGATGCTCCATAACTTGAGAAGCAAATGGGTAGTCATAAAGACTGTGATGGGTCCTGACTCCTGACTGGTCGCACCGCCCACTTTCCCTTGCAACTTGTCTCCACCTAGTTGGCTACTCCTCACTCACCCCAAACAATAAGTAATAAGCCATTGGGCTTTACGTTTATGGATCTGTTGCGGCCCATTTAGCTTTCATTTGTATTACACCTAAAAAACCCCAAACACAAGTTTTTCTTTGTTTCTTTTCTACATTGAGTTTTTAAAAATATTTACGTTCTTTTTGTCAATCCATAAATACGAGAAGAGTGTGCCAACAATATATATACACGAAAAGAGTGTTTATTATGTTTGTAGAGGGTTACTTATATTTTATGATTATAGTTTTATATATTTATTTATATGAGTTTTACTATTTTTCTCTGATAAATTGTTTGTTTCCTAGATGCGCCTCTAAAAAAAATTACATTGTATTCTGTGATATCATGGCCGGCGTTATACGTTGGGTTTAACTTTGCTCCTATAATCCTATTCATGCTCTATTCCATATTTTGAGAAATAGAACATTTGTCAATAACAATGAAGGCTATGAAGCTCTATGAAGCTGTATCAAGGTCCAAGTGCGAAAAAATAAAATGTTGTTGTTATAGATAGTCTATAATCACAGTAAGGAACTGTTAAAAGTAAACAAGAAGGGAAGGCTGTTGAACCCAACAAAAAAAAAAAAAACAAACAAACAAACAAGAAGGGAAGGTTAGGTAGTATGCATGGGCAAAATACTCGAATCCGAAGAACCAAACCGAATCCGAACCAAAAAAGAGGAACCGAACCTGAACCGAAACCGGTAAAATATCCGAATGGATCCTAGATTCTTATATTCGAAGAACCGAAACCGAATCCGAATCCGAACCGAACCGAGAATCGAATGGATACCCGAAATACAATTATATATCCAAAATATTAATTATATTTAGATTTGATAACCCAAAATTACAATTAATAATCCGAATATATTAGTTATTTTTATACCAAAATGATTGAGAGATCCAAAATAACCAAAATATACGAAGTTTTTAGTTATATTTGTTAAGTTTTGACCAAATTTTATTTAATTTAACCAATTTTATTCAAATTTAACCAATTTTCATTTTATTTTTATGATTTTTCGGGTACCCAAAACCGAACCGAATCCGAACCGAAATTCTAAAATACCCGAATGGATTCTAAATCCTAAACCCAAAAACCCGAATAACTCGAACCGAACCCGATTGGATATCCGAACGCCCATGGCTATTAGGTAGCATGAAACGATGAAAAGAGATTCAAGAGGAGGTTAGGTAAGAAGAGTGGTGGAGGAGCAAAAGAGTATGCGATGAGAGTTAAGCGCCAATGCCACGTCACTTCTCTCTCTTTCTCTCCTTTGTTTTGTCTAATTTAATTTTGAACAGTTGGTGGTAGCTACTCGCTACCGTTCTTCTTTCAACATTTGCATATTGTTCAACATTGTCTACATTTATATATATATATCTTTTGGGACTCAATTAGTAGAATAGACTCATACTAAGCTAAGTCGTCGCGTCGGGTAAAATTCTCAACTCTCTCTACTATGTTTTACAAGTCTTGGTCAGCAATCTTTGCACATATCATGGGAAGCTCTAAGGTTAACGCAACTAAATAAATTCAGTTTGTTTGTTTCTCATAATTTATACATACAGTATATTGAGATGGTATATTCTATTCGTAAAGCTATTTCTTGGAGTCCATCATAGTCTTTCTTTATAAGAATTGCTTTGGGCTTAAGTGGTCTTAATTAAAATGTATGCTCTTTCTCTGCTAATATTTGAACAATTATAACTCATGAGTCACTGTCATACTCTTTGTTAAAAATTTCTTCGAAATCTTTGGATGCTAAAATTTTCTACATAAACTAGTAAAAAAGTCAATGTTTCTTGGACACACGGAGGTAGTTCATCACTAAAAAAACATGATGTTGTTGCCTTCTCTCTACTGCAAACGGCGTGCAGTTTTCTTCTTTTACGTGGGCTGGTTTGGTCTGATTTCCGGTAACGGCGTGAGTTTTTGTCGGGCGTATAACATGAAAAAAGAGGCGACAGACATATTCGTAACGCCGTTAACTTTGTTTTACCAGACGACAAAACAAGGTTGGCAAACGAGCTAATCAGACCACAGTGACGAAAACGATCACCCACGAGAAAAACTAAGGATCCTAAATATTCTTATAAGTTATAATCAAGTCTTTCCCTTTCAAGGAAAATCAACCAAACTGATTTTTTCCCAGAAAGTTTTTCTATAGAAATCCCCATTTTGAATTCAGCTGCAACATAAGCTCTTAGCTCGAGAAAGATGGAGAAAGCCACGGAAAGACAGAAGATTTTGCTTCGTCATCTCAATCCAGTTTCTTCTTCTTCTTCTTCTTCTTCTTCTTCTCTCTCTTTGATTAATCATGAACCTGCTTTTCTCTCTGTAAGTTTAGTTTCCTTAGTCGTGAGTTTCAGTGGATCTTCGGGCTTCCGCTTCCTGCATCTATGTGCTGTCGCTACGTTTTTAATCATCTTTGAGATTATGTTGACATTCCCTATTATGAGTCAATTACAAATTGTTGCTGGAACTCGTTTGTTTAGGCTGTAAACTGTGCTGCCGAGTTTTCCCCAATGGCTGCTTTTGGAGACGACATTGTGATCGTAGCGTAAGTCACTGACCCTTTTGAGTTACTTTCCCTTAAGATTATCTGGTTTCTTGATTCTTCCGTGACTACTTCTTTAGGGCATATCGCACCGCCATTTGTAAGGCGAAACGTGGAGGTTTCAAAGACACTCGTCCAGATGATCTTCTAGCTTCTGTTCTCAAGGTAATTAGTTATATAATAAACTCAATTTTAATCCTTGCCCAGACATGGAGTAGTATCAGTGATTGCTCAGACAATGTTTCTGTTCTGATTAGGCTGTGGTGGAAAGAACATCTTTGGATCCAGGTGAAGTTGGGGATATCGTTGTTGGTACCGTTATAGCGCCTGGTTCTCAGAGAGCCATGGAATGTAGAGTAGCAGCATATTTTGCTGGTTTTCCTGGTACTAAATCATATTCTATCTTACATTAAAGATAATTCTCACAGGAAAAAATCATTTTTTATTTATTTGTTGCTTCACCCTTCTTTTACGAGCTAGACTCTGTGCCAATTAGAACTGTCAACAGACAATGCTCATCGGGTCTACAAGCGGTTGCTGATGTTGCTGCTTCCATTAGAGCTGGATATTACGACATTGGTATGACGCAGCTTAATCAGATTTGTTTAGTCTCTAGCTGCTTTTGTCTAGGTGAGATTGATTCTCTCAGCTTTGTCTCTGTTGTTTACTGCAAAGGTATTGGTGCTGGAGTCGAATCTATGTCAATTGATCATACTGCTGGAGGCGGCTTTCACTCCTCTAATCCGAGAGTATGTATCCCACTGAATGTATAAATTCACTCAACAAGAAGAGTTTTGTGATGATTTTGTAAACTCCTAAATGGGAATAGGCACAAGATTTCCCCAAAGCCCGTGACTGTTTGCTTCCAATGGGCATTACTTCTGAAAACGTTGCAGAAAGATATGGTGTCACAAGGGAAGAGCAAGATATGGCTGCGGTTAGTTATCCTCTTCACTTTTATCTCTCTAGTTCATATAAGTACTGATTCAGTTATATACAGGTTGAGTCTCACAAGCGCGCTGCTGCCGCAATCGCGTCAGGTAAACTCAAGGATGAAATAGTGCCTGTTGCTACTAAGGTAAAAACATGAAGCTCCCAACTTCCTTTCAAACCCTTTTCGGTAGAGCTTTCTCTGTAACTGATTGTTCTTGACAGATTGTTGACCCCGCAACTAAAGCAGAGAAGGCAATCGTCGTCTCTGTTGATGATGGTGTACGTCCAAACTCAAACATGGCAGATCTGGCAAAGCTGAAGACCGTCTTTAAACCGGACGGTTCCACCACAGCTGGTGAGAAATAACTTTTCCAACTTTCTCTGACATAAGTCAGATCATGGATTAAAGCATTGATACATGTGCATTGTGTAGGCAATGCTAGTCAGATCAGTGATGGTGCTGGAGCCGTACTTCTAATGAAGAGAAGTTTGGCGATGAAGAAGGGACTTCCCATTCTTGGAATTTTCAGGTAAATGGAAAATGGAGAGACTTGTCACATTTTGACGGTTCAAGAAACCGAGTAATCTACTAATTTCAAACAATGCAGGAGCTTTGCTGTTACCGGTGTGGATCCGTCTGTAATGGGTGTAGGTCCAGCTTTCGCCATTCCCGCTGCAACTAACCTCGCAGGGCTAAAAGTCAGCGATATTAATTTATTTGAGATCAACGAGGTAGTAAAATGTTTACATTGGTTCATCTAAGCTTTCTGTTTCAGAATAATCCAATCCATACTTATGAATCTCAATTGATAAATTGTTAACAGGCATTTGCATCTCAGTATGTGTACTGTTGCAAGAAGCTAGAGCTGGATATGGAAAAGGTCAATGTTAATGGAGGAGCCATTGCTATTGGCCATCCTCTGGGTGCTACAGGTTACTACTTGCACAAGCTTCTCTTACCAGATAATATGCAACATGTATACAAGCTAATAGAGTTTGTCTATATGTTCAGGAGCTCGATGTGTTGCGACATTGTTGCACGAGATGAAGCGGAGAGGGAAAGATTGCCGCTTTGGAGTAATCTCAATGTGCATAGGTATATAATAGAATTTTTCGACATTGAATCATCTCAATGATTACCTTGACATTATGTTGATGTACATTTTAAATGTGAATGTAACAGGCACTGGTATGGGAGCTGCAGCTGTTTTCGAGAGAGGAGACTCTGTTGATGACTTGTCCAACGCTCAAGTTGCTAACGGAGACGAAGAGTGTGAATAATTAGAGCAATGATGCATTGAGTCTAATAAATTTGAAACTTAAGCTCTTTCACATTGTTGAACAATGAACAATTTGTCGTTCTGAGTTTAAAATCAACTACGACTTTTCTGTGAGCAAGAGTTAAATCTAAAACCAAAGTTACATCTTTCCTCACACCAGTCTTAGCATACCAATCAATTCTTGCAAATCTCATTCTTCATCTTCTGGAGACCCACCTGGCACCAACTGCATCACATTTTCAAAACCAAACTCTTAGCATTTTGACAATTCAAATGAGTTAAATGTTTATTTCAAGACTATTGAAACGAAACCAGAAGGAAGTTAAACAACGAATGGCTACCCTTAGAATTGTATAACGAGTAAAGGAGTAACCAATTCAGATATTTGTTATATCCTTTGAAAATATAGATAAAAAGTGTTCTGACTTACAATGGCGATGTTGTTACCATTGAGCAGAATCTGATCAAGCTTTGTGACCCGTCTTCCTTCTGCTGTAATCTCACTGCACAATGGTGTTTAATTTAGAGACACACGCTGGTTATAAATAAACCAGGAATCTATTACAGCACGAATCTATGAGATCATATCTCGAAAGCAGCAAGGTCCTAACGCATTAAATCACTAATCCACGCACCGCAAACAAATCCATGTAACCGAAACACATATGATCCAGTCTAGATCGGCTCTATACATATATATATATATATATAGGTAAAAGGATCTGATCTTCATTTCATCAAAAACTCATTCTTCCGCAAAACAGTGAACTTTGATAGAAATGAGGATCAGCTAGGCAAAACTAGAACGCGTAGGAGGAATCAGTTCAACATCATTCTTCGGGTCAGTATTGAAACTTGAAATTGACACATTGCAATCAATTACTGAAAAACTTAGTACTGAGAAACAAAATCCAAAGGCTGGATTCTGAATATCGCATCTATGGTTCAATGTCTGTGTTTCACCTCCTAAACCGAAGCAAATTAGATCAGGCAACAGATTTTCCGGACTAAACTCATCAGGCAAAACCAGGGTAAACATAGCAAAATTGGGGCAAAAAAAAAAAACCGTAAACCCTAAATCAGACTTACTACTCGGTGACATCCTCAAGGACCATGTTGACGTAAACGTCGAACCCTTTGAGAATACCTACAAGCTCCTTGTCTCCTTTCATAATCACCCATATCTTCGATCCTATGCACCTGTCGATTAGCTCTGCACAACACACGAATCGCGCAAGAAATTGGGACCAAATCGCAGATCCAGATCGAGTATCTTCTGTATAAAAGACATGAAGTGAGAGATGTGACTAAAGAAGTGCACACCTGATGGAAGAAGCTGCGACGGATTGTTCGCCATTACGAAGAGCAGTGCGGCAAGTGAAGCGTTTTGATTTTCTCCTCTGCTCTTCTTGTTTCCCCAAGCTTTTCGATTTTAGGGTATTTTAGACGACAAATCGTACAGTGTTTACTTTGAGGATATATGCAAGAAACCCCTAAAACTATAATTGTTTTTGCAAGATTGACTTTTAACTAATAGAAATTATATATAAACCTCCAATTCCATCCAATTAAATCTACGCAAACAAGTCTCAAACGTCAACACCGGTCCAGTATGAAGTAATGTAAAAACAAGCCTTAATTTATTGCAAAATGATATCACATACTACATATGTATTACTATTACAAGGTATATAGCACCCGCTGAGTATCATATAAACAAACGTATCATGTCGCCTCTTAAAAAATGTTAGAAAACATATATCACCTTTTTATCGGTTCTCGAAAGCCTCAGCTCCTTCACACATAATCTCTCACCAGTTTTTTTATAGCATGTAAGACATATTCTACACGAAGAAATACATTCGCCATTCAGCCATTCTAAACACATTTTTTTCGTGATAGATGTAACGCACCGTTAAAGCTATTTCATCATGCCATATCTAACGGTATCATGTCCCATCCACCGAAAGCATGTGATATCACCTAAAAACTAGATCGACCTAACCCATTCAATCAAAACCGGTCGCCGGGCACAAGTCATGTATTCCTTATTATCTACTGCATTTAGCAAAGAGATAACTCTTTTAATTTTAACACACATCCATGTTGAAGTAGGTGAATTCTCCCAACTTTCACATCTATCATTCACAAAAATGCTCATATCTTACGTTTGAGAATTGAGATCCCATCTTTCTTCCTATAACTTTTATCTATCATTTACAAAAACGTTTTTTTTAATCAGATTACTTTTTCGCGATAGATCATGTGATGCACCGTAAAAGCTATTGATCATGCCAGAGCTATCAATATCATGTCCCATCTACTCAAAGCATGTGATAGTCAATCACTTATATATCACCGAAAAGCTAGATCAACCTAACCCATTCACTCAAAATCGATCGTCGGACCCATGTCATATAATTCCTTATGAATACCTCTCTACTATATATAGTAGAGAGAAAACTCATCTAATTATAACACATATCCATGTTAAAGGTTGGTGAATTCTCTCAACTTTCACATATATCATTCATAGGTTTGAGATCTCGCCTCATACCATATAGTAAAGACGCTCTCATGTATATTAGATCAGATATATACTAGATTAGTAAAGACGCTCATACCATAGGTTTGAGATCTCATATTTATACTCTTGGTCGGATGCCAATTTGTCTGATCACACTTTCTTTTCGTAGATACTTGATCTTTCTTGGGGAAAATCATTCAACGTCTTAATCTTCTTCGAAGCTGGATTAATTAAGATCATTTTTTAGGCTGAACGGGAGACGACGAGTGAGGTCCTAAAAGAATAGTTAGGTCCTGACGACTTATGGAAAGAAAATTTGGAGAGTTTTCGACGTTTAAATCAAAAAGAGAAAATATCGTGATTGGTCATTTAAAAAAGTTGAAAATGTATTTCTAACTATGAAATATACGAAAAACAAAAATATATATACAACTAATTAAATATGACAAAAAAAACTGAAAAAACACATGATTGAAGTGCAACTATTTTGTATCAACTTTAAGATGGAATAAAATAATTTGTGGTAAAGTAAGATGTCATTTTTTGTTGTTGCTAAAGGTAATATGTCATTTTAAAACTGAATATGTGACAAATTGTTGGAACTCGTTTTTGACAAAGTGGTTTTGACCACTTTTTCGGTGGGTTTTCTGAAGAAGACGTCTGTCGGAATGACTGGATTTTAGGCATGATGCAATCGTCGTTGTGAGCACTATAACGTAGTGTATTCACTTGTCAAAATCGGAGTTGATTTGAATGAGAAATAGAGGTCCAAAGTGGGTGACTTGTAAAGCTTGCAAAGCAACAAAAATTTGGTTAAGTGTTAAAACTAGCAAATGTCCTACATTGGAAGTTTGGATTAAAATCTTTTAGTATATAAAGGATGATGTGTAACCCTTGGTTTAAAAGACTTGGGTGGACACTAATGTATATTGGAGAGAGACGGACTAAACCGGGTATGCGCTTTGGGACCGAAAGCCCAATAGCCTATCTTTTTGGTCCAAATCCGCTTTGTATTCTTTGGTTGATTTAGTCAACAAAAAACAATTAATTTCTTCAATTGTGTTTAATGCAGCAAATAATATCGTCATTAACACAAAATTCAATCCTAAAAACTTTTCAAAGTTTTTGAGGCTATTTGAATGCCTAGAAGCCTCCTCATTTTTTTTTAACACTGAACAAATTATGAGAATTACTACAAAGATAATTCTACAATGGCCAACGCGCGACCCGCTCCACAACAATTTGCGATCACAATGAATGGCTCCACTCGCGCGATCACAATGAACGGCTCCACTTGCACAACGCTGAAAATTTTCTTATAAGCTTGCCTACATTAATCTGCAGAAATTGCATCATCTGGGAATCGAAACCCGGACCTCCTGGTGTAGAAGCATTAATGAACCATTTGGTCAACCACTGGACTAAGGGGGCTTCCACAGCCTCTTCGTTTCTCTACGGTTTTTTAGATGAAAGATCTAAACATAATCCTTCATGTCTCTTCTCTTATGTTTTTCTCTTTTGAGTCTGAGAGTATAACGCATATACTAGGTTCGTAAGCTTTTGTTATTGGGTCATGCATAACAAACGAACCGTACGGTTGTATCATGGGATTCTGATTGCATCAAACCGTCACACTACAAGCAATTAAAGAATTAAGGAAATAGTGTCTCGATTCCGCACAAACCATTCTTTCTTCATTGTATTTTGGTATCAATTATCGTTTATTAATTATGTTTTATATCAATATATTTTCCGATTATTCAGTTTTGCCATATCGTAGAAATCGTGTGTAGAGTAGAAATCGTGGTTCTACACAAATATCGATAAACTCTTCATCATATACAGGTCTACAAATAAAAGAATTTCCACGGCGATCAAATTCTTGTTTGTTATATAAAAGTTTTCAAAAAAAAAAAAAAATTCGAAGTAATTATTGAAACACGATGACCGGCCCCGACCAATGAACCAAATTTAAGTCATGGTAAGTTCTAACACCGTTGATCAAGTCTCTTTTTTTTTGGTCGGCCGTTGATCAAGTCTCAAAACTGGTGACTTAAATGCTGATCCTTTTCCCTCTCAATTCCTAACATTTTCAATAAATTAATCGTGAACACACAGAAGCATCTAGAAGACTCGTACTCAGTGAGTGAGAAGTACAAGGACAGACTAGTATGTTTTAGTGCGCCACATGAGCTCATTACACTACTTCAACAAACGCCACTTTGAAGAGCCTTCTCTATTATTGTGGTAACAGGTTTTTGTACCGAAATTGATATGATTCGTATTTAATGTGTTATGTTCATGAATATTTTATTTTTTTGTCGTTACGGGTTATGTTCATGAATTTAACCCAAACGTAAATGAAAGACAATTGTCGGCAAAAAGAAGAGAGAGACAGAGAGTAGATGAAGGATAGGTACAGGTTAATTAATTCGGATCTGGGTTCTCGGCCTGGAAGATTGTTCAACTAAAAAGTGATTAAAAAAAAGAAAACAAAGGAATCGAACAAGTTGTAAATAAATGCAAGCATCCACACTCTAAGGAATGAATCAATGTTTATTAATAAAAAGATAATATTAATTATAGAAAACTTGAATAGACCAAAGCAACCATATCAATCTTGAATCTTGCTGAGAAACCATCCAGAGTCATGTGATCTCCCCTGCTCTCGGGTTCATATATAATATTCAATATTGACTAATAGCTAAGTCTCAAGTCCTTAGAATTCTTATTAGGGAAAACAGAAAGAACAAAAAAAAACACTCTAAGTGCCAATGTTTTGCAGATTTATATTCAGTTAAAAAAATGCAAAAGTATCATTCAGCTAACTAAAAACCTACAATATATAACTCTCGGCATTTGGTCACAAAAAAAATATAACTCTCGACAGTAACTGATTGTATATTGATATATATATTATTGACCAAAGGTTAAACTCCCCGTTTAAGCTCGGGAAAAAACGACATGGTCGTCACAAATTGGTTTCTAGTTTTTTTTTTTTTAATTGGAGATATAATAATCGATTCCTAATATTTTCAAAATCGAACCCTCTGAAATTTTTTTTGATATCCAATTTATTCTAGAAATTTTTGCATGTGTATCGGTTTTTCCGAGCCAAAATAGGGAGTTACATGAGGGTTATATTGCAAGGTTTTTTTTTTTTTTTTTTTTGCTAATGGCAATCAATTTAAACTGCAAGAGAAAGAAAATGATTACATAAGTCCATAGGCTCAATAGTTTGAGGCAAGTGCCCCGAAGCCCATAAAAAATATTGCAAGGTTTTTAGTGAGTTAAATTGTCCTCTTGCTTTTTGGTAGGAAGATTAAATAATTTTGCCTTATTTTTATGTGTTTCACAAAATCCAAAATAGCATTGCCTTAATTATTATTGTTTGTGGTCCCATGTCATGAGTATGATGAGCGATTCCTTTGGTGTAAGCGGCAGCCCTTGTTAACTAGTGAATACTGCCTCCCTTGTAGTCCAGATTCATTGAGCTTATACATAACGACTGAGAGTGACGATGATTCTTTACCTTATTTTTCCTTTCTTTGTATTATAACATAATTATTATAAAAATATTGTTGATGTGGTAACCACTTAGATACTTTATTCCCTTATCCTTTAAAATGATTCAAATGGCGATGGATCATTGAAATTAGACAATGATTTTTTTTGGGATGCATGCCTGGCATCGAATATGCTTACACTGGTACTATGCTCTTACAGTACCTCTTCGACATCATTCAAATGATATTTCAACTAATCAATAGAATTAAGAGTGTACATGAATGGACTGATTTTTGTTTTCTTTTATTCTAATTAATTTGGAACATAAATTGTGATTTAAGCTAAGAAAATGTAAAGTAAATAGTGGAATAACAGAAAAACATACATCTAATAAGTACTACTTTTATCTGATATTTAAATGATTGTGAAAATTTAGGCTATATGCAACTGAACAAATCTGAATATACCACGAAAAGAAAACTAAATATTGAAATGATGGAAAAGATAAAAATAACATAAAGTGTTTAAAATACTAGTTAAACTTCATTATGAGAAACAAAATTAGTTAAAGTTGATTATATGAAAATTATTAGACATGTGTCAATTATATTAAAAAAAATTAAAAACATAGTTAGCTTAAAATACACATCTATATTTAGATGAGAAATACCCTAAAATAGAACAAATCTTTTTTTTTTTTTTTAAATCTAGCACATCAAATTATAATTCCAAAAATAGCACAAATAATTATGTGAAAATAAATGTTTATCCAAAATAAATTCAAAATAAAATTAAAACATTATGTTTGGGTTCACTATTTCCTATTTATGATTTAATTTTTTCCCATTAAAAAGGATTATGAGTCATTTTAATATTAAATTTGTGCTATTATTGTTACTTTTAACTAGTGGTGCTAAATTTGGAACAAATTTTTTTAAATGTACTATTTTGGACAATTGCCCTATTTAGATTTTGTAAGTATATATTGTAGTGTTATGAGATTTGGTCAATTTATATAAAAATTGTTATGAATGAATATATATCACTATCTAATCAAGTAAACTGCATAATTAACTCGAGCTAGCACTATTACAAACACACATTTAACTTCACAAAGTAAATCATATATTGTTGTTGTTGCAAACGGTTGATTGGCCACCCAAAAAAACTACTGTTTGTCTAGGCTCTTGTGGTCGAGTGATTCCCTCGTCGTTGGAAGTGTCGTCATGTTGGTGCAGACCAGGGATCGACTCTCCGCGGAAAGACAATGAATTTATGATTTACAAGAGTTTGGCCATCGAGCTTTCACATGGTCTTTCCGGACCTCATGATTAGTCGGTGTTGGGGGATGATGCTCTGGTTTACAGTGAGAGATTAAAAACCCGAAACTGCGCCGCCGGCCGTCCCAGCCGGATCACCTGAATTGTTAAAAAAAAAAAAAAAAAAAACTGTTGTAAAAAAAAAAAGAGACTCCTATAAGTTATTGGAAGGAAGCGCTAGTATAGATGAAGAAGCGGACAACAACATGCAAAGGCCGGCCACTCTGGCCCACTCATAAGGTAAAATCGATAAGTTGAGCTAAAATATTTTACTGGACAGTCAGAATTGATAGGCATAAAAACATCGAGATATTTTTGATACACCGTAATAATTGATATGTGTGCAACGGAAATATATAATCTTTTGGCGGTTAATAACTTATAATATAATAGTATAGATTAATACACCGAACTTGTAGAAAGAGACAATGGCAATGGTGAAAAGACACGTTTTGCTCGTTCACCTACGTGGTAAGAAGTCTCCAGGTGACGTGGCAGATCCTATGAACAGAGACGAGATATCATCCCCATTCATTTGTTACAGTTACAAACGTACGCATATTTAAGATTTAGTTCAGAGGTTGTCTTTCCCAGCCTGTCTAAATACATCTGTATACTTCAATATTCAGAGAGAGAGAGAGAGAGACAGAGAGAAAGAAAGAGAGAGAAAAAGATGGAGAGAAGCTTGAAGAAGATGAAGAGTAATAACACCAATTCAACAAGAAGCAATCAGATGAAAGATAATGAACTGTTTCATGTGATTCACAAAGTTCCCTCTGGAGATACTCCCTATGTTAAAGCCAAACATGCTCAGGTTCAGATTCTTCTTCTTCTTCTTCTTTGAGGTTTTATTTTTCGTATAAATTAATTTGTACAAGATTATACACTCTTTGTTATGCTAGTTTCTACCCTCCTTAATTTCACTTTTTTTTTTTACTTTGATACAAAAGAAAAATTATTCATGGTATAAGATATGAGTCTAGACATATATTTTTAATTTTAGTGTGTTTTTAAATGTAACTTGGACTGAAAAAGCTAGTTAGTGACTTAGTAGATAAAAACAAGCTATATAAAAGATCGATAAATTTTTACTGGTTGAAAAAATACAAATTCAGCCGGAAGTTCCGTATCTACTGCTTCTTCATTTTTTCCTTCCGGAAAAGGTAATGATGTTGTGAAAAATGAAATTGAACGATTGACCAAAAAACTAATTTCTTAAATTTAATCTCAAATAACGTGTCACACTTTTTCCATTTCTTTAGCTATTCTTTTTTAGCTGACTATGCAAAAAAAAGAAGAAGAAAGAATCTGTTACAATTTAGACTTTAAAGCGTAGATGTTGCGGTGTGCGTATGATAGTCACTCGTTGCACCGAACACGGTCCGGATTCTGGCAATTAATATTGGGTGTTTACTTTTCCTGAGAATAGTGCAAAAAGTCTTTACCTCCCAAAGAATCTTCTTCTTTACATCATATATTGGCACATCATCTCATACTTGCATAAAACTTGAGCCTCGAATACAGTAATGTGTTTTCGTATGTGAAGAGTAAAAGCAATGTTATTAATAATTGCAGTTGATAGAGAAGAACCCAGAGATGGCGATAGTGTGGTTTTGGAAAGCTATTAACACAGGAGACAGAGTAGACAGTGCTCTCAAGGACATGGCTGTTGTAATGAAACAACTTGACCGTTCCGAAGAAGCCATTGAAGCCATCAAATCCTTTCGTCCTCGTTGTTCCAAGAACTCTCAAGATTCCCTCGACAATGTCCTCATCGATTTATACAAGGTCTTAATATAACCATACATATACCTACTTGCACTCTAATAAAATTATGGAATTATATAGTCTAGTGGTCGTTTCTATGTGGATCTATCTAAGCCATGGATCGACACATTGACCACTGTGTCATTCACATAGAAACCGTAGGTTTTGGTGATTAGTCTGAAATCTTTGGATTATAAATATGTTATCACGACACTCATATGGAGTAAATTTTTACAATGAATAGAAATGCGGGAGAATGGAGGAGCAAGTTGAGTTGTTGAAGAGGAAACTAAGACAGATCTATCAAGGAGAGGCTTTCAACGGTAAACCCACCAAGACCGCTCGATCCCACGGCAAAAAGTTTCAAGTGACCGTTCAACAAGAAATCTCAAGATTACTGGTAATTAGAGCTCCAATTCGATTTGTGTCTAACTTATATTCTGTTTCTTTTCCGCGATGGACTGATCGATTTAATTGGAATAAATATACAGGGGAACTTAGGGTGGGCATATATGCAACAAGCCAAGTACTTGTCGGCAGAGGCGGTATACAGAAAAGCCCAGATCGTGGAGCCAGACGCTAACAAATCGTGCAACCTCGCGATGTGCCTTATCAAACAGGGCAGGTTTGAAGAGGGAAGATCGGTTCTTGACGATGTAGTTGAGTCTAGGGTTTTGGGTGCAGATGATTGTAGAACAAGGCAACGAGCTGATGAGCTACTGAGTGAGTTAGAGGCTTCACTACCACGTCGGCGAGATGCTGAGATGGAGGATGTATTGGGAAATATCTTAGACGATGACTTTGTTCTTGGGCTTGAACAGATGACGACCACTAGTTTTAGATCTAAGAGACTCCCAATCTTCGAACAGATCTCTTCTTTTAGAAATCAATTAGTTTGCTAATGATTTGATGATCTTGTGTTTCTTATGTATCATATATATTTTAGAAAATATGTGTTCTGTTTTCTTATGTAAATTTGTATATACAACAACAATAATGTCCTGTCAGTGACTTTCAATTGCCTTATGACTGACACTGACGTCAATGGTTGAGTGTCAGGTTCTGGTCGATTAAGGTTCGGTTCATTCGGTTTAAATCAATTTGGATTGGATAGAAGTTCGAACTATGAATCGAAAAAAATTAGTTCATAAATCCATCATGTAGAGATTTGCACCCAATGAAAAAAAAACATATAGAGTTTGGTTTTGATTCGGTTAAGTTTGGTTTGCGAATTTTCCATCTGTAAAGCTTCCATAAGTTTTACAAGCTTGGGCCGTAAAAAAAAAAAGTTAATACATGCTTGGTTCGAGAAATCTACCAAACACAAAACCGGAATACTAATGTTGAAATTCGGTTCAGCTTTAACGAATGCATCGAATCCTCTAATTTTTATTTTGTGTTATTGGCTCAGCCGATACGAAAGCAAACTTGGAAAAGATAAATTCCGATTTTATCTGACACGGGAACAGCGCCAAACACACCTTACAGACATCGAGTTCTGTCGGAATTCCCCAAACTCATCATAGGCGATCGAGATGGAAACCAGAGAACCAGAGGTTATCAGAGGTAAAGAAGCGATGAGAAGATGGTCAAGAGGCGTGAGGTCGCAAGGGAAGACGATTGGTTTGGTGCCCACAATGGGTTTCCTCCACGACGGTCACTTGTCACTCGTCCGTCAATCCCTGACCCTCGCCGACGTCACCGTCGTCTCAATCTACGTCAACCCAGGCCAGTTTTCTCCCACCGAGGACCTCTCTACTTACCCATCTGATTTCTCCGGCGATCTCGCCAAACTCGCCGCCCTTCCCTCCTCCCCCTCCGATGTCATAGTCGTATTCAACCCGAGAAACCTCTACGACTACGACGGAGATCACGGCGGCGGCGGAAGGGTGGTGAGTTGTGTGGAGGAGGGTGGATTAGGGCACGAGACGTGGGTTAGAGTTGAGAGATTGGAGAAGGGTTTGTGCGGGAAGAGCAGGCCTGTGTTCTTTAGAGGTGTCGCTACAATTGTCACCAAGCTTTTTAATATCGTGGAGCCTGACGTTGCTGTGTTTGGCAAAAAAGATTATCAGCAATGGCGGATTATCCAGAGAATGGTGAGAATCTCAAATGAATCCCTTTTTTTTTTTTGGGAAAGATTTGAGCAAAATATACCATATGCTTACAAATCCTCTTTACTGTTGCGTACTTGTGAGATACGAGTAGTTCTTGACCAATTTCAGATTGATTTTCTCTCTCATTTTGCATACTTTGTTTATGCCCGTCTCTTATACAGGTTCGAGATCTTGATTTTGGGATAGAGATAGTAGGATCAGATATAGCTAGAGAAAAGGATGGACTTGCGATGAGCTCTAGGAATGTTCATCTTTCAGGCGAAGAAAGGCAAAGGGTACTGTAACATTCCAGGTCATGGCTTAAGCTTACTACTACGTTGCTGCTACCTGCTGATTGACGGTTCTGTTATTGTTATGATATGGCAGGCGTTGTCAATAAGTAGGTCACTTGCCATGGCTAAAGCTTCTGCAGCACAAGGGAAAACCAGTTGTACGGAGCTTAAGGATATGATCATTCAAGAGCTTGATGGAGCTTCAGCACGAATTGATTATGTCGAGGTAAGCATCACATCATTTACTTAGATAATGAAGGCGCATACTTTAGCTGAACCAGCAAAATATATTGGAACCGGAATCGGATGTGGAGTAATCTGCTACGAAAAAGACTCTACACATACCATTTAGTTTTGATGTGAGCAATGATCGTGTGTACTGTACATGCAGATTGTTGATCAAGAAACTCTTGAAGGAGTGGAAGAGATAAAGAGTGGAGTGGTGATTTGTGTTGCTGCCTGGTTTGGAACGGTCAGGCTCATTGACAACATTGAGATCAATGTCGCTGTCTAGATCTATTGACGAAACTTGGAAGCTCTAAGCTAATGAATTTGGATGACAATAATGCAAATTAAGCATTCAAAAACAAAGAAGAATGATGAGGATGTCAGAGAGCTTAACCATGTTTGTTTGAAAGAGACAGGTTGGAAGCAGGAATGATATTGGCACATTTCTTAATGTCTCCATTATAGCCTCTTTCTGTTTGAATTTCGATTTTACACCAATCTTTGTTGTTCTCTACGCAAGTAGGAACGAATCATACTTCACAAGTTGGCTATGACAGAGATTCATCTTATATACATATAAGTTGTTCACGCGACCAACCACAAAATTGACAGAACCCTAATGCCAGAAAAGCTTTAGAACTCATTCATCTGCCATTGGAAACATTCGCCAATGATTCTGCCTTCGGCTTCGATAGCTGCAGCCTTGCTCTTCTTTATATAGTCCAGTTTGAATCAGTACCAAGAGCGTGAAGAACCTCCAGATTCAATCACTTTGACGAGCTCCTTGTATAACAGCGGACAGATCAAGTAGAGAAAGAATATCCAAAGGACACACCTCACAATTACGAAGAGGCCCAATTGAAAAGTCCTAAATTAGATAGAAAAATGGCCCAATAAAAAAAATAAAAGCCCAAAAAAATTTGGGTTAGATCCACCCGAGGGTGGAGAGCCTTAACCGGATGTGTTCAAAGACCCGAAGGTCAATCCCGTCTCTGTCAGAGGAGATGCCAACCATCTCTCCTTTCTAAGAACACAATCATTTCTCATCTTCTCATAATATATATAGACAACGAAAAAAAGCTAAAGACCCGATGTGGGATAATTTCGTGTTCTTGTTCCCTCTAATGAGAAAAAAAATTAACTTGGGGTGAGAGAGGCTCGAACTCTCGACCTCAGGATAACTCAGATAGCTATGAGACCTACGCGCTAGCCAACTGCGCCACCACCCCATTGTTTGCTATTCTCAGAAATAATCTTTGTATAGACAATTTGACACTTTTCGTTCTGTCGTGTTGGGTTGCGACGAGAGAAGACTCTTTTCAGGTACGCACAACCCCAATCCGCTTCTCCTCTGCTCTTTCTCAATTCGTCCTTCCGTATCCTTCTCCTCTCCTTGGTTCCTGCTAATTTCAGGTTTGTTTTCACTCTAATTCATGTGATTCTCGTCTGTTTTGACTCTTGAATCTCAATGAATGTAATTGGTGTTTCTTCTGACATTGACACTGGAATCTACTAGTCTTGACATATGTATCTTGGCATAGATACAAACTTAACTCTACCCAGCCAAGCCTTGTTGCAATCAGGTTCTGGAATTCAATTTTTTATAATTGTTTTTCTTCTTGTGATGTAGAGATTAGGCTTGGGGATCTCCTTGCGAGATTAGGCATGTTTTAGTCGTGAGTTCTAAGGTTTTACCAATGGTTGGACATGTTGTGTCTCCATCATTATGCATTCAGCTACGGATGCCCGAGCTTCATTTTCGTAAAAGAAGCTGCCTTTCCAGGAATCCTCATGTAAAGATTTCCCAAAGGTTGATTCTCAATCTCTTTGCTTTAGCTAACTACAAAGCTACTCTATTGTTGTTGTTGTTGTACTTAAGATCATATGATCTTTTTTTTAAAGTCAATGCCTTTTTTTTAGGAAGCCTTTTGGGAGTTGCAACATCACGTGGAAACCATCAGGGGAAGCTCACAAACTTTATTTTTCTACTCCCTTGAATCTTGGAGCGTATCTTTCTCGGGGAGAGTCTTCTTGTAAGTGTACTTGCTTGGCATCTCTCGCAGATTTTGATGCTGTTTCTGGTTCCGGTTGGGTCCCTATCGGTGACCAAGTTCTCCTGATGGCCAGTATATTCCTTACATATATGGCTGGAGTGATTCCTGTTCAAAACTCCCGTTACTCTTCCAGAAAGAACACCGTAGACGAGAATCCAGATGTTGGAACTTCAGAATCTTCTGGTAGGTAAGACTAGTCATTTGAAAAGATTCAAAATGAGAATGAAGTCTCTATTCCATTTCACTTTACAGTGCAGTATAGCATTATGGTATCAATAGTAATACAGCAGATTGTTGTGTACTCACACAGACCCTTTTCTTCTACACTCTTTAGGGAAACAGATTTTGAGGGTGATTTGAAGTCTGTATGGGATGTGGTGAAAGGAAAGCTTTTAGATTCTTTAGACGCCATCAAGCGTGAGAGTACACTTGGAAGCAGAGTCCTCAAAGCCAAGCCGCCCCAAGGGAAGCCCCCGCTGAGCTTGTATGCGATATCTGAAGGGCCCCAGTTGTACTTGCTCTGGTCATGTTTTCAGAAACTTGAAGAAGAGGTCAGATTTTCTTCAGTATTTCACTTTGAGCATATTTGTTTTCAAGAGGTTCCAATGATTTCTAGTTCGGGTGCATATCATCATTATCAAAAATAGAGCATCAACAAAAAACAGCACACTTTGAGTCAAGTAATTGCATCAATGTCCGTTCTAGCGTAGCAGATACCAGTTTATGTCACAATGTTGAAACGCACAAAGCTGTCATAAAAAAAATTATTTGAGGTGAGAAGATCTGAGTCAAATTACCTGTGGGAAGAACTTACTGACTCATTTGATTGTTTCCTTCTTCTCTAGTAGTAAGATCTGTTATTCTCTACCCTTAGTAACATCTGAAAAAGTAGTTTTCTGTGATTCTCCATACCTTATGATCAGCTATTGTATTTTCTCTGCAGACAAATAAGATCTCTAACACAATCAGTTCGGATGAGTGGATGGTTAGTTTTACTGATATTATCCGCGAAGCATATCAAGGAGCATGCACAGCTTGGCTAAAAAGGGAACTGTGTGTGGAAAACACTGATTCTGATAAGGTAAGTGGATATCATATAGCATTTAGTGACTGCAAAACTGTTTTCTTTTTCTTTCTTTCTTTTTTGAATACCAGATTTTGAGATGAACTCTAGAATCTATCCCGCGATGTGCAGGCGATTACTCCTTTGCTGATCAAAATGCTAAATGAAAAGGACGCTGTTTTTGAAAAAATAAGAAAATCAGGGAAGGAGGATCTGTTTGCGGAATTCTTATATTTCCAAAGATTTGGATCTTCCGGGAAAGCTTCTTGCTACGACCTTGGCTTGTTTCGTACTCACGGAGTTGCCATTTTGGAAGACTTCATGATAACTTTAGCAGATGGGGTCGCTAGCATCTATCTAGAGCTCATCTCTGTAGACAGCAAATTTTCAAGTGAAATGAATAGTGGAGGATTAGATATCTGTAACCTTTCTAGTCGAGCACTCCAAAAACTACGTAATGAGGTATAGAAACCACTTTACTTGCTTAGTTCCACCTTGCATTTCATTTCTCATGGACAAAGATTTAATTTGTTCTTGTTAATAGGTAGCTCTATACCAGTGGTTGCATCAGAATATGGAAGCAGTTGTATCGATGTATGAGGATCGCTTTGACCTCTACATTCTTCAAACTCAGGTTTTCAACAACCCTGATGGTGGTGATGACACAGAGAGCCATAGTTGGTGGAGAAAGCTCACACCGGGAAAAGTTAAAGCTGCCTCATCGCCACCCTTGCGATACTCCATAATCAGCGATTTCTCATTGCCGGTTAAACGAACAAAGGAGCTTAAGGCTCTATCGGGATGGTAAAACCTCTCTCTTTTACCTCGATCACAAAACCGAAATTACATGAGATTTCACATGAGAAAGTGTTTGATGTGTACAGGAGGTACTACTTCAGTCTGTTTCTGGAGTTATCAGACATTGGAATGCCAATTATCAGAGTGGTGTTGGATAAAGTGAGTAGCATCATATCCTTCTTTCTCGTCACCTTGATTGGTAGATCAGTCGGACTCATCTTCACCGGGGTTAGGCAATCTCTCCGGTGGAAGTGAAATCTTATAACTGTGACAGTAAATTTTTCCGTCAACCTCATTTTTTGGTGTCCTTTTGATGATTCTTGTTTGGTAAGTGATAAGTTGGCGATATATAATTTTAGCATTGACTCCATTGCTTCAACAACGTTGCCATTATCCTTGATACGTCTGTTTTGTTTCTTTTTCCTCTGCAAAAGGGTGTATTTTCATGTCTTATGCAAGTTAAAATTCAATGTTCTTTCATGAAAACTCTAGTCAGAGACGCAAGATCATTCTCGAAGTTATAACTATGGACGTTAACGTATAATAGTTTAGAAATGTTATGAACAACCATTAGCTTGATTTTAATGTGGATTGTAGTACTTTTGTAAGATTTAAATCGTACAATGTTTTCTCTTCTCCAATATCAATATCAAGGTTCAAGAAGCTGTAGGGGTTAAATCAAGCGACTGAAAAATTATAACTACCGACTCACTATTTTTGTAAAATTCATTTTATATTGTTGGGCTACATTTTTCAAGTCTTATTGACGACTCACTAGACTAAATCCATTTCTCCAGTGTTTTCTGGAGTATTGAAACGTAATTCTGAAGTATTTGAAAAAGCATTCAATCAATGTCGATCATGAGGAGTGGTGAGGGTACTTTTACAAGTCCTGGATGAATATCAAGATTGGCGGATCGTGCAATGGCATAACAAATCGTCCCATTATTTTGAAACCCTCCAGTTAACTTGTTTACACATAAATCTCTTCACCTATTAATCGTGCCATCCTGCTGCTAGTGTCTACTTATATTATTTCTATGAAATGGTTTCCTTTTCTTAAGAACAATTAATACTTTGTGGACACTCGAATTTTAAAACATATAATAGTTCGTGTCACGTTAAGACACGGCAAAAACACATTAACAACACGTCAAACCCTTTTGTTGTATATAGTTTATACACTTCATGATCTCCATGTCATAGCTAGCTTGTTTTTCAGTTTTGAACAAGAATAGAAAGTCAAAGTAATATATAATTCGAAAACAAAAGAAGTTCGAGAACGATGCATACGTTGCAGTTGATGTAAGGATCACCACTTGAAAATGCCCAAAAAGGATTGTCAAATAAAAAAATTAATTTCGCAATGACATATATAGAGTCATATTGAAAGCCATTAGTCATATTTGTTGTCATTATTCAAAACCTTAATTTGACAAAAAGAGAAAAAGAAAAGTAGAGTCTATATATTAAGACAAAGCTGTCCTCGATCTCGTTTAATCTCCCTTCCAACTTTCTCGGAGCTCTTTTTTGCCTTGGGTCAAATAAATCTGGGTTTTCTTTAGATCTTGGTAGAAAAAAAGGGAACCCTAAGGGTTCTTGGGAAAGGGGTAACAAGGGTTTTTGTTCTGCTTCAATGCAAAGTCCAGATAGCAGTTATTTAATCTGGAAATGTTTTGATATTTTATTGTCGTTGTTAGGAGTTCGATTGAATTCCTCTCCTGGAGGCTTTTGCAAATAAAGAAGACCCAATTTGATTGGAATTTGCGGTCGTAGTTGAAACTCTTTCGTATATGTTTTTTTTTTTTTGGGGGGGGNGGGGGGGGGGGGGGGGGGGCGCATAGAAAGAAATGAATTGCTTCTCTTGTTTTTTATTTCTACGAGAAGAAGAAAGTTACGAGAAATATCAGCTTCCAAAGGAATGGTGAATTGGCCATTAAAGAAGACAAGAAGCCACAAAAACCACACTCCGGTAAGCTTGTATTCTTATTTCCAGATTCAGCTTTTTAGGGTTTAAATCAGAACTGGGATCCTCTTCTTACCAATAATGTAATGCCACTAGAGACTAGAAAGGAAGAGAGCAAGAACATTGATACAAACAAAATCGTGGCGCTAACATTCACCTTCAGGGAGCTAGCAACTGCTACCAACAACTTCAGACAAGAATGTTTGATCGGTGAAGGCGGTTTCGATAGGGTTTACAAGGGAAAACTCGAGAAAACCGGGCAGGAAAGTAAACTAACTAACAATTCTTCCTAGGGTTTTATTTACTCTGTTTCTAGGCATCCTACTAAGCTTGTAGTACAAGGTGCTGTTTTTCGGATTTCAGATTGTGGCCGTGAAGCAATTAGATCGAGACGGGTTGCAAGGCAACAGAGAGTTAATCATAGAGGTATTGATGTCGAGTCTTCTGCATAATAAGCATCTCGTTAATCTCGTTGGCTATTGTGCTGATGGAGATCAGAGACTTCTCGTCTATGACTACCTGCCTCGTGGCTCACTCGAAGATCATCTCCTCGGTCTGTAACCAAATTCATATTTTCATCTCCAGAACAATCTATTTCAATCTAACTCATTTCTCGGAATGTGCTTCAGATCTAATGCCGGATCAAGACCCATTGGAGTGGAACTCGAGAATGAGAATCGCACTAGGAACGGCCAAGGGCTTAGAATACTTGCACGACAAGGCAGATCCTCCAGTGATATACAGAGATATGAAGGCAGCTAACATCCTTCTGGACAGTGACTTCAACGCCAAGCTATCAGATTTTGGACTAGCGAAGCTTGGTCCTGTGGGAGACAAACAGCACGTGTCTTCCAGAGTAATGGGAACCTATGGATATTGCGCTCCTGAGTATCAAAGAACCGGCCAGTTAACCACAAAATCTGATGTTTACATCTTCGGAGTTGTGTTGTTAGAGTTGATTACAGGACGAAGAGTGATCGATACGACCAGGCCCAAAGACGAAGAAAATCTAGTGACTTGGGTGAGTTCTTCAAATTTGACAATTGACTTTTGTTTTTATAACCGGGTAAATCATGGCTGGGTCTAATACTTCTACACTGGTCAACATCTAAGCACATTGGATGTAGTTTGATCCCTGACCTTAGATAAAAATACGAATTCTCAACCACATCACCATTTGGTTTCTTGAGTAGAAAGTTTTTTTTTTTATCCTATGTTTAGGCACAACCTGTCTTCAAGGAACCGAGCAGATTCTCGGAATTAGCGGATCCAAGTATGGAGAGAGAGTTCCCGGAGAAATATTTGAATCAGGCGGTGGCAGTAGCCGCCATGTGTCTGCAGGAGGAAGACTCGATCCGACCACTAATGAGTGATGTTGTAACGGCACTGGGTTTTTTGGGAACCGCTACAGAATGCTCTGAAAATGTCACTCGGGAAAAGCTCAATGATGTCGTAGAGAATGTGGAGGCGGCAGAGGAGGAGCGGGAACGGGCGGTGGCTGAGGCCATGGACTGGGGTGTTGCTTCTAGATTGCATTCCCGTAACCCGAGTGCTTCTTGATTTTTTCTTTTTTCACTTCAGCAAGGATGGTAGTTTTGTTATTGTCGTTTGAATTCGATGATGACACAACAACAACAAATTGAATGACATATTGCATGTGGTGAATATGGTTAGGATAAAGTTCCAGTCAAAAGATATGCAAGTTAGTGTTGCAAGAGCCGGCCCGAAATTATAGGCGTTAGCACACTAACAAAATATATCTTTTATCACAACTAATCACTACACCAAAAAACTTATCTAAAATTGATGTCCCTAAAATTTTAATAAATTTTGGCATCTAAAACTTGTTTTTCGAGCTTTACCCAGTGCCAGCTTGAGTATTGCAATGACCGGGACAAGTTGATTAATTTTTCATTTTAAAATAAGAGAAATTGGATTTATTGATGCTATGGCAAAACCTAAGGAAATTGCTAATAAAATTGGTATATAACCTATAGAAATTTAGAGAAGAGTAATTCGTAGAAAAAGAGCATATGATGAAGTTAGTGATATAACATATTTTTATCCGTAGAAGGAAAATTTAGGATTCAATACTTTTTGTATATCATATTGATCATGCTATTAGTTCATTTAATAAGAGGTTTGAACAATACTAATTGTACTAAAAGATATTTGGTTTTTTGTATGATTTTATTAAATTGAAAATGTGTGATGATGTGAATTCAAAGTCTAATTGTAGCTATTTAAAAAATAGATTGAAAAATGGTGATTTACTAGACATAAGTAGGGATGAACTTTTGACTGAGCTACAGATTCTCAAGGACTTTTTGTCAAATGAAAAAATGGGGGTGAATTTTCTTATACATTTGATAGGTTTTCACATATTAGAATTGCGTATAGAATTTTACTAACCATTCTAATTACCATTGCTTCCACAAAAAAAGAGTTTCTCCAAACTGAAGCTATTCAAATCGTATTTGAGAACATCTATGTAACAAGAGAGATTAAATGAATTAGTTTTGATGGCAATCAAAGATGATTTTATGGAAGAATTAGATGTGGAAACTTTGATTGTTGATTTTGCTTTAAAACATGTAAAAAGAATGGTATTAATCACTTGAACAATAATTTGTTTGTTTCTGATTGTTTTTGCAAAATATATTTAGTGTATACCGTGTATTTAGAGGCTTTTTCATTACCGTACCGGATCTCGTCAATAATTGAGCCGGGCCTGCATACACCATCAATAATATTTCCCATAAATGTTGATGAGAGGTTTTGTGCCAAGAGTTAGAAAATTACATATGTACTTTGATAAGGATGATGAGATATGCAAATATAAGCTGTAGAGATTAATTACTTATTCCCAAGTAATCTTTACTTTAACTCAATATCTCATAAATCAATTGCGTGACCAAAGTGGTTCGACACACCTTATACATCGCGTCACAACAACCGTCCACTTGCGGTTAGTAGATTGAATTCAAACTCCTTCACATGAAGAGCTATATAATTGTTATAGATACTTGAATCATTTATCCACACCTAGCCTATCATCTAAAACTTACTCGTTGTGTATTTAATTATTTAATTTTCTGAAATTTTCTTTTCATTAGACTAAATTACGGTTACATTAGTCCCACACAGGGTTAGAATGCACTTTCATCAGATCAATACAAAATCAGATCTGCAGGCATTTTAAACAAAAGCTAATCTAAGTTAGCAAGCTAAACTTAAAACAGAGCAAACCAAGAAGCCGTGTTTGGAGCATTTGGTTGAGCACGAGCTAAAGGATCAAGGCGACATCTTAAGGTTTTCTTGATGTCCGCAACGATCGCTGACGCAGGTCGTGACGTTGAGAAGTGGAGTCTCTCGGAGATAAAACAACCGTGATATAGATAAGTTTGTGTCAGCTCAAAAGTGAAACTATCCAACCGTGATATAAATGTCTCACTTGAAAAACAAATAACTTACAAATGCTATTTAGCAAATTACTTACGAAAAATACAAGTGACAAAAAAAAACCCCTACTTGTTTCCCGGACAAAGGAGGCTATTAGACAAGGTATCAATCAGTGAAGAATAATAATGATGAATTTGTGGGGTTTTAAAAATAATAAATAAAAATTGTGGGGTTTTATTTAATTTTTAAGAAAATTATAAATAAAAAGTTGTTCCTTTTCTTTATTTTAACCCTACAAAGCTCTAAAAGCTATTTGTTTCTCCCTTCCCTTCCCTCCTCTTCTCCCTCCCTTGAAGATTTTCCCTCCCATTTTCTCTTTCCGCTTTCGAGGTTGCGTTTCGCAAAATTTGGGTCCGAAAATGGGGAAATACATGAAGAAATCGAAGATTACGGGCGATATCGGCGTTACGGAGATCACTGAGCCAACTTCTTTGGGTGTTCGTACCAGGGCCGCTAAAACCCTAGCCTTGAAGAGGCTTAACTCCTCCGCCTCTGATTCCGCTCTAGCAGCCGACTCTTCTTGCTATCTCCAGCTCCGTAGCCGTCGTCTCGAGAAACCTCCGTCACTGGCCGAACCGAAGCAGCCGCCGAGACTCCATAAATCGGGAATCAAAGAGTCTGGTTCGAAGGCTCGCGTTGACTCGGTTAATTCGAACACTGCCGCTTCGGGTTCGGTTCCTGTAGCTCGGAGCTGCAACGGAGATGAATGTTTTGGCAACTCTGTGAGTGCAGACGTTTTTTGTGGAGAGAACAGCCTCGATTTTGAATCAAGACACAGGTTCGTCTTTTGTGCCCTAGCTTTCTTTTTACCAATTCGATGAAAGTTGCCTGAGTCCAGTGACAATAATCTGGCTCCACCTCAATAGAAAGATGAATGAGAATGATTTTGCTTACTATTTTTTTTTGCTCAAAATGTGAAGAGCGTTAAGCTTCTCTGAAACTGTTTTTTTGTTTTTTGTTTTTAAGGATGAAATTAGCTTTAGTACAACTAAAAAAAAAGTATATTTTTTTTCTCATGATTCCCTTATTGGTGTAGTTTTGTTTACGGCTTTACTCTCTTCTGATGTACTGACGTTATTATTACTGCTCACCATCTGTCTCTTTTGGTGTTAGATTAGATATTTCAGAGTTATTGATGTCTGTCCCATGTGTACCTCATTGCAGAGGTTATCAATGTAACAAAGCTATTATTTTTTTACATATATCATTTTTGTAACTAATTGGTTCAGCTTCATAAGTAGGTGAAATTATGATCCGTTTTGTGCATATTAGTTTAAACGGTTGATGTTACCTCGTTAATGGGCTAATGGCATTGGAGGTGATATGCATTGGGGATACAATTCTGGGAATTGTTCCTTGGAACATTCACTGTAATTTTTAACACAAGGTTTTCGTTTATACTAAAGTGGTTGATGTATAAAGGTCAGAAGCTTTTACTATGTAAGATCATATGAAAATTGGGACTTTCCTCATAAGTGTAATGCAAGTAGTGTGGTGTCATGTTCATGGGACCTAGTGGTTTTTGCATACTTGGGGAATACTTTTGTAGGATTCTCTGTTTTTTGGGCAACTCTCCCAGTAGAGGACAATGGGTTTTCCTTCTCTTTGTTATTTATTGCATAGCGTATCGCATGGGACCATATACTCACATTTTTGTTTTTTACTTAAATCAGGCCTCTTTTTTCTCTGGATGTTTAGTTTTGGCTCAATTCTTGATTTAGTGTCTTTGTGGTGATAAAGTTCCTAATGATTTTTCTTCAGCACAAGGGAAAGCACACCTTGTAACTTTGTTGAGGATCTGAAGATCATTGTTACACCAGGATCTAGCACAAGGTCGATGCGCACAGCAACCAAAGATTACACAAGGGACCGAGATAGCACGGTCCAAACCACTAGTGAACTGGAGGAGTTCTTTGCCTATGCAGAGCAGCAACAGCAGAGGCTGTTCATGGAGAAGTAAGCATGCTTATTTATTTATTTTGGGGTTGTTTTGTTTTGGTGCATTATGAGAGGATGAACACTTATGTGTTTCAAAAATCTTCAGGTACAACTTCGACATTGTGAATGATATGCCCCTCACTGGACGCTACGAGTGGGTACAAGTCATTCCATGAACTTCAAAGGAAGCAAGCTCCAAAGATATGGTGTGAAGTAAGAATGTGATGAATTAACAGACTAACCGAACATCAAAATCCTTAAGCAGGAGTGTAATCTTAATTAATAATGTGGTTAGAGAACAAGTTGGAAAGTAGTTTAGGGACCTGAACCTCACACCATTTGTACTAATCTCTTTGAGGATTTAGATGCCTAGTGAATTTGTTTGCTCTTTCATCTGTTTCTGTCAAGTCTTTTTTCACTCATGTTTATTCAAAGCAATGTGTATGTGGTGATGATGATTGATGGGTATGTGTGTAAGCATGTTTAAGCTTGGCATATAGTGAGAAAATGATTCAGATGTAGACTTAAATGGCAGAAGAAACCCGCTGGAGTGTTCACGTGTGAATACGGTAGGTGAGTCTTACTCTGAAATCTGAAGCATATCCTCTTCGTTCAACTACACACAGATTGGTCCCTCCTTTTGCACTCTTTTTTTTTTTTTTATTGTTTCTCGAGACATAATTCTGACACAGGTTTTACAGCACGTGAATGTGTGTGTGCGTGTGTGTGAATTTTGCAGTATACACTGGTCATTTGTATTATTTATTTTTAATTGTAATGTAATTATCTTGCTTTTTGAATTATATATGAAAAGCCTAAGAAGAAGTAAGTTGGAAATATGAATTAGGGGAAATAAAAGGATGAGTTTGTGGCTACTAGAAAAAGTGTGATATTCTTGAGGCCTAAATAGTAAATTACTAAAGCTATCCATTTGGGGATGGGTTATTCGACCAGGAGGCTCATTAGAATAATTATCCGTTTGGAGCTGTTTAATTAATTTATTCCAATGGAACGAGATACCGAAATTTAAACGGATAATTATACTTGAACCTGTTCGAATATGGAACGAGATACATCATTCAAAAATTATCCAAAAATATATAGAACATTTCAAAAAGCTCGAAATGCTACTATTACGAATTTGACATTTACCCAAATTTAGTGAGTTCGGGTAGTAGTTTTAAGTACTCGACATCCTAAACCTGAATGTCTCGTCCTGTGTGTTTATCGCGTATTACTTCAAATAATACTTTTACATATTTGAAACACCCTTTCCTAATTCTTACATGCTATATTACCCGGCCGTCCCGGTACTTGAAATGGAAATCCCTAATTATTACAACAGAGTTTTACCAGGAACAGACAAAAGATGAGACAGCAAATATATTACAGTGGTCATTGAGAAGATCTAGTTTTGTTTTAACTTTTTAACGTCTCTAAGAAATTGGCCATCTGCATGTGATGAAACTGTGAAATCTTATCTCGAAACCAATCATTTGTACTCTTTGTTTTCTTTAATCACTCGAAGTGAAAAATTGAATGGGATTGAAAGTGAATGCATGAAACGTTAACATATCATACATACATAGTACATATATATAGACATGATATATATATGGTGATGTATACACACGGGGTGGTGTTTGATCACGGGCTCGCTGATGACTATTACTACGAATCATGTTTTGGGACACTTAGATTCGCTTACGTCATCTCCTCAGCTTGTTCAATGTTTTTGTTTTGACTCTTTAATACTGTATTTGGTAGAAAAATGCCAAAAAGAAAGGAGCACGTACTGACTACGAAAGCCTTTTTGTCTTTTCGTTTCTTCTTCTCAAAACTCTCGTTCGCTCTCTGTCTTCATCCTTCTGAATCAATGTGTTTTGTTTTTCTTTTAAAAATAGTTTTTTCTCGTTCAACACCACCCATTGACCTGCCAATGTGAGCCAGAGACCGTATTAAAGATATGAATTTCAACCCGCGAAAATACAGGTTTTATGACAATAATCATCACGTATTGCGGATTTTTTTTTTAAGTTTAAAAGATCATGAAACACCTAAAAAATGATTTTCTGAGTGTTTTTTTACCCTTAAAAAAGTGAATATTTTTACGAATACAAATAGAAATAGCTCGAATATAATTCGAACGTGCCAAAAAAAAAAGCCATTAATCGAAAAAAAAAATTCAAATTGGTTGGGCTTGGGCTAAGCTTTGAGCTTGGCGAATAATAAGGCCGGTCCAACTGAGATGTCTAAGATAACTTCAATTTTCTGATGAGATTACTGCCAAAAAATTCGGTTTTTGCAAAAATACCTTTCACCTTTGAAAAATGCATATCAATCCCCACACTTCCAAAGTCACCCGCAAAAACAGCCAAGTCCATACAGATGTCGTTACTGTTCATTAATAATTTTTTTTTTTGTCAACTACCCTTTTATTAAATCAAGTTTGGCGGGGAAACAGGAAAACGTAAAATCCATTTTTCCCGACAAAAATATAAAATCATTTTTCTCGTCAAAAACATAAAGATGGCGGGAAAACGAGATTTTACGTTTTTGGCGGGAAAACATAATTTTACGTTTTTGGCGGAAAAACATGATTTTCCGTTTTTGGCGGGAAAACATGATTTTACGTTTTTGGTGGAAAAATAGGATTTTGCGTTTTTGGTGGAAAAATGGGATTTTACGTTTTTGACGGGAAAACAAGATTTTACGTTTTTGGCGGAAAAATGAGATTTTACGTTCTTGGCGGAAAAACGAGATTTAATGTTTTTCGGGAAAACGTGATTTTACGTTTTCCCGCAAAAACATCAAATCACATTTTTCCGCAAAAAACGTAAAATCTCATTTTTCCGCCAAAAACGTGATTTTACGTTTTCCGTTAAAAACGGAATTTAACGTTGACGGTAAAAAAGAATTTTACGTTTTGACGGGAAAAAAAGATTTTACGTTTTTCCGTTTCCCTGCCAAACTTGATTTAATAGAAAGGTAGTTGACAACAAAAAAAAATTCTTAATGAACAGTAACAACGTCTGTTTTTTCACATACTGCCACGTCATCGATATGGATTTGGGCTGTTTTGCTGGTGATTTTGGAGGTGAGGGGATTGACCTGCATTTTCCAAAGATGAGGGATATTCTTAAAAAACAATTAAGGTGATGGATTTTTTTGTAGTAATCCATTTTCTTATATTTTTAAAATTATATACTCCTATTTTTAAAAAAAATATGTGTTGCATTGGATGCTTGTTTGTATGTTAACCCAAAAGAAGAAAAATACCTTTTTTTTTTAATAGGAGAGGTCCGGAGACCAAACAATAAACAATAATGACAATCNGATAAGAGATTTTTCGGGGGAAATAGATTGTTTACCTTTTTTTTTTTTTTTTTTTTTTTTTTTTTTTTGGAAATTTCCATTCCCAATTTTATAATATTATATTTCTTTTATAATATCATTTTCCTTTCAAATTCCCATAATCACCGGGAGGAAACTAAAATTCCCATAATTTCAGATTCGTTGTATGTTTTAATTTATTTATATGAAAAAGTTGAAACATGTCTCACTAAAATTTCATGACAATAGTAACCGATTTCTGTAACATACTAAGATACTATATAAAATTCCAATTTTTCTAAATAATCATTTAGAAAAACACGGACTGTTTTTTTGTTTGTAACAAAAAACACGGACTGTTACCACTGATTAGGAAGTTTTAATTTGCACTGATTGTCTGATTGCATTTACACATACATATATTTACATTAAAGTATATTTTTTGCAGATGAATTTACAATCTTAACAACTTTGAGGAATCTAATTTTTGATATTTGTAAACGCAAACACCAAACGCAAAGGAAAGAAAACTTTTTTGTTCTTGTTCGGTGTTTGCGTTTGTATTTTACCAAATTATTTTATGAAAAAATGACAATAGTTAGAATGTGAATTTTTTTTTTTTTTTCATGTTAATGCAAACCATATATTACATTTGAAACAATCAAGTTTTAACTGCAATGATGGAATGACCATGCTATTGGTTTGGTTTGCATGAGTCGGATGCCGTGAGAGTAACACGTACGGTGAGAAGAGGGTTAAAATGCAATTTTAATATGGAATATTATACACCCAATTAATAGTTGATGCCAATTTTTCATATTGAAATCAAATCATGAAAAAGAACTAAGCAGCAGAGTAATGATCCAATATCTGAAATTTCAGTTATAAATTAACACACAAAACAAAACGCAACATTGAATATTAATTGGTTAAGCTTTGGTAGTGCAGTTACCAAAAATAAAAATATAAACGAGTGGGCTTAAGAAAGTTTTGACTTATACTCAAAAAGACAAGGCTTTTGTTTGTATCTAAAAGCACTAATCAAAATCGAAAAGTAATAATGGAGGTGAAGAAGACATCATTCTCACATAATCATCTCCGCATCCTTTGCTTTTGCTTTTGCTATTAATATTATCCACCCTTTAATTAACCCTCTTTAGACCCACCCATCATCGATTAACTTTTTTTTTTCCCCCGGGAATGATTACAAATTGTTCACATAATATTCAAAATTTTAAAACCAAACAAAACTTAAAACACTACCTTTTTTTTGGGTCAACAACTTAAAACACTACATGTTAAGAAAGTTGATTAAAACATAGAAAATATAAGTTATTGAAGTGGTAATATTTTGTTGCTCGATAAATTACCGGAATTATCATTAGGTTAGGTAATATACAACATTTACGCAATTTCAAGGGATATGAACATTTATTCACAAAAAGATTAACACTGTTATAAATTTAAATGTTAAATATTATTTATGTTAAGATAGGCTTACAATCGTGGAACAACGAACATAATGGCAATCTTAACACTCGACAAGTATACTTTAGCTGTTTAAACGATATCAGCGTTATTACAAATTTCGAAAGCATAAGGTGTCAAAAACAATGTTTCCCCCCTATGTGAAGATGTATGTGCAATAAGCATTTAGAAAATGTATTAGAATTTAATAAGTAAGTATGTGAAAGAAGTAATGAAGAACGTGATTAGGGCCCTACTTGATTCAAGCAATAACACTAATCGACATCACACGCAAGACGCAACACAACCCCGGCCAACAAGCTCTAAATTTGTCTGATTTAGAATAAATACATCGTTGCTATAGAGGGGCGAGTGTGACTTTAATAGTATGTCTTTTTTCGAAATATTAAATCTATGAATAATTGATTTACAATAGTTAAGAACTAAGAAGAGATTTATGACTTGAACATTGTGTCGAATAGGTTACTACAATAAGGGATGAGTCATTGTGTGGAATTGTTCATATGTGTATGTGAAAGAAATTTTACTTGTCAGAATAAAGTATACGAAAACAAGAAACATATGAAAATAACTAAGGCTCAGGTAGTGCTGACGTATAAAGAAAGCGTGATATAGTTTAACTGTATTTGGGCCGATGTCAAGACTAGCCGATAATCCTTTTTGGTGAAGTGGTCTAAACGGATTGTTCATTACTTTCTTTTGAGGCAACTTCACCATGAATAACTATGAGATGTGGTTTGTATTTGGTGGACAGTTGGACAGTTGTTGCGTTGTGCACTACCAAAATTTGAGATCATACGTAATAGAGTTAAACTGCATGAAGAACCCTGATAAGAATGAGCTGAACGAGGAAGACTTAGAAGCGGATCATTGGTGGCAGGTCTATAGATCAGTTCTTGTGAGAGGAGGCTTCATGAGAATTTAGATGATGCTTTGGGGTAGAAGTCAAATGATCGGATTCATCTAGCTTTCAATTATGTTTTATGTAAAATAATTAACTTCAAAAAACATTTTTATACACTGTTTTTTACGTAGTAAAAACGATTAGTCAAATCATCATTATACCGTAGAATGATACAATATAACTTGGGGTTTGATGAAATCTATTACTCATTCTGTTTTATAAAAAAAGGTTATTTTGACACATTTTATACATATTAAAAAACTTTAAAATTTTACTAGTACACCTATATTTAATATACCCATAATTAATTCAAAATGATTTAAATACACAAATTATTAGCTTTGAGTAAATGACAATTTTGAGAATTACTTTAAAAATTGTATTGAAAATGTAAAACTATAGTCTTTTTGAAACAAAAATTAACTCTAAAATGATTATCTTTGTAGAGTATTTTCTTTCTACCCGTACGAGAAAAAGAAAAGAAAAAAAGATAATACAAATGATGACAAGAGACAAAGCAAAACCAAAAGAGGTTTTAAGAATGTAATAAATTTCCAATATTAACTCTCCTTTTTGTTTCCCCTTTAACTTTTCCCACTCTCAAATCATTTTTCCTTTGGATTTAAGCCTTTTCACCCTTTTTCTTTTTTTTTCTCACGCCTTTATCAGTATTTTTTTTCCTTTTTGCTCATCTCGTATCACACATATTTCTATTCCAACTTTGCAATAAAATCTTTTTGATATCCCAAAGAAAACGGGGCTAATTCATGTTTGACAATGTTGCTTGAAAAAGGCTTGATCTTGAAATTTCAAAAGAGGGAGAAATAAAAAGGAGAACAAAAAATATGGAGGGACACGAAAAGGGACCCAAAAGACAAAGACAAAAACTTTGGATTTGAACAAACATTACCAAATGTTATGATTAATGCTCATTCAACACTACCATTACCATCTCTCTCTCTGGTTTTGGAAGTTGCCTGTGAAAAAAAACCCATCACAAAACTACTCCATTTGATTCGGTTCTTCTTCTTCTTCTTCTTCTTCTGGTTCTTGAACATAATTCTGCTTCATGGACAAGCATCATCAGCATCTTCTGCTACAGCATCATCAACAACTCCATCATCACCAGAAGCTCTCGCTAACTAAATCTTCCCGACAAAGCTGTAGTGAATGGTATGTTCTGTTCTCTTTGTTCTAATTTCACTGCCTTTCTCTTGATAAGTTTTGATACCAATTGAAACCCTTAAGTTTCTCTTGCGGTTTGTCTGATTTCCGGTTCTCGTTTTGGACTATTGTCTTTATTTGCTCTGTCTCAATCTTGCTCGCACGCATAAATACAATTCTTGGTCAATGATGTTTTCAGGATCTTTCGAGACGTTCCAAGTGATATAACCATAGAAGTAAACGGAGGAAACTTTGCTCTGCATAAGGTATAGTCACACTTAGAAACATAACCATTCTTTCTTTCGTAATCTATGGAGTTTATTGAACCAATTTTTGATTCTCCCTTTCTCAGTTCCCTTTAGTCTCTAGAAGTGGAAGAATCCGGAGAATCGTTGCAGAACACAGAGATTCAGATATCTCCAAAGTGGAGCTTCTCAATCTCCCAGGAGGAGCAGAGATATTCGAATTAGCAGCCAAATTCTGCTACGGGATTAACTTTGAGATCACTTCATCAAACGTTGCGCAGCTCTTTTGCGTCTCTGATTACCTCGATATGACAGAAGAGTATTCCAAAGACAATTTGGCTTCAAGAACAGAGGAGTATTTGGAGAGCATTGTATGCAAGAACCTTGAGATGTGTGTTGAAGTCTTGAAACAATCCGAGAATCTTCTCCCACTTGCAGACGAACTCAATATCATAAGTAGATGCATCGATGCCATTGCCTCAAAGGCCTGCGCCGAGCAGATCGCTTCGAGCTTCTCACGGTTGGAGTATAGTAGCTCAGGGAGGCTTCACATGAGTAGGCAAGCGAAAAGCAGCGATGGAGGAGATTGGTGGATTGAGGATCTTTCGGTTCTTAGGATTGATTTGTATCAGAGAGTGATGAATGCAATGAAGTGCCGTGGCGTACGTCCAGAGAGTATAGGAGCTTCTTTGGTGAGTTACGCCGAGAGAGAGCTGACAAAGAGATCCGAGACCGGACATCATGAACATGAACAAACCATTGTTGAGACAATTGTTACTCTTTTGCCTGTTGAAAAACTCGTGGTTCCCATAAGTTTTCTCTTCGGGTTACTGAGAAGAGCAGTGATGCTTGATACTTCAGTTTCCTGCAGGCTTGATCTAGAGAGGAGGATAGGTTCTCAGCTTGATATGGCGACTCTAGACGATCTCTTGATACCGTCTTTTCGTCATGCAGGAGACACTTTGTTCGAAATTGACACGGTTCATAGAATCTTGGTGAATTTCTCACAACAAGGAGGAGATGATAGCGAGGATGAAGAGTCCGTGTTTGAATGCGATAGTCCACATTCGCCTTCACAAAGCGCCATGTTTAAAGTTGCAAAGCTTGTAGACAGTTATCTTGCTGAGATTGCTCCCGATGCTAACCTTGACCTTCCCAAATTCTTGCTCATTGCAGAAGCCTTACCTCTTCATGCTCGCACCCTTCATGATGGCTTATACCGTGCCATTGATCTCTATCTTAAGGTAACTTGCTTCAAGACAATTTTACTTTTCTTGTCTTGTTGATACTTATGTTTGGATTATGCTCTCAGGCACACCAAGGGTTATCAGATTCAGACAAGAAGAAGCTGTCAAAACTTATTGACTTCCAGAAACTCTCACAAGAGGCTGGAGCACACGCTGCGCAAAACGAGCGGCTTCCTCTGCAGTCCATAGTTCAAGTTCTCTACTTTGAGCAACTGAAACTTAGAAGCTCCTTGTGCTCTTCTTACTCAGACGAAGAGACGAAGCCAAAACAGCAGCAGCAACAGTCATGGAGAATAAACAGTGGAGCTCTCAGCGCAGCAATGTCGCCCAAAGACAACTATGCGTCTCTGAGAAGAGAAAACCGGGAACTGAAACTCGAGTTAGCTAGGTTGAGAATGAGACTTAACGATCTAGAGAAGGAGCATATCTGTATGAAGAGAGATATGCAGAGGTCTCACTCGCGCAAATTCATGAGCAGTTTCTCAAAGAAAATGGGGAAATTTAGCTTCTTCGGGCATAGTTCTTCAAGAGGATCAAGCTCTCCATCAAAGCAGTCTTTCAGAACAGATTCGAAGGTGATGGAGAGAACTTGTGCAAGCACCGACTAGCTCAGTTTTAAGTTTCACCAATTTTATCATTTTCTTTCTTCTCTTCTCTTACCTATTGCTGTTTTTTAAGTGAGTGCTAAGACAAGACTTGATATTAGTCTGCGAGTGAGTTGATATATTCAATTATCGAGTTCGACCTTGTAAATGAATTTGATTGATATAAGAAACAAAAGGTAGATGATTTGAAATCAAAGGTCCCTCACATCACAGATCCACTTGATTGCAAAAGAGAATATAATATATGATGTCTTACAAGACAGGCAGAGATAAAGGTGAGTGTACGCACGTAGTACAGAGGCAAACACTCTAAGCACCAATTGAGTCCTCAAGAAGAAGGAGCCTTGGTGTAAGAACGGATACCAAGAGCCAAGCCTAAGATTAGAAGAGGAACAAGGAACTGAAGGATCTTAATGACAAATTCCGAGCTCTTGTTCTGGTTAGACTCGGTCTGCTTTGGAGGAGCAAACTTGGTTTTAGTTGGGACAGTGGCTGAGTCAATATCACCCACATAGTACTCATCTAGCATGGCTTTTGCAGTCGAACTGTGACCAACATCCTCAAAATCATCGGTCGCATCTTTCCCTGAAAAGTGAAAACCAACACATTTTGTTATCAGGAACTAGCTATAACTTCATTTACTAAGCACCATGAGAAGAAAAAGTAAGTGACAAAGTAGTTTCTCCTTCTAGACATAATCTGTGTGGCTATGTGCAAGACTTGAAGTAGCAAACCAAGAAAGATCTATAGGAGTTGAAAGACATAATAACAAAGTGATATCTATGTTACCTGTAGCAGTCAAGATCACCTCGTCACCACCAGGATGATCGTCCAAGAACTTTGTCACATCATAGACCTATATACCATCAAAACGAAAAACAAATTAAAAAAACTGTAAACACATATATACCAAGGATTTATCTTACTATCGTCCCTAATTCCACACAATCAGAGACATAAATTAAGTGGTTTTCAATTTTCCACACATCAAACATACAGAACAACGTCATTGGCCACAGACCCGAGATCAAACGAACATGGAATAGTTTCTTAGGCAGCACCAACTGTCGCATTCAAATAAGAATCTACGAAGAGTACGATTTAGCAAATAAGATCAGTGATTTAGACCTAGCAAATAGACAGAAATCTAGCAAAGTAAATCAGATCTACGTGACAGGCGAAAGAAGCATATAATGGAGGGATGCAAAACTCAAGATCGTAAATCCAAGTTAACACTCCAGTACTTGGGTCGAACACGAAAACAGATGCAAAAACGGATCAGGCAAGGAGAGGGATATTATAAGCATACGCAGAAAAGATCTAGGCGCGAAGAAACCGGAAAATCGAATCAGAATTCTGATCAAACCGAGAGAGAGGGGAAGGAAAGATCGGAGTTAGGACCTTGCCGTCGATGACGATCCAACAATCCTGGGTGCTACTGTGCTGAGAAACCTCGGCCAAGGTGAAAACTTTGCCATCTCCGCCCATCTCCGATCGATGTGAAATGTTTTGGAATATTCAGGTTTTAATTTGGAATATTCAGATTTGATAAGTTTGTCACTGGTCAGATGATTGTGAATAGTGCTATTCAATGCATGATGTATTTTAGTATTTGCAAGGGTAAGCTAAAGCTTTTGTTTTTGAGGCGATATTTAGCTGAGTAAAATTTTATATCGGACATGATGTAATAATATAAATTTTTCGATTTTTAGTTATTTATTTTTAATAAATAAAATAACAAAAAAAAAGAGGAAATTATGTTTAAAAAATAGAAATTAACCTATTCATAATCTTAAAGGTTAAAATTATTAAATAAAAAGAAAAAAAAATTAAATTTATGGCAAACGTAATAAAAAAAGAAAAAGAAAATTTTTAGTCTTTCCTTTAGATTAAAAAAATTAAACAATGAAATACTAATCTTAAAATAAAAAAAATTCTAATTACTCACCTCTATATAAACAATTTGGTAGTATGTCAATTACACACCAAAAAATATTTGATGCATATTTTTACCAAATTTTTCCTTCAAAATATATATTTATTACATAAATATATTAATCGGCCGTCTAAATTAGTCTTTTGTTGATGGATTTTGTTTTTTAAACTGTTAGGATTACACAAAAAGAGATGAGAGAAGGATAAAAAACAATAATTATTTTTTAGAAGATATTCATGAATTAGGAGGTATTCAAAACCATATAATTATTTTCTAACAGAAAAATAAACTGTTATGTTAAGTGTTTTTCTGAATTATTTCATATGTTATAGGTTTGTTATAATAGGAATCAAAAAATTTGGAGGTCTAAGTAGGGAGTAAGAGTTTTTTTTCCTAGCAATTTTTTTTTTAATATGAGATTTTCCTTCTTTTTTTCTGTCAACATTAATTTTTTTGCAAAAAAGAGTGAACATTAATATGTTATATCTCTCTATTTATAATGCCAGATCCCAATTTATTTTTATAAATTCATGTCAATTTCCCTCCACAAATATCTCGGCGATATTCCCCACTCCACAGTCACGCAGTTTCATTTCTATGGTCTATATGTCACCGTCGTTCTCCATCGTAACCACCGTCTCACCGGTTTCTCTCGCCGGGAATCTCGTGTCTAACTCAAAGGTAGATCAGATATGTTGCCTCGTCATTTCTTATCGCTCATAATATCTCTTAGAATGGCTTTGAGTTTCTCTTAGGGTTTAAATCAATTGATTCTTCTTATCTGTCTCCGATTTTCAGTTTAGGCTTTCCATTGCCGGCTTGTTGCCATTCTCGTGTTACTTTCTTATGCCCATAAGTCCTAGATTGCTTAATTAGATTGTTTAGACTAGCAAGTGTCGTGTTCTCTGAGATTGAGTGATGTGCTATGAAATTCAATTACATTGATTAGTGAAGAACCAGTGAACAGTGTCTTTGGTTAGTGCCGTATTATGTTGTTTGCTGTAATAATCCTACATTTGTTGTTTATAGCAATTCTGAATTGTGAAAGACCGAGTCACACTCGTATCAGATTGAATGTGTTCTGGTTGAAACTTTCATTTAGGACTTTCTACGAATGCTTTCATTGAGAGTTTCTTAATTGATCCGTTCACCGTTTATTTGTTCTAAAAAAATCAGCTGACTCTGACTGTATTTCCTCGTTTCAATTTGGTTTTGTAGACTATTTTTTCTAGTTTATATCCGAAGAACAATGATGCTACCAAGACGAATAGGAATCTCAAGCATAGAGTTTGTTCTGTTTCTGGAGGGTATAATACATCTGTGGAGAATGTACCTTTTCCTGGTGATTACTTCGAGCTCCTTAACCAAGTAAGCTTTTTCTGTATTGTTGTTTGTGGATATCTTATCTCTTTTCGGGTATTAAACCAGCCAGCGATGATGAGTTATGTATCACAGTCACTGTATCTTGTCATGGACTGATGTTCAACTTCATTGTATAGTTTCCCTTCCGAAGACATTAGTGTTCTGGTAGATATAGTAGCTATAGTATATAGATGTCAGGTTTCCTATGCAAAATTGGCTTGTAAAGCTAAAACATTAGGGGATATGATGTTTTGTGCTTGAATAATACAGGCCAAACAAGCAGTTGAATTGGCTTTGAAGGACGAGAAACAGTTAATGGTGAGTTTTGCAATGGTTGTTTTAAATGGATCTACGAAACACGTTATTATTCGTGATCCAAGGGAACCCTTTTACAGGAGATTGAGTTCCCTACATCTGGTCTTGCATCTGTGCCAGGTAATCCTTTCATCTTATGGGATTTTTCAGTGAAGGCTTTTCTCTCTTGCTTATTAGATGTTATTGTTTTTCCTGTTTGTTCCAATTTACTTGTGTTAGGTGATGGTGAAGGAGCCACAGAAATGACAGAAAGTATAAATATGATACGCGAGTTTTGTGACCGCCTATTATCTCCTGAAAAGGCTCGAACCACAAGAATTGTATGTACTCTACTTCTTGATATCTAAATAACGATAGTTTCAACTTCTATCAAAATCCTTATCAACAGAATTTGCGTAACATGATTGCAGTTCTTCCCGGAGGCAAACGAAGTCAAATTTGCTCAAAAGACCGTCTTTGGAGGAACGTACTTTAAGTTGGACTATCTGACAAAACCTTCTCTTTTTGAGGACTTTGGGTTCTTTGAGAGAGTAAAAATGGCGGATCGAGTAAAGCCAGAAGACGAACTGTTCCTTGTCGCATACCCATATTTTAACGTCAACGGTAATTCCTAGAAACCCCATCATCATCCTGTTTACAATATCCACATTTGACTCATTCCTTTGTTTGTTCCTCTTTCGCCACTCAGAGATGCTCGTAGTGGAAGAGCTCTACAAGGAAGCTGTCGTGAACACTGACCGAAAACTGATCATCTTCAATGGAGAACTTGACCGGATAAGATCGGGGTGTATCCTTTTTCTTCTCATCAATGAAACAACGTAGACTCTTTTTCCATTTGCATCACAACCTTAAGAGGCAGAAGAGAAAGCTGACTCAAGTGAGAAACTCTTGTTTCCTTAAAAAAAAAAAAAAAAAACAAAAGACTATCCAAAGTTCTTTTACCCAAAACTGGCTGCACTTACCGAGACACTTCTTCCGAAGATGGAGACAGTCTACTACATCCACAATTTTAAAGGACAGAAAGGAGGTGTCCTATTCAGGTTTGTACTAAAAAAAACCCCTTCTTTTACCTGCAAATTAATCTCCTCTTGTTTCTTGATCTTGAGCTGAATAGTTGTTGTGTTTCGAATCAATAGATGTTATCCAGGTCCATGGCAAGTCCTGAGGAGAACAAGGAACAGTTGCATCTGTGTTCATCAGCAAGAAGTCATGCCTTCTCTCAAGGAAGTTGCCCTAAACATTCTTGCGTCAGCTTGAGAGTCTTGTACTGAGAAACTTCTGTCATGTATCCACTTGTAAAGTACATGTTGAAATTGATGAACTTTTTGAGTTATAATCATCCATAGTTTTATAAGCAATTTCCAACTTCTGAAGCTAAAAACCAGAGAAGCATTTATCAGACATGATGATACATAACTTGGATTTTTAGAAGTGTACGGTTTTTGGCAACCTACGAATGGGCCGTTTTTCGCTGGGCGAGAGAGCACCTAATTTGATTGATTCGGATTCGGCCCATTATAAAAAAAAACTGAACTTGCATAATAAAGTGACGAAAATACCCCCACCCCGAAAAACCCTAAGGTCGAAAACACTCTCCTCGAATATAATTTGGTGAGGGAATTTCATCAGCCGCTCAAAAGCACAGTGAAGGGGGAAAAATGGTGTCAGGATCAGGTATATGTTCGAAGCGCGTGGTCGTCGACGCGCGCCACCACATGCTCGGGCGTTTGGCATCGATCGTCGCCAAGGAGCTGCTGAATGGGCAGAAGGTTGTCATTGTGCGGTGCGAGGAGATTTGCCTCTCCGGCGGGCTTGTCCGCCAGAAAATGAAGTACATGAGGTTCCTTCGCAAACGTATGAACACCAAGCCTTCGCACGGACCCATTCACTTCCGTGCTCCTTCCAAAATCTTCTGGCGCACTGTTCGCGGGTTCGTAATTCAATCGATCCCTCTCTCTCTCTCTCTCTCTAAATTTCCTCTAGTTCAAATTTCTGAATCGCCTACTCTGAAAAATTTAGCTGCCAATCTCGTCGCCTGATAATTGTGTTCATTTTGTGTTTTTTAGTCCTGCTCTTAATTTAGATCTCTGTGTGCATTTAATTCGTGGTTCTGTAGGATTTATTTCGATTTGATAAGTTTGTCACTGGTCAGATGATTGTGAATAGTGCTATTCAATGCATGATATATTTTAGTATTTGCAAGGGTAAGCTAAAGCTTTTGTTTTTGAGGCGATATTTAGCTGAGTAAAATTTTATGTGTGTTTGATGTTGCAGTATGATTCCACACAAAACAAAGCGTGGAGCTGCTGCACTTGACCGCTTGAAGGTATTTGAAGGTGTCCCTCCTCCATATGACAAGATCAAGAGGATGGTCATCCCCGATGCTCTCAAGTTCGTCCTTTTACCCTTTTTTTTTTCTCTCCTCTTTTTGATTTCTTAACTTTCTACTTGTGCATTATACTCACCATTTTACACTTCAGGGTCTTGAGGCTTCAAGCTGGCCACAAATACTGTCTCTTGGGCCGCCTTTCTTCTGAAGTCGGGTGGAACCATTATGACACCATCAAGGTACGTGTTCCTTTACCAGTTTGGTTTATTGCTTGCACTAGTTTCTTATTGTTGATGTGAGGTTTAGTAGAAAGATAGAAAGAAAGCTTTTTTTAGCTACTAGAATGTGTCTAGTTTTGCTCACAGAAAGTAGTAGATTAAACAAGCATACATATCTTTAGCTACTAGCTAGGTGTTGTGGGTAGAGTGGCGTTTGATATAATAATGTCGAATGAACAGGAGCTGGAGGCGAAGAGGAAGGAGAGATCTCAAGTGGTTTACGAGCGAAAGAAGCAACTTAACAAACTTAGAGTCAAGGCCGAGAAAGTCGCTGAAGAGAAGCTCGGAGCACAGCTCGAGATTCTTGCACCTGTTAAGTATTGAGAGTTTCATGACTAGTTTGTCTTTGCATGTTCTGAGCCAACCTAATACTTTATATTACTTTTATTTAGGTTTTGTATCGCACTTTGTCCTGATATTTTCAATCTTTTGAGTTCTAAATTATTTTTACTCTTTCATTCCTTCTCTACTTAATCGTGGAAAAATCACGTAATTAAAAATATTTAAACATCAATAGTGTTTTCCAAATTTTGAAAGGTATTAGGATTTAGATATATGGAATTTGTTGGCAAAAAGGAAAAAAAGATCAAAATATGGAAATTTGTTGGCAAAAGAGGAAAAAGGATCAAAATATGGAAATTTGTTGCCGACAAAATTATCCGATTCCCAATTAGAATGTCTATAAATAGACAACTGTTAATGAATAAATTAGAAACCATATTCTAGAAGGTTCTAGATTAACTTAAACTGTTATATGTGTTTTCTAATTTTGCGTATTCTTATATATATCTCTCGTTACTCATAGAATAATACAATAATTTTTTTTTTTTTCAGTACGAAACCCCCATATTCTAGAAGGTTCTAGATTTACTTAAAACCCTTATATGTATTTCCCAAATCTTTGTATTCTTATATATATCTCTCGTTACTCATAGAATAATACAATAAAAAATTTCTATTTTTCAGTATGAAATCCTAGCCATTTGAGCTAGAATTCGAACTGTCACCTTGCACAGCGATTTTCTGACGACCCACGGCGAATCTCGCGACGAGCCACACATGCGTGGAAAGCTCTTCGAGTCAGCTTTCCAGTGCCACCGACCTCGCTTAATTTGAGTCCACGGTCAGAGTGATATAGTCGTTTTCCTGAAACAGGCGCAGTCTGCCCAAGCTCTCTGATCTGCCTCCTTGCGGGGCAATTTTCCAGTGAACCACTGGGAGTCTCACGGCGATTCAACCATCCACGGATAGATCTTTGAATCAGCTTTTCAGAACCGTCGGCAGCGCCTTAATTGAGTCCATCGTTCTGGAGTTATGGCCGAAACTGTAAAGCTGCTGCAGTGTGGCTGAGCCCTCCGCTGGCGATTCCGATCAGTCACCTTCAACAACATTTTCCCGGCGACTCCAGAAGAATCAGGCACGATCCGACTATCCACAGAAAGCCCCGGACGTCAACTTTGTAGGAAGACCAGAATTGCCCCAAACTGAGTTATACACCAAATTATGACCAGATCTCGACAACAGGTGCAATCTGCCAAACCCTAAGCATCCAATCTGTTAGGCCAAGTTATGGCCTAACCGCTGAGCATACTGAAATCTCTATCGACACCGTCTCCAATGTTGAACGTCGTCTCCGTTTCCAAAATCACCATTATCGAGATACATTTTATTTACTGACTTACATCTAATTAGTATGAGATCGTAATGTTTTATCATGTTCGTATAAGAAATTGAATTTACATGTTCCCTTAATATGGATGCATCGTCTAAATTTTGATTACGTGAAATTGCTTTATGAAATTTTATTATAAACCGTTCCATTGTCGCAATATTATTGCTTGATGTGTTGATTTTTGTCATTGATCGACACATATTTTAAAGATTTGAAAATCAATATTTAGAAATTGACAAATCGATGGTTTAGATTTGGTTGTTTTTGAGTTGGTTTATAATTGGAAATCATTGGTTTCCGTTATTTTTTATTCGCTTAGTGATCCTTGTATTACCGAGATATGTTTGTTTATTATTCCATTATTATTTGATGCTTCTTTGGTTTAAAATTGGCGTGAGTTTGAAAGAATTTTTTTTTTTTATTAAATTGTTGATCATCAGTGATGTTCGTGTTGTTCTCCTGTGTTGTAGGAACCGTTTTAGCAGTGATGTACAATATTATCACCGACAAGTATTTTAGGATTCTTTGGCCGAAAATCTCTCCGATAACGACTCTAGTAATCCCGGTAATTCTCAAGTAAGTCACTTGACTAAACTCTCTAACTAAAGATTCGTTAGAATAGGGAAACTATTTTAATTATTGTGGAAAGGAGATCGATTTGTTTGTTTATGGTTTGGTTTGGTTTAGCTGGTTTAGATAATTCACGTTCAATGTTAATTGTCTCACAATCATGAATGTAATAATATGGCATCATAAATTGTTTCATTGATGCTCTTGAAGAGCATATAAATTTGTCTATGGGAACGCAATTTGAAATCATTGATGCGTTATACTTTCCAAAGTCTCAAAAGTTAAAAGAATCTAAGATAAAATACATGACCCAAGTTGGGTATGCTGTTGATTATAGAGTAAGATTCAGTTCGAGATAGATGGACATGAAGTGTCATCATCTCGAGGGGCAGAATTATGGAATCTCACATCCATAGTAAGTGGAACATCCAGAAGATTATGTTCACACTCACTCAAAATGGACTTGATGAATCATTTATAAAGCAAATCCAAGGGATTTGTAGATAATCATGTTGATACAATAATAAAAGGACATGTTAAATACCTTTAAATCATGTCTGAGATGAAACTCAAGGCAAGAAAAGTATTTTAGAGCAATTACATGCATTCTCTATTGGATTGTACTACATTAGTATATAAGATATAAATGTGTCTAGTAAACCAGAAGTTTACTGAAAATCTCACTGTTTTGGCTTGACCGGTTTGGCCATTCCGGTTCAATAGTAATGCGAAATAGAATCAAAAAATTATGTGGACATTCATTAAAGAACCAGAAGATTCTTATATGTTGTCCATAAAGCAAGTTGATAATACGACTTTCACTATCCAATAAATTTGGAATATATTAGTTTTCTGGTACGTATACATGGAGATATTTTGGACTGATCACCCACTATGTATATTTGTTAAAGTATTTGGTTAATTGATTAGAGTGAAACCGCATTATGCCAACAAACAATTTTGAGTTCTCCCCACGATTGGTTTTTGGCCAGAAACCAGATATTTCCCATCTAAATTTTTTTGGATGTAATGTTGCTCCACCACATTGATCTAAGATGGGACCTCAAAGGAGGTTAAGAAATATATGTTGGATATGAATCCCCCTTGATTAGTAAATATATTGAGCCATCAACAAGGAATAAGGTTCAATTTACAGACTGTTATTTCAGTGAGTCAGTCTTTCCGACAATTAAGGAGGGGGGGGGGGGGGAAGAAAATAAACAGCTGGAAAAGAAATCAGTGAAAAAAATTATCTTGATCCTCATAAAGAATGTGCACTAGAAGTTCAAAAGATAATCATTTGCAGATATAGCAAATTTGATGCCAGAAACATTTACTGACCCTGATTGAGTGACGAAGTCATATATACCAGCTGCACTCCAATTAATATTGATGTCCCCGGGGGGGGGGGCAATATCAACTGCTATTGAGTCTAGAGATCGCATGAAGCGTGATAGACCTGTTGGTTCCAAAGATAAGAATCCTCGAAAAGAAAAGGAGCATATTATAAAAATGGCAAGACCGAGGAAGCAAAGAATTATGGAGGATCTCCATAAGAGACATTAAACATGACTAAGAAAGAAATCCAGGTACCTGGTAACGATAATGATAAGAGATTTCAAGTAGTTGTGTCATGTCTGGAATAAAATGAAACCAAAAGCAAATCGACGTCGATAATATTTTGCATGCAGTGAAGCAGTTGATGAGAATTGAGGATCATAAACCGCGGTAAAAGAAGATGTATTGAAAAACGTACGTAAAGTGATGATTGGCCAATCATGGAAAAAGCCGTAGAGACAGAATTAAAATCTCTTGCATAGAAGTATTTGGACCAGTAGTCCATACTCTTGAAAGTGTAAAACTAGTAAGACATAAGTGGATCTTTATGAGAAAGATGAATGAAAGTGATATATGAAGAGATATACTTTCTTGTGGTGGATGCAACTATTTTTCAGATCCCTTATCAGTCTGACAATAAGAGAAAGACTTGATTTAATCCTAGTAGAATTTAAATTGCTAGAAGCAGCAAATTTTAGTTTCTTGAGAGCACTAGCTATTCGATTGATTAAAGCGAATATGTTTCATGGGGTATACTCTAAAAGTGAATATTATGAGGTTAACCAATATACTCATGTGTATTTATCAAAAGACTATAGATCAACATGATCCTTGATTTGGACATAATCAAAACTCTTGAAGAGTTATCGGAAGTTGAAATTTGGAAGAAACAACTTTGGAAAGACAACATTGTCTTTAGGTTTTCCAAATTGTAAATTTAAGGAGAGAGATTTTTCTCAAAGATCCTTGCAGGATTTTACATATAAAATGCTCATATATAGTTGGTCTTGAAGTACCACACTTAAAATGATATTTGAGCAAGTTGTTGATCACTTTCATGATTGAAAGATTCGATGTGCTTTTATATGACAAGAAAGAAAGCTAACATAATAGCTTTTACAAGAAGAGCATGAATAACTCATATGTACAAATATGTACGATATGAATATCTTGAAGATTGTAAGTAAAATGAAATTTGGCATGAAGTCCAAATAGACGAAGAAAATGTTTTATATGTGAAAAGGATGTTATATATGGACCAAAAGTCTAATAACCTGAGAAATTATGATAATCATACGAGTGTATTAACTAAAGTTATGCCTATATCAATTCCCTAAAGATGATATATATGATTGGAATACATCTCTTGAAGAAGATGCTTATGGGGGGAGAAATATGATGATGTGCGTGGTTGTACTCTTTTTCCTTATCATGGTTTTTATCCCACTGAGTTTTTTCATGACAAGGTTTTAACGAGGCAACAAAGAACACGCAAATGATAGACACCTAAGGGGAATGTAAATATGAAAGTCTATCACAATTCCAAAGATTATTGAGATCATTAGAAGCAAAGAGAATGATCAAGATGGATCATTCGGATACCCATTAATTGCAGAAGAATGACGATGTACGTTTACTACAAATTCGTTCAAGTGAAGATTTGACGAGCATATTTACCAAGACGTCTCCAACTGCTACTTTCAAGAAGTTAGTTCATCATACTATCACGTCATCTCAAACATTTCAAGTGATGTACTCATGAGGGGGAGTAATAGCGCGCTGCACTCTTTTCCCATTAAATATGGTTTTTCCCATTGGGTTTTCCTAGTAAGATTTTTAATGAAGCAGCATCTTATGCGCATTAGAAATATTTTTGTTTAATGGTCATCCAAAGGGGAGTGTTATGAATAAATTATATAGATGCCCATTATAAAGTTCATATTCTAGAAGATTCTAAATTTACTTAAACCCTAAATTATATGTGTTTTCCAAGTCTTTGTATTCTTATATATATATCTCTCGTTACTCATAGAATAATACAATAAAATTTTTCCCATTTTCTCTTTTATTCACAACAAGAACCTCGTTGTAATTGAACATTCATAAATCTCTTTCTTCCAAAGCTAGACTCTCTGACTTAAGGAGTTACATTCGTGTTCTCTCGGAAGATTTAACCTTCGTCGTCGTACGTCTCTGAGTAAAAACGCTATCATCATCATCATGTCTTTCATGTCTTCAAGAACCATTTTTGTGGTTTTGTGTTTTCTGTTCGTGCTGGCTCCATGCTTTACTAGAGCAACAACCGATGATGTTCCGTCTAGATGCGATTCTCACACCTTTAACAACGGCAAACACTTTCGTTCTTGCATCGCCCTTCCGGTGTTAGACTCGTTTCTACACTTCAGTTATGTCCGTGAAACCGGAGTGCTTGAAGTCGCATACCGTCACACCAACATCGAGTCTTCTAGTTGGATCGCTTGGGGCATAAACCCGACGAGCAAAGGCATGATGGGTGCTCAAACTATCTTGGCTTACCGTAACTCCACTTCCGGGTTTATGCGCGCCTATACTTCCTCAATCAAGAGCTACTCCACTATGCTTCAAGAAGGTCCTTCCGTGTAACGCAGTTATCCGCTGAATATCTCAATGGAGAGATGACTATATTCGCAACTATAGTGTTACCTTCTAACACAACCGTGGTGAACCATCTGTGGCAAGACGGTCCGTTGAAGGAAGGAGATAGACTTGGAATGCACTCCATGGGTGGAGATCATCTCAAATCCATGGCGACTTTGGATTTGCTCTCCGGACAAGTCACAGCCACAAAACCAGCAAACGGCAACATGTTACTAGTCAAGAAAATCCATGGAGTAGTGAACGCGGTGAGTTGGGGGATTTTCATGCCAATTGGAGCCATGGCTGCAAGGTACATGAGGACCTACCAAGGATTAGATCCCATGTGGTTTTACGTACACATCTTTTTCCAAACCACCGGTTATATTGCCGGTTTATTGGGAGGACTAGGAACTGCAATCTATATGGCAAACCAAACCGAGATGAGAGCTACGCCGCATACTGTGATAGGGATGTTTCTGTACTGTCTAGGGTTACTGCAGATACTTGCACTCAGAGCAAGACCGGACAAGGACCATAAGTATAGAAAATATTGGAATTGGTACCATCACACTATGGGATATGTTGTGATTGTACTAAGCATCTACAACATCTACAAAGGCTTAGCCATCTTGCAACCCGGAAGCTCATGGATGATTGCCTACACTGCCATCATCGGTGTCATTGGATTGTTTGCGATCGTGATGGAGATTTTGCAATTCAACAAGAGATGGGGTGGCTTGTGCTTCAAGAAATCTAAAGACCTAGAAGCTGATCAAACTGCTCCAATTGATGTCTAGTTTATTTAAGGTTGTCGTAGTTATATAAGCATTCGTGTGTCCCTTTGTCTTGACATTGCTAAGACTACTTTGTCATTCTTTGTTTTCACTTGTAAACGATTCGCTTTTTGAATAAAATTTATTTTGATGATATAAAAATATTGTTTTAGTGGGCTTTTACATTGCTAAGCTAGCTTGACATTCTTTACGTTTAGTTGTAGAAGAATATTACTTCCGAATAATAGTTTTCAATGGAAAATTATAAGAGAAAAATTGAAATTTTCTAATAGGCTAAAACTGAGAAAATAAATGGAATCATGTCAAAAGCGGGTTTGAAGCTTAGTCGATAAATCACAATAAAGATCAATTAGAGATTAAGGAACTTTATGTTTCTGAGGCATTAATTAAAAATATAAACTCAAATTTTGGGATACTTTAGTATGGAAATATTTTGTCCAAAAAGGTTTTCCCTTTATGAGAAAGCTTAAGGAGGATGCATTGAGGATTAGTGTTGAAGCCAAGCAAAACGTAATATCATTACATTTGAAGATTCTCCCTTAAGCATCATTCTCATAATTATTCTTAAGAATTGAGCAATTGAGAAACCAACTTTTTTTTATAAAAAAAAATTTCACTCAAAAATACATATTTGACACTATATCTCACTTCTTTTTATGTGATATGTAAGGAAGGCTAAAACATGCAAGATAGCAGATTGTTATTGCATTAGTTAAAGTGTGAGATACAGTGTCACACTTTATTTGACACTATATCTCACTATAGTTAAAGTGTTAATTAGATTATTAAGTTGACAGAGACTGTTATTGCATTATGACCACTGAGTAAAGTACCTACGAATCATCATCATTGAACCTTCACCCGTACAAACACATTCATATATATTTATATATAAAGAATGACTTCAATCACAAACTAAGAAACAATAGAACAAATAATATATGTTCTTAAGATTTCAATCAGGAAATTAGATGATGCTGTTTTGGGTCAATTTGGTTTTGTTCAGTGGCTTCTGGGTGTTTGGTTTCTCCAACCCAGATGGTATACAGATCCTGGACTTTGTCTCACATCATTTCCATTACTTTTTATTCTTTTGTCTTCAACTGTTTGATTGAATCTTTGTAATGGAACAGGTTTCTTGAGCTTGTCCTGTGGCGGCTCAAGTTACACCGCTGCTTATAACATCTCCTGGGTTTCAGATAACAATTATATGGAAACAGGTAACACTACTACTGTTACTTACATCAAGGGAAATTCTACTTGTAGTGTTCCCATCAGATTCTTCCCGGATTCTCGAGGTCGCCAATGTTACAAGGTACCTGTGAGGAAGGACTTGTCCTCGGTTCTGATTCGGGCCAAATTCGTTTATAGAAACTATGATAGCCAGAACCAGCCTCCAGCATTTCGTGTCTCTTTGGGAAGGAGAATCACTAGTACTGTTGATCTCAGAACCAAGGATCCTTGGATTGAAGAATTGGTTTGGCCGGTCAACAAGGATTCTCTATTGCTTTGTTTGCTCGCGGTTAAAGGGAGAGGCATTCCGGTTATTTCTTCTCTAGAAGTACGGCCGCTTCCTTTAGGTGCTTACAGACGCAGCCTGGAGGGTTCACCCAATATAATCCTCAGGAGAAGTTACCGAATCAATAGCGGATACACAAATGGGACTATCCGGTATGAGTTCTCAGGCTCTTAACTCGATCACTGAACCTGATCTTTTCTTCTTTGGTGTGTTTTGTTGAATTTACTTGGTGAACTATGTTGAATGGCAGGTACCCTTCAGATCCATTTGACCGAATATGGAATCCGGATCAAAGTTTTGCACCGTTTCACGCTTCTTTGAGCTTCAATAGACTCACAAGATTGTCTTCTTTCAACATTACTGAGAATCCACCAGCTTCTGTTCTTCAGACAGCAAGAATTCTTGCTCGCAAAGACAGGCTCTCATATACCCTTTCTCTAGATACACTAGGGGACTACTACATTATCCTTTACTTTGCTGGGATACTCTCACTCTCTCCTTCTTTTAGTGTGACGATCAATAACGAAGTCAAACAATCTGATTATACCGTGACCAGTTCAGAAGCCAGTACTTTGTACTTTACGCAAAAGAGAATTAGCAAGTTAAACATCACCTTCGAAAAAATCAAGTTCAATCCTCAGGTGAACGCTCTTGAGGTGTATGAGATCCTCCGAATCCCTCCAGAAGCTTCTTCTACCACAGGTACTCTCTGTTTGATTTTAGCTGGATAGAGCAAATTCCACCAGTCAAAGTTCACCTTTCAAGTTATCTTTGCAGTTTCAGCACTCAAAGTCATTGAGTTGTTTACCGGGCAAGACCTTGGATGGCAACACGATCCATGCACTCCGCTTCCTTGGAACCACATTGAATGTGAAGGAAGCCGCGTTACATCATTGTAAGGCAATCCTTATTATACCCACTGATTTTCACATTTCTTTGTCTCAGCTCAGATTTTTCTTCTTCTGGCTGTCCAGGTTTCTTTCACAAATCAACCTGAGGTCCATTAGTCCAACATTCGGAGACTTGCTCGATCTCAAGACACTGTAAGTCAGCAATTCTTCAACATTTCTAGCTTGTCATGTATACATGTGTGTTATCTCGGGTGTTGCGCTGCAGGGACTTGCATAATACATCACTTACTGGAGCAATACAGAATGTAGGCAGCCTTCAGCATCTCCAGCAACTGTAATACTCATTCATAGAACATTGATAATATATATTTTTAGGTTTCCTGTAATATGAAAAAGCTTGATAACGGTTTCTCCAGGAATTTGAGCTTCAACCAATTAAAAGCTTTCGGCTCCGAACTGGAAGATCTGGTTAACCTTGAAGTTCTGTAAGTTATCTCATACTGAGATTTTCTGGATATGTGTTTGTTCTTTTCGGAAAATTTAAAGTAAGTCTCCATTCTTTGAAGGGACCTGCAAAACAACAGCTTACAAGGATCAGTTCCTGAAACTTTAGGAAAGCTGAAGACACTTCGTCTCCTGTAAGTAAACATTTAGACCAAAGAAGTTGCTTGCACATACCATATTTACTCTCCACCTCACACAAAGAAGGATCTTTCTGTTACTTCCGATCAGGAATCTGGAAAACAATAACTTAGTAGGCCCCTTGCCACAGTCTCTTAACAGAACGGGTCTGAAAGTCAGGTATACTCTGTCTCGGGATTTGCTACAATATTCTGCTCATGTTGGGTTACTGAATTTCTGGTTATCAGAACAACGGGGAATCCATGCCTTTCGTTCTCTTCATTATCGTGCAACAATGTGTCTTCAACAATTGACACACCACAAGTCATTATTCCTCTCAATAAGAAACACAAGAAGCAGAACCATATAGCGATCTTGCTTGGAGTTTCTGGTGGAGCCTTGTTTGCCACTATCATCATCTTTATTTTCATGTCGATCTACACGAGGAGACAGAGAAACAAAGAGAGAGATATAACCAGTATGGGAACAATGCTTTCTCTTTGCCCCACAAAGTTATGGTTTTATGATTCTTATGGTATATCAAAATCTGGATCAGGGGAAGAACTGAAGATGCAGAACTGGAACACTTCAAGAATCTTTTCTCACAAAGAGATCAAGTTAGCTACAAGGAATTTCAAGGAGGTGATTGGCCGTGGAAGTTTTGGATCTGTATACCGCGGAAAACTACCAGATGGAAAACAAGTTGCGGTCAAAGTGAGACTTGATAGAACTCAACTTGGAGCTGATTCTTTCATCAATGAGGTTAAATGCCCACACCATTCTCCCAAAATTACTGTCCATCTTTGAATGTCATGCATTCGAAATCAATGGTCAAGGATGCATTCATCTTTAGTGATCCAAGTGCTGAGATCTAAAAGTCTCCCTCTGTACTGTCTACACTCTAGGTGCACCTTTTGTCTCAGATCCGCCACCAAAATCTAGTTTCCTTTGAGGGCTTCTGCTATGAACCAAAACGGCAAATACTAGTTTATGAGTATCTGCATGGTGGATCATTAGCTGATCACCTTTACGGTATGCAAATCCCCAAGTCTCTAGCAGTTGCACATCATCCTTTTTCAAAGTCATCTTCCTACAAAGCAATAGCTTCATGTGCTATCTTACTTCTGCAGGTCCAAGTAGCAAAAAGCTTTCATTGAGCTGGGTTTCAAGACTAAAGGTTGCAGTTGATGCTGCAAAAGGTACATCTGTCATTGGTATTACTATACTAAAACACATTTGATTCTGGCAGATAGTAACATTTTGTCTTATCCATGAAGGATTGGACTACCTGCACAATGGAAGTGAGCCAAGAATTATACATCGGGATGTAAAGTGCGGTAACATACTTCTGGACAAGGATATGAACGCAAAAATTTCTGACTTTGGCCTGTCAAAACAGTTTACAAAAACAGATGCATCTCATGTTACTACTGTTGTTAAAGGCACCGCAGGCTACCTTGACCCAGAGTAAACTCTTCTGTAATTTCTATCAGCATTCGTGATGGATTAACAGCTTGATTAGCTAATCATTAATCACACTTTGTCATTCCAGATATTATACCACCCTGCAGCTGACAGAGAAAAGTGATGTCTATAGCTTTGGTGTGGTTCTGTTGGAGCTCATATGTGGAAGAGAACCCTTAAGTCACTTAGGATCACCAGATTCTTTTAACTTGGTCTTATGGGTGAGAGAAACATGGTTATTGTCTTTGTTTTCTCATCCCCCAGTATCTGAGTACATAATGTCATAAAAGATCGAAATACTTAAATGCAGGCTAGACCAAACTTACAAGCAGGAGCATTTGAGATTGTGGATGATATCTTGAAGGATACGTTTGATCCAGAGAGCATGAGAAAAGCTGCTTCGATTGCTATAAGATGTGTGGCCAGAGATGCATCTGGCAGACCGTCTATTGCAGAAGTTTTGACTCAACTAAAAGAAGCGTACAGCCTTCAACTCTCATATCTAGCTGCTTCAGCACATACAGACTGATAACATATAACACAAACAAGATTAAAGAACTATACTTGTATCAATTTTTGCGTTTTGTTTTTGTGTTACAAAGTTTTGTAAGCGAACTGAAAATGTATTTACTCTCATGCTAACTACCTCTATAATTAAAACAAGGAGATGGATATTATATATATATATAATTGAGCTCTATTCCTCTGCTAAAAATCCGGCTTCTTCAACACAACTTGGGCTTCACCAACGGACTCAGCCACACCATGAAGTTCCTTTACATGGCTAGTCATGCCACTAATTCTATATGCCTTAACCATTGTCCTGTATGTAATCTTATCAGGTTTAAATCCCTTCTTCTCCATTAGTTCAAGAACACCTTTCATCTCTGCAAACTTTTCCATCCTCCCGTAGGCATCTACCAGACAGTTAAAGAACACAAGGTCTAACCTTATGTCTGAGTTCTCAATGAAACGCAAGACTCCTCCAATTTTATCCGCTTTTCCAGCTCTTCCATAGGCACGAACAAGAGAACACAGTGTAACACAGCTTGGTTTAATTCTCTCTGATTGCATTAGCCTAAATAAGTATTCCATTTGTTTTAAGTCTCCTGCCCTCCCGAATGCGTCAATGACCACATTGTAGGTGACTATGGTCCATGAATAGTGATACTTCTGCATGAATTCCATCACGGCACTCATCTTCTTGTAGTTTCCTGTTTTCCCATATGAATCAAGGAGGATATTGAATGTTCTGATGTTGGGTTCGATCCCAGAGCTCTGAAACTTGTCATAACAATTCTCCATCATTTCTATCTGTCCATTCCCCCCAAAGGCTCTAAGGGTTGAGTTCATGGTCCACGAATCAGGCTTGCAATCGTCCTCTCCAAGCATTTGGATAAGTGTTGATTCCATCTCCACAAACCTTCCAAAAGAAAAGAAAAAAGAAAAATTCCCAGGTTATGGATGCTTTGAACTAAATCATAATAACTGAAATCATCTAAATGTCAAATTCAAGTATCACTCCATCCCAGCATGTGTAAAGTTCTCGGTTGATTGGAATGAAAAAAAACAGGGTTTTAAAATACTCCCCTTTTGGCATAATTTAATATGTTTTCAATCATGAAACTCACATGGGATGGATTGAGTGCAAATTGATATAACAGAATGTAAACACAAGGGACAGGACAAGATTGCTCTGCGTACATTTTTGCTTTCCCATACGCATCGATGAGGGTATTATATGTGATTGTATTGGGCCTAATACCTTGTCTTCTCATATCAGAAAGCAGAGCCTGAACCTTATCAAAGGCAAAAACCTGAAGAAACGACTTAATGAGGATGGAATACGTGTGCACATCCGGCTGACAGTTATGACTACTTTTCATACGTTCCAGATGGGTGAATGCATCATCGAATCGGCCGCTCCTGCTATAAGCAGATACAAGCGCGGTGTACACTTCATGATTCACCACACAGCCTTCACTGATCATTGCCTCAAAGAGTTCATGAGCCTTTTCCGGCTGTTTGCATTTCCCAAGCATGACAATAAGCTTTACATAGATGCCAACGTTTGGTTTGTACCATAGCTGTTCACGCAATAGTTCAAAGACCTACACAGCTACACCAACATTAATCTTGTAATTACAGGGACAAACGCAACACTTTGCTCAGACATATAAGATTACTCTTCACCCTAAACCATTAATTTGCCATCCTCAACAGCAATTTAAAGACACAGAATCAGATAAACAAAAGATATAATAAGTTCAATTAAAAATATAAAATCAAAAAAATTCCTCGATTTTCTTAACAACCACAGAAGCAAAGCCAAAATTAACAACAAAACAAAAAAATCGAGAGAGAAGACGAAATATACCTGAAGAGCAGATTCCCATCGGAGAGCTGTGATTCTTTCGTGAAGAGACTCGAGCACCGTCCTTGGAAGCAGCTTCTTCGAGTTGGTAGGTCCTTTTTTCTTCTCGATTATCGCCTTTGTGGCTTCTCTTCGCAGTATTATCGAAATCGCCTTCCTCGACGCCATCTTGTTGTTCATATCCTCCTTACTCTCCTCCTTCGAATCTCTCTCCTTCACGTCCTCCGTACCCATCAGCCCTTTTCTCTGCCTCGCCTTTCTAAGCGCCAAGGAGGAGCTGTTGCTTTTATCAGGAGGAGTTATATGTTTGGGCTCGCGCGGGGAAGTGGAGACATATCGCACTGTAACAGTTCTCTCCGCCGGCCGGCGATTATACGCCGACGGGAGTGGATGCACGTGGCTCGTGGAGGTGGAGAGAGAAACCATCTCGATAAAATCCTGAAATGGGAAAAACTGGAATTTTATCGAAATTTTGTTGGGCCAGGCCCAAATAAACAAAAGGATATGCTTAGGATTTTAATTTCTTAAAACGTAATGTACCTGCAAACATATTTCTTGTAATTCGATTTTGACATCATACAATGTTTGATCTCTGTAACTTATTGATCCGCCATTTTGTTTGTTAATCGATCGCCATTTAGTTGAACTCTCTTCTTGATTATAAAACGCAACGTTTCGCTGCAATTTCTTGTAACACAAAATTTAAAGGAAACGAATAGAAAAGAAACAGGATTTGCTTTTATGTAGCAATCCAACCAAAGACTCAAGAGACATATCAGAGTTTTGGCTTTTAGTTTCAGCCAACATTCAGAACCAGAGACTTTATACAAACAAAAATATCCTACCACATGGATACAGAACCTTAAGTTCTCTTACTACAGATGCCAAAACGAAACAAGAACATGATTCATCATAAGATCTTGAAAGAGTATTATCCGCTGTACTGATTAAAGGCCCTTGACAGGAACTATATCCGGTAAAAAGATTTAAGGGCCTATGAGAATAAGGCAAAAAGTTTCGAGTTTTCTGCAGTGAATTAAAACTTAAATACTTCTACTTACTTAACTTAGCTTAGCCTTTCGTCCTCATTATCGTGATGCTTCCTTTTCCTCCTTCTGTGCGGATTTTAGTCTTTCCTACAACGGGTTTCCCAGAGAATGCTGATGTTTGGATCACTGCAAGCTCTAATTTGTCTTCCTTTGGTTTTGCTGGTGGCATTCGGATTTTCTGGTTTATGTCCTTGAGAGTCATGTCGCCGTGAACCCCACATGGTTTGATGAACGCAAATGGATAGATGATAGAAGATGGTAGCTTTGGGACCGGCCTTGCAAAAGATCTCCTACCTGCTATTTCCCACTTAACATTATAATGATGTTTTGTTTTCTCATTTTGTCGCTAAATCAGTGTGCGACTATGAGACTCATTTGTGGCTCAACCGTTTATTTTACCTTTAAAGATAACATTTGGAGAAGATCGAGACACAGGCCGCTTAACTTCCCTGGTTTCTGTTTCTGGTGGCACATTTAAATACTCTGCGCCAAACAGAGGGGGTTTAGCAAGAAAATCCAGAGCTAGAGCAAGCTAAAGAAGAGACCAAAACAAAGAAATCTGACCTGAAATATCTACTTGGACATCAGGGGAACCAAAACTCCTGAGAGAAAACAACAATAGTAATCGGTTAATGAAGCAAAAAGGATACTAAACTGAAAATAAGCAGAAAAAAAAATATCGAAACATACAACTCATCAGGAAGGGTTGGAGTCTCAGCATCATTTAAGCATTCAGCGTACCACTCTTCAGCATACAGATCAATGCCCTCGAAGCTTGAGGCAGAAGCATCTTCTGAAAAAGAGACAATGTTTTGTTTGAATGGAAAACGCATTGGCCAGATTGACTTGGAAGAATTTATAAGAGCTCAACCTGAAAACCCTTCTATAAGCTGAGATCCTTCAGGTAAAAGCTCATCAAATGTATCATCTCTAGCCTGCACATTCGTAGAAAAAACATCAATCAGAGCATCAAAGATAGTATTAGAACCTCATGCAATCTCCTACGCTATCAGATGATGCTTTAGTACCATAATTAGCCATGGTAAGTATCTAACATTTGAATGAGACAGTCAGATACCATTACCAAGAAGCTTGAATTTGTTATACGAGTAGAAGACAAAAACTCTATTAAATAAAACCGATTCTTGCTTTGCAAAAGTTTGAAATGAACAAGCGTTCACATCATACAGACCATCTACGGTGTGATAATACGATGCGCTCAATGATCTAGAATTTCTAAAAGATCTCTAACATTGGTAACATGTTTACCAAAAAAAAATCTCTGACATTGGTGATTGGTCAAAATATATACTAATAAGTGATGCCAGCAACCAGTACCATAGAAGAAAAAACTAGGTCCACATCCTAATAAGTGGGCAATGAGTTTTGATATCAAGAATATGTCAGCAAGGCGTCTGTGGGCATTAGGTGCATAGCTAAAGACGGGTTATGGGTTTTGTGAACTCACGCTTGATTTTAAGATTGAAGAGAAACTCTCACTGCTGAAAAGGGATGTTTCCATGGGCAGGTCTTCGAATTGTAACATCCGACGCCTCTTTACAGCAGAGCGTGTCTCACTTTGCACTTCCAGTTTCTTGATTGTGTCATCTGAAGCCAGGCTCTTTAGATTAGAAACCATCACTAAATAGACAACAGGAATCGAAATGATAACTTGAAAACAAAAAGCACAACCTGTTGTGACATGATAACCCAACTCAGTACACGCCTTCACTGGGGTGGCTTCATCATCAAACATGTACGAGTGGTCTTCTTGGTTTAGTGCGACTTCAGTCATTGTGCACTCCGGCACATCCGCTAGAGTTAGAGAACGGGTTCAGTCATGCTTTTCACAGTGTTGCAAGAGTTAGATGATGTAACAACTTACAGAAATTAGACTGTGGTTGGTGATCATAGTCCTGCACTTGCCAATTCCATGAGGGGCTACTGCAAATTTTTAGGCATCACATGATCAAACCCACAGAACATTTACATGTTAAGAGACTAATCTAGTTGGAAGCTTTGATCAGACTGAAAAGTCTTAATCATATCTTGTAAGATACCAATGATCAAACAAATGTAGGCGTCTAGATGCAACATGAACATTGCAAAACATCAAGCTCAATCAAAGATTGAAGAACAAAACATAGAGCAGTATTTTGACAAAAGGGGAGTTATGAAACTTGGGGTTTAGTGGAAATGATGGAGGCATCTTGAGCATTGACAAGCGAAACCAAAATTCCAAATAAGTAAATAGGATTGATGAAAACATTAAAGGACCAGCCATTTCATTAAGAACCCCAACAATTCTTAAATCACGGTTACAGCAAAATCCGAAATTTTATCCCTCACATTAAACCCAGAAATCAATCAAACCCAAAACAAGCATTGAGCCAGAAATCAGCACCAAATCTAAGCGGAGCATAACGATTTCAGTAAAACCCAGACAACGGAGCACGCGAAAATCAGACCAGTGTGACTCTATTTTACACTAAGTAAGATTAAAACACACAAAATCGAAGAATGCGAAACAAACTAACCAAATCAATCATCACAAAACCAAACCATAGACAAATCCAAACGAAACAAAAAAAAAAACCCAGGAACAAAACACAATGAAAAGCACCAAATCGAGATGAATAAGCAGCAAAATAGAGAGAGAATCTACCGATCGTCTCCGTAATCCATCGATCTTCTTCCAGTTTCCACTGCGAAGAACTAGCCGTTGTCCATAAAATGAAAAGTAAAAATCAACAACACTGTTACATGCACGCCTGGAATGGAAGACGCAGAGGAGCATATATATTCTATATAAGAGCAGTTTCTCACTGACCTTTTGTGGTGGCTCGAGATAGTGCTTAGTGCTTACTGCTACCTTCAGAAGGAAAAAAAAAACAAAAAAATAAAATAAAAGCGGCGAGTTTCTCTCTCCAGGTCACTGGTCAATATTTATAATCTCTGCATCTCTATTTATGAGGAGAGAAAAAGAAGAAAAAGAAAAGACCATTGCGAAGCACGCTTTCTAGTTTCTAGTTTCTATGTCGTGCATCCTCTTTTCTCGTGATTTTCTCCTTAATTGGGCAATTATTTATATAATAACAATATAACCCACTCTTTATTTTTGGATATTTCAATATTCACTTTTTTATTTTAATTACACTCCTACTCCTATCTTGGTGTTAGTTAACTCTGTCAACTGCATCGTTACTTTTTCTGTCCAACGTTTTTAAATACGTGAAAAGAAGAGAAAATACAAATATTAGTTATATCACTTTTTAGATAATCAGATTCTTAATTATGATGTCAAAAAAATAAAAGATAGTTAGACTTTCAAAGTCAATAGTCAGTGATGACTAATGATGATATCGACATATCGTTCAAGGCATATAAATCAGCATTCCCTCTAATTGATTTCCTTCCAACCTATGATATTATTCAGTTGTGTACTTAAACATTTTACTTTTATTCAACTGTTCTTTTGTTAAAACTCATCAACCTTAAAAAAAAAATCATACTAAGTTTATTCTAAATTTTTTAGGTTGAGCACAAAACTCCAACAAAAAAAATTTCAATTTATTTCATTTGTGTATATGATTCATATGTTAATAAAATTAACGTTTTGGTTAAAAACGGTAAAAAATCATAATGTTTAAATGAAAAAACCAAAAAACGCCAATTTTCTTTTAGAAAAAAAAAGTCAGTACATTCATGTTTTTAAACTAATTTGTTAGTAATATTCAATGTACTACAAATCTTATTTTTTATAAATAATTTTGAAACCTTTTGTAAAGAAAATATTGAAACAAAATTTACTATCCTCAAATATAGAAAACAAATTTCACTCATTCTGCTGGAAGAACATAAAAAATAGAACAAATTTAAAAAGAACATGTTCCTTCTACTAAACTGGAGAGAAACGAGTGGAATCAAAAATTTCCTCTAACTTCCATATTCCAGTAATTAATTTTCTACTGTCACAATTTTTATCTATTCCTTCAGTACAACCATTTGGACCCTTTTTTTTTTTCCTCCACTTTTTTCTCCCCGAGAGTTCGACTTCACCTCACTGCAAGTGGTTGAAAAAATATTATTGCCAAAAAAAAAAACTCTTCTTTCTTTTAAAAAAAAAACTATTGTGTAATTGTTTCTTTCGGTTCAATAAATTTGGATTACATTTTGCATAATTTAAAGATATGTTGTTAGTGTAGCTTCATCACATACCCATATTATCTTGATTTTCTTAATCTTTTTGAAAATTTTGTTCTCATAAAATATAGTACCCACTCTTTATATAACACAAGTAAATATTTGTTTTTAAAATGATGGGCCTATATTAAAATTTTAAAACAAGGAGTATGGGCCTAAATTATATTAAGACTCACGAGTCACAACGTTAATGTCACGTGGTGATTTTTAGTTAGCACGCGATTTTCTTTGAAAAAAAAAAAAAAAAAAAGTTAACCTTAACCGTAGCTTGTCGCCAAACTTCGTCGGAAACGCTGAAAAATCAGCGACACAAAAAATTTTGTCGCTGGACGCTGGAATCAACAGACGCGTTTTGACGCTGAACTAACGATAAAGAAAAGAAGATAGTTTTTAGCCGTCGCCACCGCCAACACGGAAACGAACATTCAGCTCGTGAGATTTATGGTAAAGTTCTCACTTTTACAGATCCACATAAGTTGTTCAACAAAATAACCAACAGAAACTTTCTTCGGTCCTAGAATTGGGTTGAGAATAAAGCATCAGTCTTTTTTTTGTTTCTTCTTCTTTTTGTAACTAGATTATGTATGCTATATACCAATTCAGCTTTACGGCCTCACAGGATCAGTCTGCGTCGGAACTAACTGATCGGTACCGGAATTATTATCATCCATGGATCCGTCTATGGCCAGACTATCGATCATTTTGTTACTTTATTTTTTCAAGCATTTTTGGTTGAGTCGAAAGATGTTGAAGAATTCAACGTTGTTGAAGCCTTTGTATGATCGAAAATTGCTAGCTCACTTCCATTTCGAGAGTCGAGCTCCTACGCCGTCAAACTCACATGGCCACCATCACCATCTCTTCCCCAAAACTATCTCTCAGCTGGCAAAATACATTATAACTGTTTTCCTATGAATCTTAATTGAGGTTAGAGACAAACTTTTTTTTTTTTTTTTTCATACCATTTTTGTTTTTTCTTACCCTCTAAAATCTTGATTCTGAAACAGGTTCAGAAGTTTCAGGTCAAAGAGATGGAACTATCTTTTACTCAAGGTCGTTGGAACCACCAACGATGGGGCGGATTTGACCCGTTATCAAGTATGAATGCAAAACATGTTGGGGTTGAGCTTTGGGCTGTGTTTGATGTGTCCCCTCTCTTAGGTGATTTTAGATGGTGTGACGTTCTTTTACTTTATCTTAAAATCAGCATTAATTGATTAGTATTGATTTTAGGATTAGTTGATGACTTACATGTTATATAGTTAACTAGGATTCAACCCACCCGCATTAACTATATAGCGCGGGATATTTTTTTCTTAAAAATTGTTTTGAAATTTAAGAAAAAATAAATTAATCTGAATTTTATAATATATATAACTAATGATTATATATAGAACTGTCAACCCGGACTAACATATCTATTTAACCCGTTTTGCAATGAA
>PKMM01011744.1:0-61720 GCA_002933915.1 Eutrema heterophyllum | reverse complement strand
GATTAACACATAAATTAGTTTGGATCTATCGCTATTAAGCAAATACTAGTTGTATGGCAAAATTGGTGTTTTCACCGAAACAAACATAGACGTTTCGGTTCATAGCGAAGATGATAAAATAGGGGTTTTATTTACTACTTAAAAAATTGAATTAACAACAAAATCTTTAATAAAAAAATAAAAAACCACAATTAACAACAAAATGTTTCCGGTTCATTACAGACAAAAAAAATGATGGTAATGAAAAATGATACCGTGATTAACCGTTTAATAGGCCTTTCTCAATACATTTTTAAAAAAATATCTAAAGTATTATTACATATAGTCTATGTATTTAATTTTCCAATAAAATATTATCATATCACTTAACTATCCGACCCGATTCTCAACCCGGTTGTGTTTGATATTATATCGTGAATCTGCCGAAAGCTGTCGACGAGTCGAAATCGGAACTTGAAGGATCGTTTTCGTTGGAGATTTCACCTCTCGTTTCTGCGATTTCCGGGTAGAGATTAGGGTTTCCAGTTTCCTCGGTATCCAGTTTCCTCGGTATGTAACTTGGAGGCTGCTGATAGATTTATTTCTTCTCTCCCTCTTAGTTATTCACTGTGGAATTTTTGTTTTTGTTTTAGGTTTTCCTGATTTAGGGTTTAAGCTTCAATTGTTGTTTTTTTTCCCATCCGATAAGGAATCAGATGTATTCTGATGGAATGGAGGCTGAGACTGGAAGCAGGAAAACGGTAAAGAACAGACTCAACGGCGGTTCCGGCGACATCTCTTCTCGCGGGAGACAAGTCACGAGGAAGAGGTTCTATTTTCTCTTGCTCTTCCCCTTCATATTGCTGCGGTTTAGGTTCTTACTTCAACGCAGCTCTATAAATTCTTGATTTTGAATCTCCTCTATGGTTCGTGTAGGGGGACTAACTGATTCTCTGATTTGATCATTTACTCATTTGTTTTGCTAATTTTAACTATTTCAAACAGTTTAGTGTTGTCGTCTTTGAGTTCCTACATGGATAGTTAAGTAAGGAGATTTGTGATTTTTCAGTTCACTTGATTTTAGGGGATTTTAGATGGTGTGATGTACTAATGCTTTATCTTTTTCTCTTTCTGTAGTCTAAATCGAATCTTACACTTCCCCTCCATTGTGTTTTTACCTTCTCCTAGCATTAGGTTGGAAACAAAGTCTGATGAACGTATTACCTAATGCTTTCAGGGAAAGGCAGGATGACTATAAGTGGCAGCATGATCTTTTCGATGATGACGATGACATGCCTCGAATTTCAAGTATATTTTAGCTGCGACTTTTCCTTCCTTGCTTAAATTTAACTTTTACAATCATTCAATGCGGCAAAAGTATCTATGCTTGCTTGTTGACTCTGTGGTTATTGACTAACCAAGATCGCAGAGTTGACCCGAGAGATCTCCGCTTAAAGCTCCAAAAGAAACATCATGGCTTGCAAAGTCGACTAGGAGCTAGTTTGGGCGTGCGGGATCTACGGGATAAGCTATCTGGGACGATGAATTCACAACCAAGGATCAGTAACCCACCAAAATCTAGAACGGAGGCTGCTAGACCAGCCATAAAGAAGGTTGCAGGTGAAACCAAATCTGAGACCAGGACAGCTTCGAACAAAGCTACCAAGAAGAAATCACAGCAGGTAATATAATTCATTTTCTCCAAGTATAGTTCTCCATCAGTAATTTATGCCATATAGCTTTTTGCAATACCTCTTCGACTGAATGGATGTTTGAGCAGCACTAGTTCTCAATTTGTTATCTATTGCTTCAGGCTGATACGTCGGTTGATAGCTTCCTGGAATCATTGGGTCTCGAGAAATATTCGACCGCATTTCAAGTGGAAGAAGTATGTAAATTGTATTTACTGATAGATTAATTCATGAGTTCTCTTCTTATTGTTTTCCATCTTTTCAGGTTGATATGGATGCTCTAATGCATATGACAGATGATGACCTCAAAGCTCTGCTCATACCAATGGTAAAATCCATGATAAGCTGCCACAAAATTAATTTTCCCCATGCTTAATTTCAGCTTGCCTTACGAATAGTCATTGCCTTAGTTTTGCTCTATTCATTATAGGATGAATATTCATTAGATAATGCGTCCATAGCTCTCTGTTTGACATCCATTTGCTCTCTCTTTACAAGGTGTGTTCTTTTTTTCAGGGCCCTAGGAAGAAGATACTTCTGTCTTTGGGTTCTAAACGTGGGTAGATTGGCTAGTTGCTTCAAGCTTAGGTGAATGATTGTCAGAAAGATCCTGCATTTGACTTTTCATTGTCTCTTTTCTTTCTCATCTGTATCTCAAGAGACAAAAGTAGGTAGAGTTTTGAGATAAAACAGTTGTAACCTTTTAGCACAGAGAATTGAAAGACTGAAAAGCAATGTTGGAATGAGAAAAAGAGCGTTTTGAGCTTCGGATATTGCTTCTCTTAGTGAACCTTGTAGAAGCAAATGGGTAACAATACAAAGTTTGCTAAAATTACCACGAATGAAATACTGAAATTTTCAGCCATGGTGCTAGTTTTCAGTCTTCCGAAGCCACAGACAAAAAGAAAGAAGAAAATATCCAAAACTCGTAAAGAACAATCCATATATGTCGATGAGGATGCGCTTCAGGCTAGTTTTGGTTATTAACATATGTTATTCGCCTTCGAGTCCTGAAGATTGTGGATTTGGATCAGGGTGAATAAGAGTTAGAATAAATAATTAAAAGAATCCATGTTGAACACAAGCCGTCTTAGCTCAGTGGTAGAGCGCGTGACTTTTAATCCCGTGGCCGTGGGTTCGATCCCCACAGACGGCGTCTTCACAGTATTTTTAATCTCCATTAAGTAATTACCGCTTTATTCCGGGTTTTTCATTTCCTTCAATGTAATCATCCTTCTTCTGTGTGTGATAAAATAATAACATTTACACAACATTGTCATTTTTTTTCTTTGCGGCTTTCGTTCTTTGTCATACTCAATATGGATTTTGATATAAGTTATATCATAGGAATCGAACTAATTCTAAAGTTTCACAGAAATCGAAATAAAAAAAACCCGGGAATCACAGAAAAATAAAAAAACCCGGAAATTACAGGAACAAAACCCATGAATCACATGAATCGAACAAAACCCGTAACACAAAATTTAAACCTAATAATCACCCCGATGGATCAAACAAAGAACGAAACTATGAAAGCTGACACACACACTCACCCGCCCGTTTTGGGAACGATTCAAAGTCCCCGAGAGAGGAGAGAGCACGACGATGGAGAAGATATGAGACAGCGAAAAAGGCGAAAAATCGTGGTGAAGTTGAAGATAATGTTGAACGACATCGTTTGGAAATTTTTCTCAAAAACCCATGGATACCCTAAACCCGATAGAGTAAAACCCGACAGGATAAATTGAATTTAGGGTATCCACCCGTTTTAAGTCCGTTTTGTTTTTAGTTAAAAAAACAGGGTAATGGGCTCAAAATTTTATCAGGGCTTAGGGTACCCACTGGGGTTTTACCCAACTTTAACATCCCTGGATATAACTGTCAACAAACACGTTCCTAAGAGTCGATAGACAACAAATACCGGTTTCACAAGACATTCAAGATCCATCCATATACTGAAAACAAGAATTCCCCAAAATTTGTTAACAACACTCCCAAAAAAGACCTTGTTAAATGGTAAACCCAACAATTCTTACATCAGCTCTTTGTTTTCCCCAAAATTTGACTTTGGAGATTTTGGTTGTCTTCAAGCAATCTATCATACTCCAGAAGCAGCTCTGCAGACTGTTTTTGAAGAGCCGTGACATGAGTTTCAGCGCTTTCGAGCTTCTTCTCTTTCTCTTTCGACTCATTCTCTGCTTTCTTAAGTCTCTCTGATATAGATGATAGTTTTTCTTGCAGCTGCTTGATTTCCTTGGACGCTTTCTCCTCTTCATCCTTCAGTTCGGTTCTCTCTTTCTGGAGCTGTTCAAGTTCTTCTTTCGATGACCCAACGTTGCTTCTTAAATTGATTAGCTTTCTCAGGTAATGATGCATCCTGTCAATTATGAAGCCGAGGAAAAGTACGACTCCTGCAAGATCATTAAGGTTTTGAGCTTCAAACGTAATTTTATTATGTACACTTTGCAAAGGTCAACAATTTTCAGAACCCAAAAGGAAGATTTCAAACAGCCAAAATAAGTATTGGTAAGAAAGTGCATCAACCCCAATTACCACATAAGCAAATCAGGTCAGAATGATATCACACAAATTAAGAGCTAGTTTTGGGTATTGAGCAAGTTGTGGGAAGTTTCTTGGCTTTGGAAGAGTTAGGAGATCTCTTCAACAAATCTCCTGGATAGTTTTGGTTCTTTCGAGGGTTCGGTCATGTGCTCTTGGTTGTAATCGACAATTCAAGATCAATAAATGATAGATTTTCGTTACTATTCATAGGGAAATAGGTTCCGAACTTATCAACTGCAAAGGCAGCATCTCAAATCTGGTGAATACCTGCAGAACAGAGCCTCAACTACAACTATAGAAATATTCAAACACAGTCACAGTGCTTCTATACTACCATCCACTCATTTGAAATACAAACTCTTAATCATCACATTGACTTCTCTTAGAAATGTCACAGGCTACAAACAAAAAAAACCTTTTATTTCCCCATTCACTCAATTTAAGTGCTAAGTTTTTATTATTCAGATCATCACTCTACAACAAAGCCTAGATGAATTCAGTAATAGCTAAATTAGCCTTGAAACCCATGGACCAAGGACAACAGCTAGATTATCAGCAAAAAGTCCAGCCAAGAAATCAACTTTTGTTCAGAAACCATAGCTAAAAACTAATCTAGAGGCTAACAGCTACATTTTCAAGTGGTGACCGACCAATTAAAGCAACAATCAACTGAATTATTCACAAGCAAAAAAAAGAAGAAAGAAACTGACCCATTAGAGAAGCTTCAAGCAAGTGAGTTCTCCAGAGGACCTGATCCATGGGAGACATTGTGCCGAGCTTTGCACCTTTGTTCTGGATCTTGACGATGCTCATGAGATTGGAGAAGAGTATAACGGACATGGTTCCAGCGATGGTTTTCACAGTGGCAGGACCTTTCCCCATCTTCAGCTGGTCAAGGCCTTTAATCATAAGCTCCCTTAAAGGACCAATCTTAATCAGCAATAAGAATGCAATCGCACCCTCTACAAATAGCACCAGGAACAGTAGCTGAATCATGTCCGATTTCCCCCACAAAAAGTTTGTTCCTTTACCACAATTCACGAAGGAGGTAAACTCTAAACCCTAATTCCTAACTCTCGTCTTCCGTTTTTCCACTTGGGTATGAAATTAAAAACCAAAACCCAGATCGGAGGACGAAGAGAATTATCTAAAACCCATTTGCTTAGTCAAGAAATCAGTGGGCTAAAGACAGATCACTCATTCCTGATACCACCAAGAAATCATAAAAATGGAGAGGACTAAAGAAGAAATGAAGTCAAGAAATCGAAGAAGGCTTATCGGTGTTTCAGCAGGAGAGATGAAACACTGAAGAGTCAAGAAGGATCTGAGGGGAGTTCAGTAGAAAGCATAAAGGTCGAAATCTAAAGAGAGAGAGAGAAAGATCAATGGCTGTGATTAATTGTGTAATTATGTAAAATCTCAAGATTCAAGAGTGAACTCTACTCTAAAGTCTAAACTACTCATGCCTTTTGCACTTGCTTTTGCCAGACGTAATTTTTTCTTTTTTGCTTTACTTTAGAGAGAGATGACGAATTAGTCTCTAGTAAAGTTGCATCCAACTTTTGTTTTGTCAGGGAAAATTGAATATATAAATTAGTTTTACAGAAAAAAATGTAAGGCGCTTTTTTTAATCCGGAATAAATCAAACTAGATGATGTTATTATGCGCATGCGGTTAAATTAAGAAAAATGTCATTACTGGTTAAAGATTGATAATAGGGTTTAATATAAATTTTTATTCACTTGGTTAATACAGAATTACCTAAATTTTTGGGGTGTATTCAATCAAGAATTTTGAATAATTTGTATTAAAATGACAAATCATATGTTATTCAAACATGAATTAAAATAAAATAAAAAATCAGTGTTATTGGGCTAATGATTTAAAAATATAAATATACCATGAAATCTTATGTTATTGAAAGTATTTTAATCAATAGATTTTTAATAACTTTAAAGTGGTTTGATAGAGTTTTCTAGTTAAAAATATAAAAATTCAAATCTAATGGATTTACGTGAGATTACATAAAATTTTAATAACAAATCATAACAACTTTCTAATTTATCTAAAATCATATAAAAACTCGTTAAAACTCAAATATTTCCGAAAATTTGGATCAATACATCCTTCTTCGTCAACGTCAGTTTTATATATCTAAACACGCATGAAGCGCGTCGTATGTTGGACATATTCATCAATCATTAAAAATGCAACGAAGATAAGTCAGCGTAGAAGGAGTCATCAGTTTTACGCAACCACAAGAAAGACAAGTCAACGTTGATGAATTGTCAACGCCTTCGTGTTTACACGTCTCTTATCTTATATCTCTCCTTCTCTCTCTTTCTCTCTCTCTCGATCGAAATAATCTCTCTCTGATTCAGAGCCATTGAAGCATTTCTTGTTTTCTGGCTACTGGAGATTAACATGGCAGTAAGTCCGTTTTTATGTTATTGCCTACAGCATTTTCTTTTATATTTATTTATTTTTGTTTCCACCATCTTTCTCTGTGTTTTACTTTGTTGAATGGATAATAAATATCAAATATGTTGGTAGAGTTTTTTTTCCTTAACATGTTTACGATGTGAAGAATCTGCATGATCACGATATTTTTCCGTTTGACTGTTGACATTTTCTTGGTGTGTGTGTTTATGAACATCACAGGTTCACATTCGTTCTCATAATATCAATATATTTCAGTGTAATGGGATGATGATTAGCATCCATAGAGATTCTATGTTTCTTGTGCCTTCAATTTCAGCTCAAAACATTTACCAGAAAAGAAAGTTTCAGCTCTAAATCTCTGCACCAACATGATATTGTATATGATTAATGAGGGTTCATACTTCATATACATATGAGATTTTTAATTTTCTAAAAATAGTAATTTCTCTTGCTTACAATTCAAATGCAAGTCTATGTCTCTAAAACCTTTCTTTTTTTCTTGTAGTTACCGAATCGTCAACAGGTGCCCAAATTCGGAGACTGGACTGAAGATGCTCAATTGACGATCGTGTTCGAGAAAGCGAGCAGGAGCAAGAAAGATACAAACGTGTCTAACCCCAAAGAGTATCCAGAAATGAATCCAAATCATGCACAAAATCGAAATCATGGACACGTCCAACCACCAAACCACAATGTAAGACCAAGACATGAAAGATTCGGTAGCAGAGAAGAAACCGAATTCAGACCGTCTCCTGCACACAATGAAAGAAACATCAGAGTCAGAGCTCCTCCCACAACAGAAACGTACAACCATCAATCATATGGTGGTGGAGATAGATCACTCGGAAATCCATCGGAAACTAATAGACGGCAACCACATGATCCTCAACCTAGGCCAATTCGCAATCTTAGAGGTCGGAGCAGTGAAAGTGTATGGACTTTTTACTTTTTCTTTTTTTAGAACAAGCGCACTCCTTCATTAATCAATCAAAAACTTGTCACGATTCATAAATATTTCGCCAAATAATTGTATATCTTTTCAAGGTCGCTACTATTCCGCCGTTTCCTGGATCGGGTTCTGATAATCAGAGCTACACACTCATCTTTGACAAAGTGAAGGAAGACAAGAAACAAAGTGGGACTACTATGAGGTCTTACAATGGAACCGCTCATAGCACCCCGACTCCACTCATCAACGACAGACATCATCAACCGCTACCTTCTAGTCCCAAGGTATATTTATTTATTTTTATATTTTCATAAAGTATTTGAATAATTATACAAATTTTATTAGAAAGTAAGCCATATGCATCAAAAGTATATATCATAAATAACTTTTTAATTTTAAGATTATAAATTATTTTCCGCCTTTATATTGTCTATTTACATGGATGACAATTGGCCTTGAAATTCAATGCCAAGCTAATATTGTATTCGTTCTATTACAAATAGCATAGGATCGTGTAGAATTGTACATCATTATCTTTTGATAATGGAAAAAGACGTAGTGTTATTTCCATGTTTTATTTGATTTTACAATATTTTAATCAATGTATACTTATTTCTGTGATAATAACTGTTTTACATTTTTCTTCTTATGTATTGGAGTATTAGGGAATTTATCTCTTACAAATAAACATGTTAAAGATACACAGAATGACTAAAAACAAAAACATTTGCAAAAGTAGGGTCTTAAGCCATTTCTCTGCGAGATTGAATCTCAGTGTTAAAAAAAAAAAACTAAATTAACCTGATCTGATTTTTGATATTATCGACCAAAGATCCATGATGATTAGTGGAGTCTTTGCAAAAGTAGGGTTTTAATTCTTTTTTGTTTGTTTGTTTTAACACTTGGGATACCTGCCCTATATCAAAAGCTACTGCTTCCATATATATCCATATAGTTTTCAGCAATAATCCGCACACATCATCATCATTCAAGTTTTGATTATCTATCTAATTTAATTAGCTTGACGTCCATTGCAAATTGTGATGTGCAGGGACATTGCTGCTTTCCTCCATGGAGCTGAAAGGGAAGCTACTAAAGATGATGACCCTTTCCTTCTCTTTCATAAATCCCTCGTTTGTTATTTGCTTCTGCATGATTTCTTGCTATGTTTCTTATATATGGAGACGTAAGCAGTGGGTTTTGCTGAAAATGCTGCAACTTTTGCTACTCTTTTGTGTTTCCCCCCCCCTTATATTCGAGTGTGAGATCTACACAAATGACTTAAGTGAATGATAGCACAAAAATTACGTCTCTTCTTGTTGAATTTTTGTTTTTACGTCTTATATAAAAAAATGATGATGATTGTATGAATTGAATCTTTGTATATGAGTTGCACGACGCGAGGTTTGATTGGCTAAGTAAACATATCTTTTGGCTTTTCTTCAAAGAATGTATATATAGTCTATATATTAGATGATTGTCCCGCGTTAATATCTATCGTAACCCAATGCCATTTGTGTATGATTTTGCGTTTAAAATCCAACAATGGGCCGAAAGAAAGTTAGAAGAATTATAACTGTTGATAAACTGGCCCAATGGGTGTTTAGACTCTTATACGGGTCAACTTTATACATTTTCGATCCTTCGGGGAAACAGCATTGCAATTACGATGCGTAGTGCGGATGTCAAAAAGGCAAATATTGAACGGAGTACAAAAAAATTAAAAAAAACCCTGCCGTTTCATACTTGTGGTACCCACAAGACGACAACTTCTTCTGAGACACGTGTCTCAATCGCATTGACACACCGATCGCGTTCCTAACTCAAATCTCTCTCTTTCCGTTTCTCTCCTCCTCCTTCGTGTTTCTCTCCTCGAAAAAGATCCTGCAACTTTCAAAAACCCTAGATACACAAAAGAGATTGGGTTCCGAATTCTCTCCGGCGATTTTCTGCGAGTGAAATTCGGCTCACGGTGAGAACCTCGAACCTCGAATTGACTTGATCGAAGAGGTCCTTAGGTTAGTTTCATACCTAATTCTACCAATCTTTTGTTGTTGATTACGGATGATAATTCTCGATTTTATGATCGGATTAGTCATTTTTTCTTCTCGTTAATTATTCAATTGTGTTTCTTTGGTAGCCTCGATGGAGTTTTGTTAGGTCTATATTTTTTTTGTTTTCCTTTCTTTTTACTGTAAATTGAGTTCTTACAAAATTTGAATTCGCTTCTTAAGTATTTGTATACGGAAATTACTTGAAAATCTCTCAAAAGTAGGGTTTTTGGTTTTTTTTTTCTCTCTACAGTATACGGAAAAGTACATATTTTCAGAAAATAATTTATTGTTCACGGATTTTGTTTTCTCTTGCAATTATTTAATTTTCAGTATATACATGGAGGAGTAAATCAGATTGTCTGTGGCTGACAATTACAGGTATAAAGGTTGGCTACTCTGAGCTGAAAGATGAACACACAGGAGTTGAGAACAACTCGAGGAAACCGACGGAGGAAAGCTGTGATTGATCTGAATGCGGAACCTGGAGATCAAGAAGGGACCTCCGCTTCTGTAAGTGCTCCTACTGGTAACCTTCAAGGGGAGTCTTTACCTTCTCAACCTGTCCCTACCATGATTGATGTCGATGCTATTGAAGATGATGTTATTGAATCATCCGCAAGTGCTTTTGCTGAAGTATGCTCCCTGTTACCATTTATTTCCCCATTTTGAAGTGATGGAAAAGGCTGTGTTTGTGTAAATATTTTGTTTCATTTTGATACCAGGCTAAAAGCAAATCGACAGGTGCACGTAGGAGGCCTTTGATGGTTGATTTGGTTTCAGGTAAGTTTATCTATTGTTGTGGGATATGAAAAGAATTTTATACTTTTGTGTTTGTTACTGTTGTGATCGTCAAGAGATAGCTGGATTAGATTTTTTGTTCATAGCTTACAATTTTTTTCTTACTTGAACGGGTAAGTGCAGGTGGTACGACTAGATTGCCTGTCAACATAAGATACAAACGCAGAAGGTTTCCTCTTAATCAAGCTGTCATCGACTGTGAACTTGCCCCTGTAAACGTTGTTGAAGTCAACATGTCGTCGGTAGGAGACACGTGAATTTCTGAAAGCGTGTACCGTACAGTTTTGCTATTTAGTCTGCTGTTCACCTCTTTCGTTTTTTCTTGTGCAGAGAGTGTCAAGTTCAAAGGCTCCAGCTCCTCCACCAGAGGAGCCAAAATTTAGTTGTCCAATTTGTATGTGCCCGTTTACCGAGGAGATGTCAACTAAGTGCGGTCACATCTTCTGTAAGGAATGTATAAAGATGGCAATATCCCGCCAGGGCAAATGCCCTACTTGTAGGAAAAAGGTAACTGCGAAAGAGCTGATTCGAGTATTCCTTCCAACCACCAGATGAATGGTACATCAACATCACCAGCCACCATGTGAGTCTAACTAATGATGGTATTTTTCATCTACGATTATACAAATGACTAGATTTGGTTTATTAAACAGGACAATGGTTTGTCACAGGTCTAATCGTTTGTCAGGCTATATCCTTAAATTCGCTTGAAGGGACTTCCATTACTTGGCATTTTAGTTTGAATATTCCACTTTGTTGGAAGAGAAATATTCATTGTTCTTTAAAAAAGGCCCTATCATTTAATGGATATCATTGGTAATACTAAATTTCCAAGTAACTCTTTTTTTCCTAGTTGCTGTTCTATGTAATTTAGGTCTCTGCAAATCTCTCTTATAGATGAAAATTATATATGGGAAAAAACAAATTTTAAGACTGAATCTTAACTAAAATATTGCATCGTGGTCTTATGTGTATGCCAGTTCTCATCTCACATTATAAATGCGTTAGTATCTGTATGAGCAAATAATAGAAGTGCCATCAAAAAATAGTGCCTTTAGTGTTTATCTTCTCCATGGTGTTTGTAGATACTTTTCTACTTGGATTTTTCTGTTTGCTTGGTGGTGATACCGAAAACTATAATGTTCAATTTTGTGGCTAATCTCAACCAACCAAAGAGTAGAGTGCATGAATATCTTATTCGCAGCATTGCATATACATCCTATCAAACTCAAATAAATCCTGAATCATTTATACTACCAATAAAAAATAATTATAGTGAATTGATTCGTTTCTCTCCAATGTTGGATTCAAGAACCGGATTGGGAAAGTCAAACCGGGTTATAACTCCTATTGTGTATTTCTCTGCCCACGCGCACAGGCTATCTTATCTAGACCTCGGATGAACTAATCCTTTTATCCAAACACATCTCCTTCGTCTCCGGTCAAAAATCATCGGCGGCAATTCCTGCCCCTCTTGAGCTCTCGTTCTCGAATTTTCTGTGAAAAGCCGATTTGTTCTCCGGAAAAATTTCTCTAATGGGGACAGCCGTCGCAGGTAGCGACGTGGAGGTTGGATTTGCGAAGCTTCAGGGAGAGGATTTTGAGTACTACATGCAGACATACTCCATTATGCTAGGCCGCAATTCTAAGAAATCCACCGTCGATGTCGACCTCTCTTCACTAGGCGGTGGAATGAACATCTCCCGTAACCACGCTCGGATCTTCTACGATTTCACACGCCGCCGATTCGCCCTCGAGGTCCTCGGGAAAAACGGCTGCCTCGTCGAAGGCGTCCTTCATCTTCCGGGAAACCCTACCGTTAAGCTCGACTCGCAAGACCTCCTCCAGATCGGAGACAAGGAGTTTTACTTTTTGCTTCCTGTCCGGAGCATCCTAGGCGGACCGATGGGACCCAGGCACGTCGTCCCAGGGCATACCAGCGCCGGAGCAGTCGTGCCCTACCATCAATACCATTCCGGGCCGGGTTCCGGGTCAGGCAAGAAAGGCGGGCGGGGAAGAGAATACTTTGAAGATGATGATGATGATGATGATGAAGAAGAAGAAGATGACGATGATAACATCAGGAGCAATGGGAAGAAATCAAGGAGAGTTGTATATGGCGGGTCTGCACCTGCTTCCGTTGGTAACCAGATTTCTAATGAGACTTTTAACTAATTTCTAGCGTAATTTCTGTTTGCAATATTATTAATAGGTTTCAGCATTACTCTATGATTCTATACTCAAAAGAGTTTTGGAATCATTGAGTTGGTCGTGACTGTAGATCATATGAACCCAACATGCTTATTTGATCAGATTATGATTTTGTTCAATCACAAAAATGATAAAATCTACCAGACAAGTGTAGTGACTGTGTTTTTGGGATAGTTTTGCTGCTAAGATTTTCATAATCGGTGTTGGATTCTCGTTTTGATGGAAGTCTAGGAGTACTGGTCATTGATTCAGACCTGAGCTAAGATAAAGTTAAATCTTTTATAATTAGGAGACTATATCCACTTAATGTCTGCAGAGAGGAAGGGAGAGGGAAGAGCTAGGGTAGATCGTGAAGCTGATGATCAGCAAGTTTTGAAGCTTGAGGAAAAAGATGTTGTGTCATCTGTTGCCACTGTCCTTTCTGATTTATGTGGTCCAGGAGAGTGGATGCCTATGGAGAAGCTTCATTCTGTGGTCAGTATCTTACGTTGAATACCATCTCTTCTTTTGGATATAGATGTTCTACAGATTTAAATTCGGGAACATATTTTCTTAGCACGAGAACACCTTCTGTCAGAGAATGTTAAAAAAAAAATACTAGTTTGAGTAGAGCTTTTGTGAGGATTTATTTGGCTCTGATCAGCTTTCTCAGGATCTGCAGTAAGTGTTTGATCGCTGTAATTTTGTCTGATATCTGCCGCGTTAGTGTTTACATTTTGGTTGAATCCTGCTTTCTATTACTGAACTTTTATCTGTGGGTTTAAAGTTTGGAATTTCCATGGGAGATTGATGATGCATTATGACTTGTGTAACTGTGGCAGATACTAGAGAATTATGGGAACGTATGGCATCACAGTCGTGTAAGGAGATACCTGACGCCTGAGGAGTGGGCGATTCCAGAAGCAAAGGGTAAAGCATGGTACGGACTGCTGATGCTGCTGAGAAAATACCCAGAGCATTTCGTTATCAACACGAGGTCAAAGGGCAGGGTCACTCTTGAGTTTGTCTCCCTTGTCTCTCTTCTCTCGTGATACAAACCACACATCCCAAGATGATAGAATCATGTGTTTCGTTATCAACAAAGAAAATGTGTTTAAGGAAGTTCCCTACTCTTATTATGTAAATAAAAAGATAGTGTCAGAGATTTGGATGGTGCTTCTCCTCTGTTGGGTTTGAACAAAGCTGAAACTAACGAGTCTTTTGTTTTTTTCTTTGGAATAATAGAATTGTCCCCCTTTTCTAATGAGCGTAAAGGACGTGTTTGTGGTTGACCAACGCGAGAAGTCAATACAAAAAACTATGAGAAGAGCGTGAAAGAATAGTAAAGCTTTTGTCCGGTACGAAAACGGCACGCAGTTCTGAGTCCGCGTCAAAGAAGTATGGGTCCGTACTCTCTACTGCTTATGATTTCCCTCTTTTTTTCTTTCTATTTGTTTGTTTTAAAAAAATAAAAAAATAAAAAGTGAGAGTTCAGAATCAGAAGCAACGAACAGCGTGTACACATTCATGAATATTTAGAACCTCCACATAATCTCCAAATAGATCGTCGAATTATAAACGTATCTTACACTAATATCCTCACAAATCCTTGTCCTTTTTTTCCCCCCCTCTCACTAATATTTCAACACCTGAGAGTATAACTATCAAAGTCAACGAGAGACGTNGTACTCTCTACTGCTTATGATTTCCCTCTTTTTTTCTTTCTATTTGTTTGTTTTAAAAAAATAAAAAAATAAAAAGTGAGAGTTCAGAATCAGAAGCAACGAACAGCGTGTACACATTCATGAATATTTAGAACCTCCACATAATCTCCAAATAGATCGTCGAATTATAAACGTATCTTACACTAATATCCTCACAAATCCTTATTCTTTTTTTCCCCCCTCTCACTAATATTTCAACACCTGAGAGTATAACTATCAAAGTCAACGAGAGACGTCTGGTCTCCGTCCCAAAAATCAATTATCATTAGATTATCCGGTTTTTACTACCTCCACCACAAAAGCTCAAATCCGGTTTAGTAAGTGTTGAGGCTGGCGACGTATTCATTGCCTCTACGGTTAAAAGACCTTCCTCCTCCTCCCCTCCTGTAATTGTTGCCATAACCATAACTTCCTCCTCCCCTTCCTCCCACGTTTCTATTTCCGTATCCATTTCCACCTCCTCCCGCATTTCTATTACCGTATTCGTTTCCACTTCCTCCCACGTTTCTGTTACCGTATCCGATTCCACTTCCTCTGCTACCTGTTACTCAAGCAAACAAACAATCAATACTCCTCTTCTTCACATTATCATTATCAGATTTTTGCTACTCACACCAACTCACCTCTTGATGTAGATAGCTTTTCCTCCACGAATGCTTTCTGTCCAAAAATCCTCAGAGGGGAAGCCTGTATCACGAAGATTTTAGTTAGTACCGATTTATAAACGTTGGGATTCTCATTGCCCTACCTTTGTCGTTTTAAGTGACTATGACTGGTTCCTGTGAGCTTAACTTGATTTTCTATTATGCTAAACAAGAAAGTGAAAATTATATTCCAAGTCAGAATATGTACCTCTATTGCTTTCTGGGCGGCGTCTGCCTCTTTAAACTCAACAAAACCATAAGGAAAACCAAGGCCCTACCATTAATTCATACAGTAAACTATCAGTGTTTCAGGGAAAATGAATAAATCAGTGTTTCTTCATCCCCGCAAAATGGATTCAAACTGCATATGCTGAATTGTTAAGTTGATTGGTCAATCTTACCCTTTGGTGTACAACTTGAATCCCACCATTGCTAATAGCTCCAAATTGCTTGAATACAGTCTCAAGCATGTCAATGGTGGCATTTGCAGGAAGATGTTTCACATAAACAGATGCACCTTCAGCTACCGCTAATAAAAAGACAAATGAAGGTCAAAACCATGTCATGAAATGGATTAACCGCCAAATATAAGAATTGTGGGTCAGCTTTTCTATGAACTCCTACCTTCAAACCCCTGATTGTGCCCATTTTCAGTAGCATCGACAACCTCAGGAACTGCATCAGATTCTATCACTGGAGAAGGATCTGAGGACGCTTGATGACCTTGGTCTTTGAGTATCTGCTCCGGAGAAGGATCTGAAGACGCTTGATGTTCTTGGTCTTTGGGCATCTGCTTTGGAGACGGTGGAGAGCTAGCTGAAACTCCAGATTTATCCTTCGTAACCTTCAACTTTTACCAAAGTCATTGATTATCAATAGAAAACTCCAGAAGATATATAGTTAAACCTACAATAAGATGAAACAAGATCGAGTATGGATCCTTTCGAGTGTCTACTTACCACAGAGGCATAAGATTTCTTGGGAACATTTTCAAGTCCATAATCTGGGTCAGGAATTTTCAGTGAATCACCTACAACTTCTTTGCAAGTTATCTCAAGATCTGGAACTTCTTCATTGACAACCTCAGGTACCAGAACATTCTCCTTACAAACAGAATTCATTGAAACACATGCAGCTTGCTCAGAACCCTGAATGCCTATAGGAGCTGAATTTTCATTAAAAAGGGATTGGATTATAATGTGCGTCAGGGGAAGTTAGAAAAGTGATGGAGAATGAGTATAAGTGTCACCTACCAGTAATAGGACTGGGCGTTTCAGAGTCTTCCCCATCTATGGCCTCGGGTTCATTGGCAAATCTGAGGATGTCATTCAGAACAAAGTACCCATTTTCTTGCGGAGCAAGAAAAAAAGTTTGGGTGAATTTCTTTTTAAGTCTCTCGTTTAGAGTGAAGAAGCCAGTGACCACAAGGAGAAATCCCCCATTGTGAGACTCTTGGGCATCATAACTGGTTATCTCAGCCGATTTGAAATCTCCATAAGACAGTGTCTTAAGCTCCTCACGTATACCCTGCTCAAGAATAGGCATCAATGATACAACTTTTAGCAAGTTAGTTAGACTGACATCCAATCAGCCAACCAATTGACACCACTCCATCCCAACCTCATGCTATTTACTCAAGTGAATGGTAAACCCTGACAATGATGGAAAAAGAATAATCTTAACTAAACCAAACCCACCAGCTAAACTGTAACAATACAATACATACTTGTAATGTGGAGAAGTCGCGCATTACTCCGTCATGTCCAACACGCCCAACCTTACTGATCTCTTGATAGAACCGGTACAGATGCTCAGGCATGTTGTACAGAATCTCGTAGTACTGCATGACAAATGCCCTCCCAACCTACATTTACCAACCCAAAACAGCTCCTAATCACACAAAAAGGGACAAAACAACAACAACAAAAACAAATATTCACAATAAAACTTGTGAAAGGAGAAGAAACCCCATGATTGAGACATACAGCGAGTGGGTCAACAAGAGGAGCAGGTACTCGTGCAGCAGAATCCATGGTATCACCAACCTCCGGAAAATAAGCAATGCCTTGATTCAAAAAATAGCTGTTAGAATTAAACTCATCAAAGAACAACCCAAAAAATCCTTGAAACCACACAGACTATTTTCAACATCCCAATCGTCTTCCGTAGACGTACCTCATGAACTACACTACACTACACTACACACAGAGATAACCTCTAAAGAAAAAGAAATTACAATTAGCAACAAAAGAACTCAGAGGCAAAAGAATCTACAGAGAAAGTGTGTCTCTCAAAGACTGTTGTAGATCACATTTGGCGAAAAATCGTCACTCATAAACAAACGAAGCGAAACTGTGGAAAACGAAGAGTCACCTGAAATTAGAGAGAGAGAGTGGAGGAGAAGGAGTGAGAGAGAAGTTTGAGTAGTGATTAGGAGCTCCGATTTAGTCCCAACCTGTGAGCAATGGCGGGCCCTATCTCTAGGGTTTGATCGCAAGAGAAGGAGAGGCCAAGTGTACGGAACGCTAAAAGGCAACGGAAGGTGGCTTTAGTGGGTTTATATAGACGGAGGAGGAGGAGGTTTTGATTGCCTTTTCACTCACGTGCCAACAGAGCCCGTTCCGCTTCCTCCTTCTTCCAGATTTGTTCCCCCACACGAACAAGATTAATTAATTAATTACTTTTTGAGATTTGGGTTGAATTGATTGCACAAAGACCAAAGCATGTTGTATAATCCAAATGAACCAATATTCCCTAATACTATTATTAAATTCGATAATATTTATATACTTTTGTATCTAGACTAATACTACTATTGACTTTCTAGCTGATTATTTTAGCTGCTCCAAATAAAATAAAATAAAAGGTGACACACATGTGTTATACAGTTTTCATTGGTCATTATTGAGCTAAATGAATAATTTATGGATTTGTGTGCTTTAGGGAGCAAATGAATGATTTTAATTTAGTAATCGTGTAGGTTTAACAAAGTTTTGAGTAACAAACCCATTTGAAAATGGAGTGAATGATGGTCCTAAATATCAAGTTTGAAACAACGGTCTATCATTTGGCGTATCCGAAGAAACGTTTTTTTTTAGTCTAATGCAAAAGTTCTTTGGACATCATTTGTTTCGAGAAATCTGATTTGATACAAACCAATATTGTACGAAGGTTTTTTTGTTGTTTATTAGATGTTCATGATGTACAATATATAATACAAGATGAGAAGCTGAAAACTTCAATTACAGGAACCCATTCTGCATTAATTTCGGGAATTATGTTGTATACTTTTGACTTATTAAAGAAGAATATAACACGTGTCCCAACACCCCCGCTCACGTTGGAACATGAAGGTCACAAATGCCTAACTTGAGCTTGAAATCTTCGAACTCCTTCCGACCTAGCGCCTTTGTCATGATGTCGGCGAGCTGGTTTTTAGTAGACACGTGTCGAGTAGTGATCGTCCCCTTTGTAATTTCATCACGCACGAAATGACAATCGTTTTCAAGATGTTTTGTTCTTTCATGAAAGACCGGGTTCGCCGCAAGATGTATAGCCGTCGTGTTGTCGCAGTGGACCCGGATCGGATCGTTGTGGTCAATACCAAAGATTTGTAGCACATTCTTCAGCCACAACACCTCACGTACAATAGTAGATAATGCTCTATATCCAGCTTCGGCGGAGGAGCAAGAAACAACACTTTACTTACTTGTCTTCCAAGATAGAGGTGAATTACCAAGTTGAATGAACTAGCCCGTCAAAGAGCGTCGAGTAAGGGGGCAACCTGCCCAATCAGCATCGCACCAAACTGTCATTGTCAATGGAGAATCGGAGCGGAGAAGAATACCTTGACTGGGATTATGTTTGAGATAGCGAACGACCCGCAAGGCGGCATCCCAATGGTTTTGTTTCGGATTTTGCATGAACTGCGTCAAGATGTGAATAGAATACGCAAGGTCGGGGCGCGTAGTGCCAAGATATATGAAACGACCCACCAGGCGTCGATACATAGCTGGATCCGAGATTGAGGTACCAATAGCAAGAGCCAATTTATGATTTTGATCAAGAGGAAATGCAGCTGGCTTGACTCCGAGAAGACAAGTTTCAGAGATAATATCGAGTGCATATTTTCTATGACATAGGTAGAATCCACTTGGACTCCGAGCTACCTCGATGCCCAAAAAATATTTCAAGACACCAAGATCCTTCATATGAAAACAAGAGCTGAGATAAGCTTTGAATTCAACGAGTAGAGGTAGTGAATTTGCGGAGAGTATCAGATCATCTACATATACTAACACGTATATCCGTTTGGAACCGTGTGTATATGTGAAGAGAGAGTAGTCGGGAATGGAGCGGTTAAAACCGTAATCCGTCAGCGTTGTACTTAGTTTTTCGAACCAGCATTGCGGTGCTTGGCGTAGGCCATAGAGAGACTTATGTAGACGATATACCTGAGATTTGTCGTTTGTTCGAAAACCTGGAGGCAGTTGCATAAAAACCTCTTCGTCTAAGTCACCGTGTAGAAAAGCGTTGTGTACGTCCATCTGGTGGACCGGCCAATCTTTTGCCGCAGCAACTTCTAAAAACATACGCACCGTAGCCATTTTGGCGACCGGTGCAAACGTCTCGCCAAAATCAGTACTTTCGACTTGATTGTTTCCGAGAACTACCAATCGTGCTTTATGTCGCTCAAGAGAACCATCAGCTTTGAATTTTAAACGAAAGACCCATTTACAACCAATTGCTTTCTTTTTGGGAGGAAGAGATTCAATCGTCCAAGTACCATTCTCATCCAGCGCTTCAATCTCTTTTCGCATAGCATCTTGCCAATTTTTGTCAAGTACAGCCTGGGAGTAGTGTTGTGGTTCATAGCTGTTGGTGATGCTCAGTACAAATGCCTGGTGATTTTAGAGGAATCAGCCATGACGAAATCCCGTTTTTAAAGAAAGGAATTAACGAGATCAAGGTCAAAGAGAGAAGGAAAACAAGAGCAGGATCGAACAAAGCCAAAATTTGGTGTGAATGGCTATCGCTCTGATACCATGATACAAACCAATATTGTACGAAGGTTTTCTTGTTGTTTATTAGATATTCATGATGTACAATATATAATACAAGATGAGAAGCTGAAAACCTCAATTACAGGAACCCACTCTGCCTTAATTTCAGGAATTATGTCGTATACTTTTGACTTATTAAAGAAGAAGATAACACGTGTCCCAACATGATTTTTCTATATTTAAAAAGAATTTTATTATGCTTTTTGTTCTAACTTTGAATTAGAAATTGGCAAAATTTCTTGAAGTAGAATTTGGGATCACTAATCTTTTGTGGATTGTATCACATATCAATCATCAATGTCGTTTTGCTTGCTTGTGATTTTTGGTAAGTTAAGTTCCGAACTCATCCACTGTTGGCGGACTGCTCAAAATGTTTCCACGGTGAAAGCAATTCGCTGCGTGCCGACTAAGGGATGTACCGGAAACGGTTATTTCATAAGTTTTTTAAAAAACTTCATCAAAAAAAAAAACTACCAAGTTTGGCCGACTATTATAGTCCCCACCACTCAACGGATTTACATTATCTGGTATGAATACTAAAAAATTTGGTTATATTAGTTACTCCTCAAATTTATGAAAACATTTGAGATTTCTAAATTTTATTTTTTTGGGATCAGGACCTCTTAGTATTATACCTCTCGGCTTATTTTCCTTTTATTTTTTGTGACATCATCACTCAAGGCATATTTTCCCATGTCACTGTTTCGAGGAAAAAAAAAGGCTATACGTGGTGGGCCGATTCTGGGCCGAACCACCTTAGTTTAATTTAAATAAAAGTAGCGATTTGATAGATCATAGAGATTTGACAGATAACAGAAAAGGTAAAAAATTGAAAGCTTATGAGATTAAGCTTCTCTTTCTTTTTAATGAGATTAAGCTTCTCTTGCTTACCCTTCCCGGAGATCGGAGAAAATGGCTGCCAATTTCTGGAATTCTTCTCACTAGTAACATTCTTTTGCCTTTATCCCATGAATATTACTTCTTCTTCTTCTCCTCCTATGCAACTTTAATTTCAATTTCGAATTTTTTTTTTAATTGGTTGCGTTGTTCGAGCAGCAAACAGCTTTTGGACCCAGAAGAAGTCGATGTAGTTCATGCTCTTGATAAAGAACGTGGAATTTCCGTTGAGGATTTCAAGCTCATCAAGTTCCATATGTCCAATCGTACGAAGCTTTTCTTCTTTTGCAATTGAAATTCTTACATCTGTGGCTCTCAAATTTTGGTCCATCGATTGCTGTTTTTTTCCGTCTAGATTATTGTACACGGGGTTGTCTCTGTCTGCACTATTTAGCAAATTTATGTTTTTTTCCTGCTATTTTGCGTCGATTAGGTTTGAAAATTTTAGAGATGTTTTCTAGGCTTGTCTGCTGTTGAGTTTATGCCTATTTGTTTCTTCCTTATTGTTGTTTCAGATATAATGAAATTGGCTCAGCACATTAAAGTGAGACAAAGGTTGGGATCCAATTTGCTGATCAGGGATTCGAGTGTTGCATTTCTTCCATCACTTTTATTTTTTCTTGGGTTTTCTCTGTGGAAATAACCAACTCTATCTGTGTAACCTGGAGTTTTATATGAATCGTTGCCTTTTCTCTACTTATGTAGGGTTGTGGCTACCGCAATTACGTATATGAGACGGGTTTATAGCAGGTATGCAATGTAATTTCTCTTTGATCTTATCAAAGTGCATCTTGTGTTTGCGAGAAATGAAATGAGTTAAATTCTTGCTATTTTCTTTCCCTTAACAGTGCTAATAATTCCAGTTTCTTCTTTTTTCTTTGTCTTTTGATCAACAAAACCAACTAATTAGTTATTGACAATACTGATAAAACTTTGCCTTACTTGCACCCTCCTCATTCATGTTTCTTATTTAAAAGCGTTGTCATGCCAATGTCTCTATTATGTCTTATGTTGCATCTCTGCAACCAATAACCATAAGCTACATAACAAAAGTTTTGATTTTACTCTAATATCTTCCTTTGACATGATACTGTCTCAGAAAGAGCATGGTAGAGTTTGAGCCCCGTCTTGTTGCTCTTACATGCTTGTACCTGGCATCTAAAGCTGAAGAAAGCATCGTGCAGGCCAGGAATCTTGTTTTTTACATCAAAAGATTGTGTAATATCTTCTACTGTGTGTTTGCTATTTTGACCTTTTATTGTGCTAAATTATATGAGATCCCCTTCAATATGCATTTTTTTGACATATCAACAACGATTCTTATATCCTTGCAGATCCCGATGAGTACAAATATGAACTAAAAGATATATTAGGAATGGAGATGAAGGTCTTAGAAGCACTGAACTATTATCTGGTTGTGTTTCACCCTTACCGGTCATTATCTGAGTATGTGCTTATCTCTCTTAGTTGCCTTTCAGAAGCATATAATTTGAACATGTTTTTGTCTTATTTTCTGAGGTTGCTAGCATAGAAGAGATGATTGGAAGTGTAAATGATAATACATGGAAGTGTAAATGATACTACATGTAAATACATTTCAAGAACTTACTCTTTTGATTTCTCAGGTTTTTGCAAGATGCTGCAATAAACGATGTAAATATGAACCAGATTACATGGTAAAGTCCTTCTGTCTGAGAAATTTTGCTTAGAAATCATTTCCTAGTTCCAACACTATGATTTAAGATCTCTGACCTGTGTAAATATCATCTAAAACCCGATTTTGTTTTTTGTTTTTTGTTTTTTCCGTGTTTCAGGGGAATTGTTAACGATACTTATAAGATGGACCTCATTCTTGTACACCCTCCCTATCGCATAGCGCTAGCGTGCATATACATAGCAAGTGTCCACAGAGAGAAAGATATAACCGCATGGTTTGAAGATCTTCATGAGGACATGAACTTGGTCAGTCATACTTCCAAAAGAGCCTACAAACATGTTCTAACTTTTGCATTTACTCAAGTTATAATGTCCAGCTAAAAGCTGTTCTTTTGTGTGGTTTAGTTACCGTTGTCGTTGAAACCTTACTGGATTAGTGTTAAACATGGGCAATGGGTTGCAGGTGAAGAACATTGCCATGGAGATTCTGGACTTCTATGAGAATTACAGAACGATCACTGAGGAAAGAGTGAATTCCGCGTTCAGCAAATTGTCTTTGAAGCCGTAGCAGCTGGGAATCGCCTCTCATCTCCAAGATTTATCTGATGCTCTCTCACAGAAAAAAAAGATTATAGACTTTCTCAATTGCCCATCTTAGCTTCGTGGCAGACATGTAACATTAATGTTAATTCTATCAAACATAATCTTAAACTGATATGACGATCAATTTCCCATTTTCTTAAATCGAAACCTCTCTTGGAAGCAAAGATGTGAAAGCAAAGGTCATATTGATGAAGTATGAGAAAAATAAGTAGGAGAAAGAGAAACATAACAAAATGTCAGAGACAATGCTTCAGATGTAGAAACGAGATTAGACCTGATCCTACAAGTCAGACCCGGGGATGTAGAAACTGCATATGGTTTATTCTTGAATCCCTTTATAATCAGAATGCATTGGATTGTACACAGTGAAGTCTAGATATTGGGTTACTATGACTGAGATTCAAGATGGGCATACAGGCCAAGTTGTTTCTTTTTTTTTTTTGAAGAGAGGCCAAGTTGTTTCAGAACCAACTCTGAAACCATTGTTTGAAAGCAATTTGCAAAGTGAAACATCTTTAAAAAAGGAGTTTTTTTTTTTTTATTTTGGACAAACGAGAAGCAATATTAATAGAACCTTCTTCTAAAAAAATCTATAGAAGCTATGATTCCTATCCTCGACCGCATTATCCGACGGTCCCGTTATTACCTGACCTTTTACTTTTATCCGAAATGAAAGAGGCCTACTTTACGTGACCTATTAGATTCTTATGCTCCATTTTCTCTACCACAAAATTACAAAGAAAAAGAAAGGAAAAGGAAAGCCATTTTGTTTTTTTGTTGGTTTTGAAGGAAAGCCATCTTCTTGTATTTGAAGTTGAGGGATCAAAGAAAAAGGGAAAAAAAAAACTATGGCTTCCAATTTCTGGACATCGTCGCACTAGTAAAAGTTTCAAACTTTCAATCAATATTGCAGATCTTCTAAAGAGAAATTGTTCGATTTCTGTTTTTTCTGATTCCTTAAATCCTCTTTTTTTTTCTGGGTTTCTTCGCACAGCAAAGAGCTTAAGGACCCAGAAGAGATCAATGTTGTTCATCCTCTTGATGCTCAGAGAGGAATCTCTGTCGAAGATTTCAGGCTCATTAAGCTTCATATGTCTAATTGTATGTTTCGATTATGTACTTAGGTTTTCATCTCATCCGTCTTCAAACTTGTTTATTTCCAGATTTTCCATGAATTAATCATCTATATATGTCTTCTGCTTTTGAGTTTTCAATAGTCTAATGATCAGTTTCTCATGGCAGTCTCCATTATTTGGCTAGTTCATTAGTCTCACTTTTTTGCTGTATAGATCATCAATTTACATTCTTGTTCGTTTCAGATATATCGAAACTGGCACAACACATTAAGATTAGGCAAAGGTAAAGTCTTTTCGATAATATCATCACTGTTGTTTAAGAGATATGAAATGTACACTTTTGATAATCTTTGAACAATGCTGACTGATTTAGTACTTTTTTTTTTTTTTTTTGAATGATTCAGAGTTGTTGCAACTGCGGTAACCTATATGCGACGTGTTTACACAAGGTATGGCTGCTCTAGTTTCTGATGATCTTGTGTAGCACGAGGCTCGGTCATTGATTTATGTGTACTGTTGTTGACAGAAAGAGTTTGACAGAATATGAGCCTCGGCTTGTTGCTCCCACCTGCTTGTATTTGGCTTGCAAAGCAGAGGAGAGTGTGGTGCATGCCAAAATTCTTGTCTTCTACATAAAAAAATTGTGTAATTCTATTTATTTTCTGCTTCAAAAGCTTTCTTGATTTGCTCGAGGTTTTGTCTGAGTTTCTGATGAATTCGAATGCTTTCACTCTGCAGATGCTGATGAAAAGTTTAGATATGAGATTAAAGATATTCTGGAAATGGAGATGAAGATCTTGGAAGCATTGAACTTCTATCTTGTTGTATTCCACCCGTACCGATCTCTGCCTGAGTAAGTCTTTTGCATATCTTTTCTTGGGATCTTTCCAAATCAAACAGACACAAAAATCGTCTGCTACTACATACTATGCATTTCCTTTTGATTAATTTTCTTGCTTGACAGGTTCTTGCAGGATTCTGGAATCAGTGACACGAGTATGACCCATTTAACATGGTAAGTATCCAAAAAAATCTGTTCTTTATTAAGCTTGGGGATGAAGTGCTCTGTAATCAAGAAGTGAATTGCATTCCGTCTTAGAACAGTTACCAGCATCTGACAAATCTTAAAATTGAACACAATTAAACAGGTTTTGATTTGCAAGCAAAAGTAAAATGCTCTCTTGATGCTAAAGTTTTTGTGGAAACTATAGGGGTCTTGTCAACGACACTTACAGAATGGACCTCATCCTTATACATCCGCCTTATCTCATCACACTCGCTTGCATTTACATTGCTTCTGTATACAAAGAGAAGGACATAAGGACATGGTTTGAAGAGCTTTCTGCCGACATGAACATAGTAAGCTTTGTTGTTACTAAAAACCTGGAATGCTTTCAACTGCACATTCTGTCCATTTCCAAGTATCAGGTCTTGTTTAATCATATTCATCGGTGTGTTGTGAACATTGGCAGGTGAAGAATATCGCAATGGAGATATTAGATTTCTATGAAAACCACAGAATGTTCACGGAAGAGAGAGTTCATGCCGCCTTCAACAAACTTGCTACAAACCCATGACAGTTTTGACGGGAATCTTAGTCGACTTGTCTATGTGTTTTGTTCCCCCTGAGAAAAAATTGTTTTGGCATAACATGAGATCATTTCGTTTATTGTACATTAGTTTTGCTCGTCTTGGTTAAACTTTGCCTTGGCTATGCACAGTAAAAGTTGTGGCAAAATTGCAAAAACAAAAACTCAGTCGAATTGCAAGGAAAAACAAAATACTTCGTTTTGACATCTAGTTATAATAAGGGTGACGGTGTTTTGCATATTTTTTGTTTTGTTTTTGTTGTTTTTGTAAATCATCTACTTATTATTTGCAGTTTCGTATGAATCGATTCAAGATCTCTTCTTAATGAACTGTTGAGTTCAATTTCGAATCAAATACGATCTCTCTCTCTAACCTCAATTTCACTCAGTTTTGGGAATTTGTAAAATAAAATCATTTAAACTGGTTTAAGCCTGGTTTACAGATATCAATTCCATTTTCGATAATCGGTTTGCTGATTACCTTTCCCATAATTTCTGTATCAATCTTGAATTATATTTTGTAAGGCGTTCTGTTTCCTTGGTTAACCATTTTTGCTGTTCTAAAACTTTCTTTTGAGTCAACGTGCGTTAGCATCCACTAGCTCGTCTGATGGCTCACGTCACCTAAACTTATTTACTGATGATAATCGTTTAAATCAAAGATCCTTTTTGGTTTAAAAAAAAAAAAAAAAAAAACTTTGGTCACGTGGATTACAAAGGATTCCATTTTTTAACCACAGTCATAGATTTTTGCATGCGTTACGTCTTACATGTTACCATTTTCCGACAAAACCAGAAACTGAAAATTGGTTTTTATATTCTTTTTCTTTCTTTAGCAAAAAGAAAAGAAAAATTATCTGCCATTTGTTTAGATTCTCTTCTTCTTCTTTGCATCCTTCCTCTTTTAAAATCTACTAATTTTTTTCATCAGATTCTGTCTCACTGCATTTCCAATCTTACCTGCTCCGGGATCGATCGTGATAATTTCCGCTTCTGATTCCTAAGCTTCTGTGCTTTTAGGTATTTCTTATTGTCTTATTCTGATTACATATCTACAATAACATCTTCATATTTTTATTTCATTCTCTAAAGCATTCTATAACGATCGAAGACATTCATTCATGCCTCTAATTATCTAAAATTTTCCAGATACTTTCGTGCTAGATGTTCAGAATATCATATTATAACTCGTTCACAATCGTGGCTGGATACAGGACCCATTGAACATTTTGTTAAAGCACTACTGAAGCTAAATTAAGTAATTAAATCTTATATATTTCGAACATTAATGATTAAATCCATTTCAATTTTTTTTTTTTTAAATTGGTCGAACCTGTATCAAATATTTATTAAGGAATCCGTCCCACATATATCAATCTTGTACTCTCATTTTTTCTTAATTGAATTTTCTTAAAAGGAATATTTATTGATTTATTTTCCAATGAATGAATGCCCTGAATTAGGCAATGAAGGGTTTGGCTGAGGAAGACAAGTTTTCCGATCTCCGGGAAGAGGAGATTGAACGCCGGTTAAAGCAACTTAACAAGCCCGCCGTTAAGTCCTTCCATGTATATACATTTACATAAATTAATTTTCTCCAAATGTTTTTTTTTGTTAATGTAGTATTAATTGTTATGACTTATGATTGTTTGAAATCAACAGCTTCCAAACGGAGATATAATAGATTGTGTTCGAATCATGGACCAACCGGCTTTTGATAATCCACTACTCAAAAACCATAAAATACAGGTTTCTACACAATCTTTTTTTTTTCTTTTATGATTTTAATGGTGTTTAATTTTCAAACAAAGAAAACATAATTATGTATAACTATCATGACTTAGATCTAACAATTGTACCACATCTTTGATAGATGAGACCAAGCTCCTTTCCAACAATTGCTCCTAACGAGGCACAATTGGGAGCATCAAACTTTTTTCCAACAATTGCTCCTACAACAAGTACAAGTGAACAGTCTGCGTTTTTGCCATTTAACTGCAAAAAATGCCCCGAATTCACCGTCCCCATAATGAGAACAACAAGAGAAGATCTCTTAAGAAGAGATAAATGCGTAAAAAAGACTGGTCCTCCTCCTTTCATGAATCATCCATGACTCGCTGGATTGTTAGGAGATGTGTGTGCATGGTGTTGTGGAGTACTTTTAAGTTATGTAATAAATAAAGAACTAAGGATGGTTCCTTCCTTTTGAAGAGTCTGGTCTTAAAGCTTGTGTTATGTATAACTTTTAACTAAAACTTTCAACCAAATTGAAATCGGGTCTGTTTGATCAGTTTGATATTAATTTTGTGTATGTGTGTATTTTTTGTTTTTTTTTGGATTTGGGTTTTCTATAAAAACATAGCATTGGTCTTAGACGGTATCAGAGACTACGCAAGATCAACGAGATGAATTGGATCAAAATCCTAAAAAAATCGCGAAAGATGGAATGAAAGTTTGGGTATTCTCACTCTGATACCATTTCAGATTCTAGAGAGAATCATTGAACGCCTTCGTTAAGTGTAAATGAGATACAAGAGAAAGCTAAATATATACAAAGCAAACTAACTGAGTCCATCCGCTCTTTGTGCCTTTCTGATCTCATCCAACGACCCATCACCAATATAGTAATACTAATACCAATTGGTTTTATTTGGAATTTGATGTTTTGGCTTTGTGTAATATGCAAGACTTTTATTAGAAAGCAGGCGGGGAGTGAGTGATTTTATATAACAAATTGAGAGATTATACAACAAATTGACAAGAACCTAAGAAAATGAACTATTAGTATTTCTATATTAGGTAGAGCCGTTTGTCTTAGTCTGTCTATCTTAAAGGTACCACTGATACATATAGAATTGTCTATCTCTAGATTTTTATATATAATGCGAGTAGAATTGTCTACGGTAGAATCGTTCATTATTCATTGTGATTTCAAATGTTGGGTAGTTAGTTCGTTTAATTGATATTATCATTATTTATTTAAATAAAATATTAAATTAAATTAAATTAGTATATTCCAAATAATACTTTTTAAATTAAAAGATTCACCAAAAGATCATTCAAGTGTTTTAATTAAGGAAAAGCTTTCATAACTATCATGTCTGAATCAAAGAGTCTTTCTGTACGCCGATGAGAGAGTTTTCAAACTAGGGTTGGGTAGAAAAATAGGAAAAAAGGCATGGAGACGGACAAAGAAAGGTCTTCGCCGCCTTTACCTTAAAAAAAGGGACACTTTCTTTTCGCTGACAGTGATGGGTTAACCTCTCAGATCCGTCAAAAGAGTTTGTGTCGGAAAATTTATAAATATTACCCATCCTTTACTGATTCAACGAATCCACACATTCCTGAATGGATCAACGTTAACCCCCACTCGCCCTCTCTCTCTCTCTCTCTCTCTCTCTCTCTCTCTCTCTCTCTCTCTCTCTCTCTCTCTCTCTCTCTCTCGTACACCTTCCGCGTATTATCCAAAGACAGAGATTTCTTGATTCGGTTTTCAGTATTTATTTTTCTGCGGAGATTCTTTGTAACTAGAGTTTTTAGTGGGCTTTGCTATTCTCTGCTGGTTTTGACGATCTTCGTCACCTTTCGATCACTTTGGTGTCTATTTTAAATCTGGGCTTGCGGAATAAAAGAACCAGTTGTACACATTATCAAATCGGTTTGCTTTTTTATTTTTTTAATTGAATCCGAAGAGCTTCGATTCGGATTTTAAGTGGTGCTCTGATTGGAGATCTGGGTTTGTTGTGGTATTAGTTGTCAATGAGCGCATTAGATGAAGGGCGTTTAAATGTGGAGGTGGAGAATAGGATGGAAAATGGTTGCATTGCGCTTGCTTTCGAGCAGCAACCAGAGACCATAGCGATACAAGAAGCTGTGAAAGTTCTATTACAAGGTCTTGGTGAGGATGTCACTCGTGAAGGCATAAAAAAAACTCCTTTTCGTGTTGCCAAGGCTCTTCGAGAAGGAACCAGAGGTATATGTGTGCTTTTGAATCTGATTTGGTTTGTATTTTCTGGTGGCTTAAACTGATGAAAAGGGATGTTTTTGTTCCTACATATCTTCCAAGACTTTTAGTTTTCTTGTGTTAATGGTGTTCTTATCTCAGGTTATAAACAAAAGGTGAAGGACTTTGTGCAGACTGCTCTGTTTTCAGAGACAGGATTGGATGATGGGCAAGCAGGAGGAGTGGGAGGTCTTGTTGTTGTCCGAGATCTCGATCATTACTCTTACTGTGAATCTTGCTTGCTTCCTTTTCAAGTGAAGTGTCATATAGGATATGTTCCTTCGGGCCAACGAGTTCTTGGACTAAGCAAGTTCTCTAGAGTCACCGATGTTTTTGCAAAGCGGCTCCAAAAGCCTCAGCGTTTAGCTGATGATATATGTTCAGCTCTCCAACATTGGGTCAAACCTTCTGGAGTCGCTGTTGTTCTCCAATGCTCACATATCCACTTCCCTAGTTTAGACGTAGACTTTCCCGACTCGAGCAACCATGGTTTTGTGGAGTTAACGGTTACCTCGGGTTCAGGGGATTTTGAGGATGAAAGGTCTGATCTGTGGTGTGAATTTCTGAGTCTTTTGAAGTTCAAAGGCGTAAAACTGCATCGAAACGGCTCTGTGAAAGACTGGTGCCCGATCGTTATTGAAAACTCATCTAAAGTTTTACCTGCAGGCTCAGAAATGGTTTCTGCTGTAGTCTCCATTCTGAAATCTTTAGGAGAAGATCCCTCAAGAAAAGAATTAATCGCCACTCCTACCCGATTCCTGAAATGGATGATGAACTTCCAGAACGCTAACTTGAAGATGAAACTCAACAGATTTGACTGCAAAGTCAAGGAGAGAAGACTGAGTTGTGAGACGAATATCCGGTTTTGGTCGATGTGTGAGCATCATTTGCTTCCTTTTTATGGAGTTGTGCATATTGGCTACTTCTGTGCTGATGGATCCAAACTCGTTGGAAGGTCACTAGTAGAGTCGATTGTCCAGTTTTACGGGTTTAAGCTCCAAGTGCAAGAAAGGATGACTCGGCAAATCGCAGAGACATTGTCGCCACAAGTCGGAGGCGATATAATCGTGGTGGCAGAAGCTGGGCATACTTGTATGATCTCTAGGGGAATTGAGAAGTTTGGAAGTAGCACAGCTACAATTGCGGTTTTAGGTCGGTTTTCGAGTGACCTTTCTGCAAGAACTAAGTTCCTAGAGAGTATTCAGAAAACAGAGTAGAAGAGGCATACTGTCTCTCATAGGATTAAATCTTTAGAATGGTTCTGACTTGTTTTGTTCCTTTTTCTACCATTGTTTTGTATTCTGTTTTCTCATGCCGAACATTTTTTTTGTTTTGGCTTTGAAGTATATTTGCTTTGTTCTGATTAACTTTTTCAGTGCAAGTAAAATTATGCTACACATCTTTAAAATTCGTCTAGTTGTGGTGTGAGTGAGAGCAATGGCCTAATCAATCACCCAATGTTGTAAGAAAAACAGTTGAAGTGCGATAAACAAAAGAAGAAGTGTTGGTCTCTCACTCTATGAGTAGGTTGATTTAGAGGAGAAAAAGAAGGGCATATTATTTATTTCTCCCCAACAAAGTAGATACAGATGATGCTGCATACTACACTGGGTGGAGCTAATAACATGCTAGGGTTATACTAGCATGACATCATTCACATCTCCGTGGTAACATACACGAAACCCTACTCTCTCTCTGTCTCTACCCTCTGTGATATACGCAGGGAAACAAAATTGCGTGCAGAACCAAATGCTACACATATCCTTGTCCTTATGACACAACATCTCAAACAAATGGTCAACAACAATCAACCTCTCTCTATGGATTTCTACTTACATCTTCCTCATTTATTCATCTCCCCACCCATGCAGAACTTTGTGGGGTGTGCATATTATGGCCGTGAATTGTTTTTAATCCCTTGTTATATACTTTGGGAGCCATGGAGTGCTGTGTCGGCCTCCTTTAAGCGCCATCATCGATGCTGCTAACAGAGCAAGAACTGCTGCAAAGTGGCGTTGTGTGAGGGATAGTTCTCCCCGTGGGTTGAGGCGTAGGAACATCAGAAAATATAGTCACAGCTAAAATGGCACAACATATGGAAGAGCTGAAATATCGGCAGATTCTATTCTGAAAGCTTGGTTCCAGACCTGCAAGGATTCACCAGAATCAGGAGAATCTGTTCTTGCCTTTTTTAACTTGACACCCAACGGACCTCCATACAGCCATTCTCGGTCATCATCACCCTCCAGAATCAACTCCCTTTTAGGTACATTGAGTATCTGATTCAGATACTTTAGGTCCGGATGAGGCGGCTTTGCAGGTGCTTCACTATTTTCTTTGACTTTGACTTTCATTGTTGCAGCCAAAGGGTTCGGTGGACAGGCTTTTTGTCTTTCTCCAGAGACAACAAAACCGTTGATATGAACTTCCTTGTCTTCTGGCTTGCAAGTCGTTCCTTGCACCTCAGAAGCAGGTATTGGAGTAGTTCCATTTTCCACAGATGATACAGATGCTGAGTGCCTCCTTAACTTGTTTGGTGTGGTTCCATTCTCTGCACAAGGATTAAAGACTAGTGTTAAACAAACAGTATTCCAGTAAGAAAATACAATGTAAACGTTACAGGAAAAAATGAACGGATCTTGCAACATTAGTTCAAATAACAGCCACACTACCCAGAAACGAAAAAATTAAATAATCTTTTTAAGGTAAGAAAACATACCATGATTGGATAAAACTATAAGGTGCTTTTTAAGTACCAAACCATATATCATACTATGGTTAATAGGGCAACTACACACCTATATCCCTCCTCATTCACCAGACAGGGAATTGGATCAGGGAATAACTCACCATACAAGAATCCATTTGTCTCAAGATCCTTCCGTTTGCCAAGATTTCCCTCAGCAATAAAGTTATTGACGCTCGCCCGTGAAAGGTCAGGCGGTTTGCGATTCCTTATATCCAGAGCTTCCTTTCCTGTCTCCTCTAATTTGGGCTCTCCTATCAATTTTTGTTTTTCCTGATGAGTTTTATTAATCGACTCCGTTTTTTCCTCTTTCTTCTCTTTATTTCTGTCTTTATCCTGTTCTTCATTTTTCTTCACCCCTTCTTTATCCCTCGGTTTATCACTCTGGGTCGCATTTTCCTTGCAGTGACTCTTCTCAGGTGATTCCGTTATCCTCGCCCGGTCTCTTTTCACCATTGGTTTATCCATAGCCTCAGCTCTTTTCTGATCACCAAAGTTCTTCTGGGTACTGATTCTCTTATCGTCACTGTCCCTATGGTTATTTTCTTGAATTGGGCAGAAACTGCTGTTCTCAAATGCTTTTCCTGTTATTCCTTTTTGGTTAGTAATCTTTTGTGCACTCTGACTTCCTGTTGCTTCTTCTTCATATCTGATCCTCCTTGCCAACTCCTGTACATACTTCGACTCTCCATTACTATTATTCTGCACTGTATTTGTTACAAGTTTCTCTATGTGCCCCGTTTTTGTCAGCACTTCATCTTTCTTCTCCTCCAACGGTTTGTTTTTTTCTTTATCCTTTTCCTTGTCTTTCCGATCTTTATGTTTCTCTTTTTTCTCCTTTCTCTCCTTCTGTTTGTCTTTGCTTCTATCTTTACTCTTTTTCTCTTTACCCTCTTTCTTTTCTTTGTCCTTATCCTTCTTGTGTTTCTTTTCCTTGTACTTCTCCTGCAATTCACATCCCATGAAGAAAAACATATATACATATAAGGGAGGATCACAAAATTTCATATAAACTTATGAGGCAGCAGCATATAGTTCCACATAAAACAGACTATACATTGCAGAAGTATTAACATAGCATACAAAAACATTTCAGCAGAAAATTTTCATTTTCCACAGGGGAATTGCACAAGATTTACCATGCTCTGGTAGATAGGATTCCCACAACCCATATGAACTTATACAAGGTTACGGGGTAGAAACTGTGAAAAAAATTGGATATGCATTGGTCACAGTTTCTTTTCCTTTCTTAATTTTTTAAGGAAGATATCCTCTAGTAGGTAACTAGTATGATCGGTCTACCGTAAGCTACTACCAGTAAGTTCAAGATCCTCACTACTCTTTCTGAATACCATTTACTGCAGCGTCTTAAGTAAGTTATGCTATCAACTACATCAATGGAAACGAATATCATCCTCACTATCTCCTATATTGGTAGTGAGTCTTAAAAGACATTAATATGGTCTTCAGGTCTCATAAACAGACCCTTGTGAAAATAATCAATGAAATACAAATTCTAACATACAAAACAAAGAACTACAGGAACAGCTGAAAACCTGCACCTCATCATTTAAACTCAGTCAAGGATCTAGCAGACCTTACTGTGTACTATATAGTAGGAGACAAATGAACATTCTTGCAGACTTAAGAAAAGAAAGATACTAATATTTAGGTGATAAAAGATACGTCTCTGATGATTTCTCTCACATATCCATACCAATCCATCAGCATCAGCAATGATAGTTTGGGTGATAATACTCAAGGTTTAACCACCTAGCAATGAGGTTACCATAATAACGAGAGACTAATTTCTGCAGAGTCTAATATTCCCCTACTCTACTATATGCCCTAGAAACGAACGCAAAAGATTCCATGATACAAAGAGTTCCAAGAACCCATTAGACTCCAGTCTCATGCTATGCTTGAGTTTCCTCCAAAATTTGATTTTAAGTTTAAGAAACACCAGAATGACCGTGATTCAAAGTAGAGTAAGTTCCAAGAGTTAACATATGAACCTTTATAAGAGGGTCTGCTTCGTCAGTTGTAATCTTCTTCTCATATCCTGGTGGAGGAAATGGGAAGCAGCGAGACATGGCACTTGTCCGTGCGAACTGTAAAGTGGTATACTTTCACCACACTCAAAAAAGTAATTGCTCCTTTATGCCAGCACTTAACCAGATCAGAATCTATGATCCAGTACACCATTCCAGCTCGAAATTTTACTTTCTGTCTCCCGTAGTAATCACCTCCATGAAATCAATTCCAAGTCCACAAATTCTGAGTTACTTATAACTTAGCAAATTACACCTTGGAGCCCTGATACGGCTCAACTTTTGTTGAATAAGAGGTACCCCAAGAATGGATTTTTATAGCCTGCCACCAGAAATCGAGATCAGAACCACTTTGACAAGCATCCGTAACTGACGTTAACAAGGTTTTGGAGATAAGCCACTTATTAGCTTAATTAATCAAAATATCAACTCCAATTGGGGAAATATTGACTCGCTCATCAACAGATACACTGAGTCATTTCTCAAGCTGCAAATTGATCCTCACAGTTCAAGGGCTGAGCCTAATAGTCGATTCCAAGGGCGATCCAATCAAAACCCTGAAAAATCAAATTGAAAGTAAAATGTCAAGTGAAATCACCAGCTTCGACAAATAAAAATAATATATAAGCAAGGAACGCAAACTCGAAGCTATGCACCAATTCTCCATGTGGGAAGTAGTAGGGAAACCGAAAAACATTGAGAAACCCAATAGCGAAGCGAGATTCAGCTTAGTATCGGCGGATCCAAATTTCACAACTTTCGTCAAAAAATCACTCTAGAATCTAAGATTTTCAGTTAAAGAACAGAAGAAATTGCTAGAAAACAGCTTCGGTTTACGAAAATAAAAAAACAAGAAAACGTGCAATTCGAAGATCTAAGAGAGAGAGAGAGAAGGAATTAAATTGAAGGAAATGAGAAATATCTCTCTCATCCCACTACCAAACTACATGTGTTGGCATATGGGTTGTATTGTATATACCATCTCTTTCCGTATATATCTGTAATGTTCTTCTATGAGGTTTTATTTTTATAAAAAATTACGGGTTAATTTTGATGGGAGGAAGAAACTCTCTCTCTCTCTCTCAAAATCCCAGCCAAGGAATGAGGAAAGTTTGGACACAGACTTGCAAATGGGAATTTATAAAGGGAGAGAAAGAAGATAGACACGTGTCATTCGTATACTTAACAAAACAGTGCTATACATCCAACTGTGCAAAATAATGTTGATCCGACTATATCCCTACAGAGGCTATTAATATTCAACCAATAAAGCGATCCATCTGCAAAGATTAAAGTTTTATCATTGCTAAGGTGTTTGAACTTAACCGGTTTGATATGCATTTGGGATCTAGCTAGGTTTGTTTGGGTCAGCAATATTTGTTTTGATTTTAAGAACTACTATTGTTGATTATGAAAATCACACAAAAGGGGTAAAACAGTAACTTTGGATCGGAATTTCGTTTTATTAATTTGAGCTCGGCAAAATACAAAGTTTCAAGATCGGCAAAAGTATTGAGATCGGTAAAAGGACTTTGAGAGAAAAAAAAATAGAGAGATCGGCAGTTCGGTAAAGAGAACTGAGGAAACAAAAGAAATCAAGATCGGTAGTTCGGTGCTCTCTTTCTTTCTTCTATCTCTCCAATGATTGTGGATATCTTCAGTGAGCTAATGTACTCCCTATTTATAAGGTTCAAAGTCGGTCATCAAAAGGAAAGTTTCCTTTTCCTAGTTCGGTTAGGAAAAGGAAATTCTCTTGATTTCCCTCCGAGATAAGGAAATCTTCCGCTTATCTCGGAGGTCGGTCGTCGAAAAGAAAGTTTCCTTTTCCTAGTTCGGTTAGGAAAAGGAAATTCTCCCGATATCCCTCCGAGATAAGGAAATCTTCCGCTTATCTCGGAGGTTGGTCGAATTCTTATCGAACTGGGCCCTCGCTGGGCCTTGGATGTCGGTCGTCGAGCTCAAAGTTCGGCCCATCGAATCATGGTTTTCTTTCTTCTGGCCCAAACCGTCGTAAACCGGGAATAATCAAACCAGTCTCGGTTCAAGTCGAGCTAAACTGGGGAGTGCTAAACTCCCCTCAGTTCGGCGGAGGAGTTTTTTGAGTTCGGCGAAATTTCACGAAGGATTCTTTAGCTCGGTGCGACTGTTCGGATTTCTTCCCATGTTGTTTCCAAGTTCGGGCCACTCGTCTCGGGGTTTCTGAATTCGGAAAACTTTTCGAGTTCGGCTATCTCTGAAAAGACGCGTCGGTTCGGTTTCCTTAACCGCTGCGGAAATCAAGGAATCGCGACGATTCGGTTTCTCTAACCGTCGCGGAAATCGAGGAGTCACCATGATTGCTTTTTTCTCTATAAATACCCTCGGTCTCCTCTGAATTCTTACTTCATTCTCGCTATACAAGAGGTAACGCTTTCTCTCTCTAGCGCTCTCCCTTCTCTCTAGATTTGTTTTTGCTTTGAAATTTTTCTGATCTTTATTTCGTCGTGATTTCTCCGGTCTGCTTTGAAGATCTTCAAACTTTCTGATCTATCTTCAAACTGTTCTTCGCCAGATTGTTCCGATTTTATCGCTTCGATCGAGATGAGTTCAAGTTCTTCTTCATCTTCTGTTAACGACCGAACTCCTTCTCCACAAAATCCGAAAATCGACCTTAAGTCGTTCGTTATTTTGTCGAATCCTGACGATTCGTCTGACGACGGTCTTAGTGGGGTCAGACAAGAACTAGTTAGGCGTAATTTGCACTTTCCTTCAGCCGGTCCGAGTTGCTCCCGGGTTGTTATACAAGTTCTGCACCTCATGGATAGAGATGATCACAAAACGGATGCTCAAGTCCGGGTCAAAGATGAGCAGAATGCCGAGGATGATCAAGTTCGGCTTGATGAAGATTCGGCCGTCGACCCTGAAAATAGACAACTTATCGAGGTGGGTGAATAAGTTCGGCTTGACAGGGAGCTGGCTGTCGAGCTTGCCGAGGCTGAGGAAGAAAGAGTCTGTCCGGCAAACGAGGTTGTTCAGTTAGCAGTTCGCAGAGTTGTTACACCGCCCTCCGTTGGGCCGACTCAATCAACGACGGACATCGTTCAACGCACACTGGAGCGGTGCGGAGCTTCTAATGACATCGTCTTTTGCATCCCGGATGGTGATCAGAGGCCTTGGGACGCTCCCGAAGGTTAAAGCGATTGCTCGTCCGAATAATCTTCCTCCCGCTCTAGCGTTTCGTGTCGGAGACCATCTCATCGAATTATGAAGCCGTCTCCGTTGGGCTAGCTACTGATTTCACTGAACCCACAAATTAAAAATTAAAAACAAGAGAAGCTGTTCAACCCATCGAATACTCAATTCCAATAAGTAATGGGGAAACTTCGGAGTTTTGTACCTCAGAGCGAGTTCCTCTGGCGATTATGCTTGACGGAGAGAGAAAGAATCGCCGGCGAGACAACAGAGATGGTGGATGAGGAGAGAGTTGTTCGAGGCGAGAAAGAGATGAAATCAATTCCTGATACGAGAGCTGTTGGCGAGAATCCGGATTTTGCATAGAGGAGAAGACGGAGAAGACAAAAAAAAAAAAAAAGACGGAGAAGACGATATAAGAGATGAAGAAAGAGTAATTGTTTTCCTTTAATTATTTGGGGATAAATGGTTGGGTTGGGTGGGTAGTCCGGGTGGGTGGGTATTAGTGTGGTTGGGTTAGTAATTTTAGAGATGTATGAGGAGGGTATAGACATTTTTCCCATTTTTGTTATTATAATAAAATCAAAATTATATTACTTATTAAAAGGTGGCATACGAGAACATTTTTTCTTAGAAAGTGGCATATGAGCCATTCTTCCTCAATTCATGCCTCTTTATTCACCACCTTTTTATTATATCCAATCAAAATATGTTATCTAATTTATTTAAACAAGATAAAATTTAATATTATATTAATAAAAATTATGGTGGTAATTATGTCTACTATTTATATTTGAGTTTAGGATTTAGAGTATAGAGTTTAAGATTTAGGGTTTAAGATTTAAACTTTAGGGTTTAGGGTTTAGAGTTTAGGGTCTAGGGTTTAGGTTTTAGGGTTTATTAGGTGGTTTAGGGTTTAGCGTTAGACTTTATTAGGTGGTTTAGGATTTAGGATTTAGCGTTAGACTTTATTAGGTGGTTTAGGATTTAGGGTTTAGCATTAGACTTTATTAGGGTTTATGGTTTAGGGTTTTTAAGGTTTAAGGGTTAGAGAATAAATTTACGTATGATATGTTATTTTAATTTTTTTTTGTTGAATTTTAATTTTTAATTTTTAATTCTCTTTAAATATGGCATGTCCATTTTCATTAGCTAAAAGAAGAGGGGTGAATAAAGAGGTTCACCCCTAGGGGTTAACCCAAGAATTACTCTTCATATCCACATTCTTAAAATTTTGAATATTTAATATCCACACTCTTAACAGTTAGTGGGTTAACCCACTAACTTTTTTTTTGGGTGGAAACATGCATTGGATTGAAACCTGTTAACAGAAAATCCAAACTCACGGATCCCGTAAGATCTTAGGCTTAATTCGTTAAAGGTCGTGATCACAAGCAGGATAAGGGGTTTAAGAATGTGCATAGCTGTGTTCCTAATGGTGCTTGCGAGATGATAAAGGTTCATGTGATTGCGCGTCTCTTTCTCGATAAAATCCGAGAAGAACCTGACTATTTTTTGCCAATGAAGATTGAAGAGTTGATCATGGAAAATTGGAAGGTCAATGTGTCAAGGCCTCAGTGCCAAGCAGCTAGGAACAAAGCTCAGAGATGGATTCAGAGAGAGTATGGTGAGCAGTTTGCGCGTCTTCGTGATTACGGTCGTGAGATATTAGCGTCAAATAAAAATCTACTGTGAGCATTGAATGTATTAGAAACGAGCAAGGTTTAGATGTCTTCAACAGGTTCTATGTCTGTTTTGATGCGATTGGGAGATCATGGAAAGAAACTTGTAGGCCGCTTATAGGGCTTGATGGATGCCACTTGAGATCAAAGACGAAGGGTCAGTTATGGTTGCTATGGGTCGAAATGTGGATAATGCTATTTATCCAATAGCATGGGCGGTTGTACAAGCTGAGAACAAGGACAATTGGTTGTGGTTTGTGAAGAATATCAAAGCTGATTTGGATTTGAAAGATGGCGATGGATATATTTTGATCTCGGATAGACATAGAGTAAGTGTGTTTTGTTTGTTTTTTGGTGTTTACACTGATTTGATTAACTGTCTTTGGTGTTTACACTGATTTGATTTGGTTTGTTTGTTTCTTTATAGGGACTGATAGCATCTGTTGAGCTAGAGCTTCCCCTGATCGAGCATAGGAAATGTGTGAGACACATCTATGCTAACATGAGAGCATTGCATGGTAAGAAGCCGGAGATGAAGAAGTTGATTTGGCATCTTGGAGCTACAATCAGACAGAATTTGATGAGAATAAGGACAAGATCTTATGTTATGACTCAGCTGTGTATGCAGATTTGATGAAGACAAAACCAGAGACTTGGTGTAGAACCTTCCACAAAATAGGCAATTACTGTGAAGATGTGGAGAATAATTCAACGGAGTCATGGAACGCTTCCATTGTCAAAGCTAGAGACAAACCATTTGTGCCAATGCTAGAGACAATTGCAAGGATGGCGATGGTACGTATTACGAAAAGAAGTTTTAAAGCTTTGGACTGGCAGAGTGTGTGCACACCGTATGTGGTTGACTATCTAGCCGAAGAGCATAAGAAAGATGCGGAGTGTCAGGTTTATATATCCACAAATTCAATGTGGTTAGTTAAAATTAGTGGCTGTTCATACTGTGTGAGCTTGGTTGATAGAACTTGCATTTGTAGAAGGTGGGAGATTACATGTATTCCTTGTGAGCATGCGTATGCTGTGATTCTCCACAAGAAGCTCGAAGCTGAGGATTATGTGTGCCACTGGTTTAGGACAGCAATTTGGAGAAGGACATACACAGACGGTATAGTGCCAGTAAGAGGTGCAAGATTTTGGCATGTTGGAGAAGAACCACGGGTGCATCAACCTCCGGTGCCACCACAGCCATGCCAGAAGAAAGGAGAAACGTATAAAGTTAGTAAGAAGGATAAGGAAAGGAAGAAAGGAAAAAATGAATCTCCGGTGAAGAAGGCACCAATACTTATGAAGAGAGTAATGCACTGTGGGATTTGTGGAGCAGCTAACCATAATTCAAGGTTTCATAGCAAGAAAAACAAAACAAGTTTGTGTTTTTGTGGTTAATGTTTGTTCTGTTTTTGTGGTTAATGTTAGGTCTGATTTAGTGGTTAATGTTTTGTATGCTCTTGTGGTTAATGTTTGTTCTGTTTTTGTGGTTAATGTTATGTCTGATTTTGTGGTTAATGTTTTGTCTTTCAGGGTTCTCAAGGTGAATCTTCTCAGGTTGAGCCTTCTTAGGTTGAGCTTTCTCAGGTTGAGTCTTCTCAAGGCACTCTCACACAGCTTGGTGATTGAAGAATCAGTGAAGCTTTCTTTGGTTTAAGAAATAGCATCGTATCTTGGTTTAAGAAGCTATGTTTTCACCTCTGTTTAAGAAGCTTCTTTTGGTTTAACATTCTTATGTATTCTGGTTTAAGACTCCTTATGTTCTCGGAAATGTGTATTTTGTTTTGAAGACAATTGCTTGTATTTCTTATGTATTTTGTTTTAAGACAATCAATTTAAGAACAGCTTTCAAATCAGGAATTGAGTCTATGCTTCTCAGATATGAAGAGCATAGAACAAGAAAGAGAGAATCTGGATGTTTTCATCTCGACCAGACTAGTCAAAAAGACTCAACAATGACACAACAAAAGAGATTGTATTGAAGACAATTGTATTGAAGACACAACAAAAGAGACAACAAACTAACAACAAAGAGATTGTATTGAAGATGCAACAAAAGAGACAAAAAAAGACACAAAAATCTAACAACAACACACACGATAAACATGAACCATCAACCTAATAGCATACTACACCCGACAATGACCACACACCCAAAGATCACAAGAACCATCATTTTCTTCATCTTCGATTCAGTTTCAACGATTACTCCTTCCACTCTATCAAATATCTCTTTCTCTATCTTCATTTCCATCTTCGCATAGACCATTTTCTCAAGCTCCATTCGTGATTTTGAAATCTCTTTCAACTCGTATTCAAGTCTTTCTGCTCGAAAACCCAATGTCTTTATCTCTCTAGCAAAGCCTCATCAACCCACTTCCAAGCATGATTATCATTCCTTAGCTACAATCATTCATAACAATGTGATTCAAAATTGGGTTCAAACCAAAACATAGAAGAATAGAATGAGGATCAAAATACATTGTTCTTACCTTTTGTGCAGAAGCATAAGCACACCTATAGTATCGCCGGTACGGATTGTTCTCGGATTGTGAGATCTTTGCCAAGATATGTTCCCCACACCAACATCGAGTCGGAACACCCATGACTCTTGCTCGATCTCGGCCAGTTGATGCTCCAGATACATTGCTCATCTTCCTCACCTCGAATCAAACCTAAACAATGAAGAAAATTAGCTTTCACCAGTTTCGATTTGGAAAAAAATGATGTTTAGGGTTCTTAGTTTCGATTTGGGGATTTTTTTTCTGGGTTTCACTCAAATTTAACGCGGTTTGATTTTAGGGTCGGGTTTTCTGGGTCGGATCTAGGGTCGGGTTTGGTTTTCTAGATCGGTTTCATTTCGGGTGTAATAGGGGTGGTTTACGGTTTACGTTACAAATCGATAACAAACCGATTAAATTCGATTTTCGGGGTAAATAGGTTTAAACTTTGATTTGAGGGGGAAATAAGTTTTTAACTTTGCTTCGAGGGGGAAATACAACTAGGCTCAAACTTCAGGGGGATCTGTTATTATATGAAAGTTCTGAGGGGGAAATAAATCATTTTCCCTTGTGGTTTTGGGTTCGAATCTCAGTGTGTATTATTTTTTAAAAACCCAAAATCTATCAAAACGATGTCATTTTAATTTACAGTGCCACCTCATATCTAAAGTGCCAACTCGGATTTTCCGTTAACGGTCAACGGAGTTGACTAACGGGATTCGGTTCAATGCATATTTCGGCTCAAAAAAATTAGTGCATGTATTAATATTCAAATTTTTAAGAGTGTGGGTATGAATTAGCATACAAAATTGTTTGGGAACTAATCGGTACCATTTGTTTGTGTTGAGGCAGGAATTGACCGTTCTCCCATCATTTAACCCGACGATTTTCTTTTTGAATTTTGTGATAATTGGGCCGTGACAACACGACGTTGACCAGCGAATTTGATGACTTTTCATTACTTGTTATGGCCTCTTTGGCCAAAGTTTGAACCAACACTTTTAACTGAAAACAAACCGGTTAATTAATGATTCGTTCGTTCTTTAGACACTGTTTGTACTAAAGGCACACGCAAATTACATTTGCATTGATCGGGTATAATTAACTTTCATCTTTTGATCAAATACCATTTTGCATATAACATAATCTTCAGGCGCAAACAAAACTGTTTCGGGGGTTTTTGTCCACTTATGAGCTAATCTCCTGCACCACAAAGCAAGCGAGGTCAGAGGTCGGAATACATGATGAAGGTGTGTTTTCCGATGACTCTTCGACGTTCAAGTCATAAACGAATGAGAAAGATCACCAAGTTTGGCGTCGAAAACGGGAAAGAGTTGGAAAATGTGAAAGAGAGAGAGAGTTATGGTGACTCCAAGTCCTAAGGAAGGATGGATTCGCGGATTTTCTGGGCAAATTTTAGTGGTTGTTAATCAAAAATTTAGTCAGAATATTCGAGCCATAAGACTGAATATTCCCCAGAATCGAGGTGGGACTGAATCTCAGAAGTTTTGAAAACTAAGTGTTTTAGAGAGAATCTCCTAAGCAAGAGTGGAAAAATCGGATCCCTTTTTCTCGGGGAGTGAGAGTTGTATTTATATGAATACCTGACATGGGCTTGTATACCGGGTTGCATTAGTTTGGGCGGGTCAGACCTTGGATCCTCCATCGGGTTGAGTACGGGATACTCGAGTGCTTTTATGCAAATCTCCTTTGTCGCCTATGTCTGTGCTATTTCGGCGGTTTATACGCTGTCACGCGTTCTGAGCGCTCATGCCTTTATCTTCTTCCCCATGAACATTGGTCGCTTTCTCATGTCATATATGCCAAAATTGGCCAGGGTTTAGTACGAAAACCTACTTTAGTTCAAAGTAATATTGGAGGGAAAATATAGACAATTCCACGTATAATTGAGTTGGTTTTACTTTCCTCGGTATCGGCATCGGTTTCTCTTACCTTTCCGGGTATTTTTACTCGGATATCTGGGAGGCTTACCTTCCCGGATATTGCTACCCGGTTTATGTTGATGCGACCCGGTTCTTTCTGATTTGAATTCTGCGAAATGGGAACAAGTGATTTGGTTTCAGATGGGAAGAACCACTGTTCATAGTCTAATATTTGTTCATAGTTAGTCAACTGTTTCATTTTTGTGATAAGCATAGTTATTAGTCTTCTTTTCACACTGATCACAGTTCTTAGTCTTCTTGTCATACTGTTCATAGTCATTAGTCTTCTTTTTCACGTTGTTCATAGTTATTAAGTCTTCTTTTTCACGTTGATCATAGTTAGTGAACTCTTGGATTTTNTAAGGAAGATATCCTCTAGTAGGTAACTAGTATGATCGGTCTACCGTAACCTACTACCAGTAAGTTCAAGATCCTTACTACTCTTTCTGAATACCATTTACTGCAGCGTCTTAAGTAAGCTATGCTATCAACTACATCAATGGAAACGAATATCATCCTCACTATCTCCTATATTGGTAGTGAGTCTTAAAAGACATTAATATGGTCTTCAGGTCTCATAAACAGACCCTTGTGAAAATAATCAATGAAATACAAATTCTAACATACAAAACAAAGAACTACAGGAACAGCTGAAAACCTGCACCTCATCATTTAAACTCAGTCAAGGATCTAGCAGACCTTACTGTGTACTATATAGTAGGAGACAAATGAACATTCTTGCAGACTTAAGAAAAGAAAGATACTAAATATTTAGGTGATAAAAGATACATCTCTGATGATTTCTCTCACATATCCATACTAATCCATCAGCATCAGCAATGATAGTTTGGGTGATAATACTCAAGGTTTAACCACCTAGCAATGAGGTTACCTTAATAACGAGAGACTAATTTCTGCAGAGTCTAATATTCCCCTACTCTACTATATGCCCTAGAAACGAACGCAAAAGATTCCATGATACAAAGAGTTCCAAGAACCCATTAGACTCCAGTCTCATGCTATGCTTGAGTTTCCTCCAAAATTTGATTTTAAGTTTAAGAAACACCAGAATGACCGTGATTCAAAGTAGAGTAAGTTCCAAGAGTTAACATATGAACCTTTATAAGAGGGTCTGCTTCGTCAGTTGTAATCTTCTTCTCATATCCTGGTGGAGGAAATGGGAAGCAGCGAGACATGGCACTTGTCCGTGCGAACTGTAAAGTGGTATACTTTCACCACACTCAAAAAAGTAATTGCTCCTTTATGCCAGCACTTAACCAGATCAGAATCTATGATCCAGTACACCATTCCAGCTCGAAATTTTACTTTCTGTCTCCCGTAGTAATCACCTCCATGAAATCAATTCCAAGTCCACAAATTCTGAGTTACTTATAACTTAGCAAATTACACCTTGGAGCCCTGATACGGCTCAACTTTTGTTGAATAAGAGGTACCCCAAGAATGGATTTTTATAGCCTGCCACCAGAAATCGAGATCAGAACCACTTTGACAAGCATCCGTAACTGACGTTAACAAGGTTTTGGAGATAAGCCACTTATTAGCTTAATTAATCAAAATATCAACTCCAATTGGGGAAATATTGACTCGCTCATCAACAGATACACTGAGTCATTTCTCAAGCTGCAAATTGATCCTCACAGTTCAAGGGCTGAGCCTAATAGTCGATTCCAAGGGCGATCCAATCAAAACCCTGAAAAATCAAATTGAAAGTAAAATGTCAAGTGAAATCACCAGCTTCGACAAATAAAAATAATATATAAGCAAGGAACGCAAACTCGAAGCTATGCACCAATTCTCCATGTGGGAAGTAGTAGGGAAACCGAAAAACATTGAGAAACCCAATAGCGAAGCGAGATTCAGCTTAGTATCGGCGGATCCAAATTTCACAACTTTCGTCAAAAAATCACTCTAGAATCTAAGATTTTCAGTTAAAGAACAGAAGAAATTGCTAGAAAACAGCTTCGGTTTACGAAAATCAAAAAACAAGAAAACGTGCAATTCGAAGATCTAAGAGAGAGAGAGAAGGAATTAAATTGAAGGAAATGAGAAATATCTCTCTCATCCCACTACCAAACTACATGTGTTGGCATATGGGTTGTATTGTATATACCATCTCTTTCCGTATATATCTGTAATGTTCTTCAATGAGGTTTTATTTTTAAAAAAAATTACGGGTTAATTTTGATGGGAGGAAGAAACTCTCTCTCTCTCTCTCTCTCTCTCTCTCTCAAAATCCCAGCCAAGGAATGGGGAAAGTTTGGACACAGACTGGCAAATGGGAATTTATAAAGGGAGAGAAAGAAGATAGACACGTGTCATTCGTATACTTACCTCTGGCCATTCTCTTAAACCAAAGGGCTTTTTTGGGCCATTTCTCAATTCGGGCTTAGCCCGATATTGACTGTATTATTCTTTAATCTTTCAGTTTTGTTCCAAATCAATGTTATACAGAGAAATTCACTGAAGATTACCAAACATATGATAGTAAGATAGGACGGACATACAGCAACAAAAACACATGATAAAACCAATCTCTCTATAACATCGTTGTACACGAAATACACTACACACATATGATTACGTACGAAAACTATAGACAACAAGAATTTCCATAGCCATTGACCCGGAAGAAACCTTTTGTCTCTCTATACATATATTCAAGCTTTCTTCTTCTAGCAATTTCAAACACTGCTATTTTCTTCTTCTTCTGCATTCTCATTCTCCTTGAGCTTGAACGCGCCATCTACATACTCCTCTGTGTCCCACAGAAACGTACCAAACGCCACAGCCTCAAGAAGCAACCTCTTCAGGCTAGAAAACGATGTCACGATGCTCTCCTCGTTTTCCTTGGGACCGAAAAGAGCTAGGCTCTGCTTCTCTATCAGGTTCTTGGCTTCACGTGACCTCGGCTTTGCGCATCTCTGCAATATCTTGGGGTCGAACCCAGATATGTAATGTCTCAGCTGCTTAGTGAGGCTTCCGTGGTGTTCAGATAGCGAGCATTCGAGTTGGTGCCTGAGGGAAGCGGATTTCAAAAAGTATCCATACAAGATCGAAGCTGTGTACATTTTGCTGAGATGATGCTTATCTATCTCGGTTGTAGCCAAATTGTCAGTCAAAGTTGAATTCACTCTTAAAGTGATGACTACGTTACTGTGTTCTTTGATGAGTTCAAGGACGTCGTAGCTATGAACTGATTCGAGTTCCCAGTCTTTCGAAGGCCAGATATCGAGTCTTCCATTGTAGATGCAACTGGGGAGCTTTGGAACAAGAGGCACTCTTATCTCAGAGAATTTGTACAAGATCAACATGTACATTATGTCTTCAATTGCAGTTTGGCAATTGCTCTCCTTGAGTTGCGCGATCCTTCTGGAAACCATGTATGGAGTCAAATCAGAGAAACAATAAATGGGCACAAGTGCAGATGTAAGCTAAAATCAGATGAAACTGTTTGAATCATATGCTAAGCCAATCACAAATATATACGGAATCGCCATATATGCACTGATTTATGCAGATTGATCTTCGTAATTGAACCGTATGATTGAGGAAGGTTAAAGAACCTATGGAGAGACGCTTCATCGGATCCAGAACTGAGGAACATGCGGGATAAAGCTGCTTCCATGTCTTCCGCGAGCTGCTTGAGCAAATCAGCGACGGCGAAGTGGAAGAGCTGCCGCTTTTTGAGCAAGACGCAGCTTAGAAACTGGCCCTGAGCCGAGCGCGGCGCGAAAGGCGCGTCAAGGCTCGCCTCAGCTCCAGCTCCCGCAGCCGCAACAAGCACAATCGAATCGTACCGGACCTTACGCCGCGAGGGGAGGAGAACACAATTACCGCCGCTTCGTCCCACGGAATCGCGGCGCGACGGGAGAAACGGGAAGGATCTCTGGTGGGAGAGAGAGCTGTCCATGAAATGAAAACAGAGAAAGCAAAACGGAATGAAGAGGTGATTGGGAGATTTCGGATTGCCAAGAGATTACAGAGCAGAAGATTGAAGAGTCCAGTGATTGGATAAGGCAAGGGATTATTAAAATCAAATCAAATCTTATAAAAGTATTTGTGACTTTGATTCGATGGGCTTTCTCTATTGCATGCATTGTGTGGTTTATTGCAAGTTGACTTGTGAAGCGATGTTGTTGATTGGGGTATAAACAAGAAAAGCCCAGCATACACAGGCCCATATTTACGGTCCAATGAGATTACTCGATCTTTTCTGAGAAATAATGAAACAGGCAGACACTATACAGAAGAGAAGCTCAAGACTGAGGAAGGCGATTTTGGCGAGCAAGATGTTTCTGCGTTACTCCCTGTTTTTGATCTTCTTCTCTCTCATTTCACTCCAAGGTTCTGATTCCAATTATTACCTGTTACGATCCTCTTCTTTCTCAAAATTTTTAGCTCATTATCGGTTGGCTGACAAATTGCTACAACATCATCTCTTTGCTTCAACCTAATTCGTTGTATTGGATCTGTTTATTTCCGTTTTTTTCAGGCTTTGCCAAGAAGACGGCAGACGTTTCGGAATTGCAGATCGGGGTCAAGGTAAATTTTATTATTTGCCGATCAGCAAATGAGCGATCTAGTGTATTACTGAGCTCGATAGTAGAGTTCTAGCTTCGATTTCTCGATTACTTTGTTTCAGAAAAACTTTTTTAGCTGTAAGATTGACGTCGGAGCCCATCATTGTAGTGTTTCGTTACGTCTGTGGATTGCTACAATTGCGAGTTTCTAGCCATTGGTTTTGGTCGATCTAAACAACATTTTATCTTTTTTGTCGATGGTTTTGATTGTGTTGTGTCCTATTTTGGTTTCTTCTTCTGATAGGTATTCGAATAGTGTATATAAGTAAGAGGAAAAACATATGAAGGGTCTTTAACCACTTAGTTAGGGAATCTCTTCAACTAACCTCCAAGATTACTTGGTTGTAATCCTTGATTCAAAGATATTAAGGAGAGTTTGATTCTTGATTCTTACCATCTTCACTTGTTTTTCCTTTTTTGCAGTATAAGCCAAAAACGTGTGAACTTCAGGCTCACAAAGGTGATAGGATCAAGGTGCACTACAGGGTAAGCTTGACCAGATTGTAGGACATAATCTGATTCATCATTGTCTTGAAGAAATATTTCCGCAGGATGTTCTGTCACAAAGTATGGTGTTATTGTTGTTGTTGTTTAACGTAGTGTTATGTGGCAGGGGAAACTTACCGATGGAACCGTATTCGATTCGAGCTTTGAAAGGGGTGACCCGTTCGAGTTTGAATTAGGAAGTGGTCAGGTTATCAAAGGTGGTGGCGTGGTTCTACCGACTTGCTTTTGACTTTTGAGTCTTTCCTGTAATTCCATTCTCTTAATTCCTCCAATAGTAATGTACCGGTTTTGTTGCAGGTTGGGATCAAGGTTTGCTAGGTGCGTGTGTAGGCGAGAAGCGGAAGTTGAAGATACCTGCAAAACTTGGATATGGGGAACAAGGCTCTCCGCCGACTATCCCCGGTATACATACCTATCACCTATAAGCTTTTTAAATGTGTATTCAATGTTGTTACGTTTGTGAAGAATACGGGTTTCCGAACTTAATAACTAAAAACAATCTTGCAAAGTTCAGGTGGTGCAACACTGATATTTGACACAGAGCTTATTGCGGTAAATGAAAAACCAGCTGGTGGAGAAGAAGACGGAGGAAATGCAGACGGATATGGAGATGACGAGCTTTGATGATTCGATTTCCATTATCCAACGGTTTTGCTTTATATGGGGCTTTTTTTTAATCTTTCGATACTTTAGCTTGGCTTTATAAGTGAAGACCGCAGAGGATTTAACATTTTCCTTGTACTACGGCTTCTTTTAGGTATTACATTAAGCAAATTTCATACAAAATAAAATAACACAAAAAAGTAAAATTACATGAACACATAAATATTACATACAAAAAAAAAATACAATCTGGTAGATATGATTCTGAACCTCCAAGGTCACCAAAGTATTGTCTATAGTAATTTAGTGTAACCGATAGTAATTTAGTGTACCCGAAGGTTGTTGTTCTTGTGTTTGTGTTTGAGTTTTTTTTGTATGATTCTTGCTTGTTCATATTGAATAAACTCAAGGGTATTACTATCAAGGATAGTGTCTAAATTTGTTAACAATATTCTATTTTCTTGCATTTCTTTTAAGCCTAAGTTTTTTGCTTGATTTTGCAAACGTAATTTAACCATCTCATAAGTTCTGCAATTGGAGTTCTGCAATCCAAGTTTGCTATCATAGCAGAATCATCATGTTATTGGAAGAAAGAGGTATTACATGATATCATGACATCATGCATAACATGATAATTGAAGATGAACGTGATATAAATGCACCAATTAGAGAAGCAAGATCAACTCTAGAGATAACAGTTGAAATGACAATAAATGAAAATGCTCGATTTCAAGAATTTTTATCTCGTAATCTACAAATAAAAAAAGAAAGAGTCATTTAGCACTTCGGAATGCATTGATTGATCATATATGAGAGTATTATGGAAATAATTTTGTTGAGTAATTTAATATTTATTGTAATTTATAATTTAGATTGTGCGTTTTTATTTTATTGTTATGTAATTTTATATTTTGATGTAATGTTTTATTAATTAATATTGTTGTAATATTTCAAATGTATGTTTTATACTCCCTCTGTCCCATAATATAAGATGTTTAAGAATTTTTGTTTGTTTCATTTTATAAGATGTTTTACAAGTTTCTATGCAAATTTTAATGTTAATTGATATTTTTAACTCTTTGAATTCTGCAATTTTATTATGATTGGCTGAAGTATATTTTAACTAATAATTAAATGTTATTTTGTTTAAAATATTTAATTTCTTAAACTGCGCGCTTTTAACTAGAAAATTCTATATTTTGAGACATTGGGAGTAGATAATTATTAAAGTTTTATTATTTTAGTTAATTATGATTAATAGTGAGGACTATAATGCAAATAGCCAAAATTTTGAATTTTTTTAAAAAGTTTATTATTGAAGACAAAACTAAAAAAGCTTCAAATTTTAAATATCTCATACTTCAAAAATAAAAAGTCTCTTGGAGATGCCCTAAAAGATAACACAACCAGTAAAGGTAAAAGGTTAAACAAACACCAATACGATAAATTATCATTTATTTCTCTGCTTTCTCTCTAGAAAACAAAAAAATTCTCAGATCTGCAGCTCCGTCGGCTTCCACAGCGCCGGAGTTGTGCCCTTTTGTTTGCTTTGTAGTTGTAATCGGTTTCCGAAAAAAAAGTTTTAACAAACACTCTTAAAAAGAGAGTGATAATAAGACTTATACTAATCATGAGAAGAAGATTTTTTTTATTTTAAAAGCGAGAGCCGCTAAAAAACAAAAAAAAAATGGTATTCTGGAAACATCGGGACATATCTTTAGAGGTGTGTATTCAGGTTTCAACGCCAACGGCTCTTGACTATAAAATAAAAATAACTAAGATTCAATCCGGCTAGTTATATAAAAATTGTTTTGAAATTTTTAAAAAAAATTGTTTTTATCTAAATTTTAAAACATGTTTAACTATGATTATAGATAAAACTGTCAATCTGGACTAACATGTCTACTTAACCCGTTTTACAATAAATTAAAATATTATTCGGGATAATCCTCAAAAACCTATAATCTTGAAAAAAAAAACTCTAATATGCACCGTTTAATAACTATGATTTTTGTGGTTTGTCCACAAACTCTTAAAAAAACTAATTTTCTCATGTCTAACTCTTTATAAAATTAGTAAAATATTTTATAATAATTAGAGTGAAAAATATTGCAAGATTTTAAATATTTTTTTTGTTGCATGTGTATTGATTGATTATTATTTAATAATATCATAATAATTAAGAAATTAAATAGTAAATAACATTTTTAACGAGAAATAAGTATTTTTATATTTTCATCAATAATTTTAAAAAGTAATTATATTATTTTCTAATTTAATTTTTTTTTTTTAATGATATTTCATATAATAATTCATTTTTGAAAATATCATTCTTAAATAATATTATATTATAGAGATTTTACAAAACCGTTTTAGCGTTCACTCTCGCCCTATAAATCTCTTGGCGTTTTCCCAACGATTTTCAGTGAAAATCTCTCTAACGCTTTTACACACTCTCTAGACATCTCTTGTAATTTGACATCTCTCTTCATCTTTCAATCTGATTAAAAATGGAAGACGATTTCGATATGCAGCTTCCGGCAGAGGCGATGGATTTGGATCTCGCCGACGATGCTGAATCGGATCCTTTACTGAAAGTCGGCGAGGAGAAGGAGATCGGGAGATTAGGATTGAAGAAGATGCTAGTCAAGGAAGGTGAAAAATGGGACACCCCTGAAAACGGAGACGAAGTTGAAGGTACTTTTAGTTCCTTTTTTCTCTATATTATAATGTGCTCAGCTTCTGAGATCCCCGTCTGTCATATGCAGTGCATTACACGGGAACCTTGTTAGACGGGACCAAGTTCGATTCAAGCCGTGACAGAGGAACTCCCTTCAAGTTTACTCTCGGCCAAGGTAATTTCAGTTCTGTGGAAGGCTGTTGCTATCTTCTGCTGTTAGATTAAGGCTTGGCATAGGATGGTTTGTGCGAGGGTTACAGTTCTCTGTTCTAATTGGGATCGCATGTTCCGTGAAATTGCATTTCCCGGTTTGATTTATAGATGCTAATTGTGGTATTTTGCATCGGAACAAACTACATTCGAATAATGAGACAGTTACTGTTCGTCAATTGATGTTACTTGGCCTGAAATGGGCTCATTGTTCAGAGCTACTTGTTTGGTTTTGTCGACTCTCCTGAGTCCTGAATTTATCTGGTTTTTGTTGGTCAGGACATGTGATCAAAGGATGGGACATAGGGATCAAGACAATGAAGAGAGGCGAAAACGCCATTTTCACCATCCCTCCCGAGCTGGCGTATGGTGAAACTGGCTCACCACCAACCATTCCTCCGAATGCCGCTCTTCAGTTTGATGTGGAGCTGCTATCATGGAGGAGTGTTAAGGATATATGCGGTGATGGTGGTTTGTTCAAGAAAATAATCGTGGAAGGAGAAAAATGGGAGAAACCAAAGGACCTTGATGAAGTGTTCGGTGCGTCTTCTTTTGTTTGTTTTATAGCATATCGATATCGGTTCTCATGGATTTAATGGTTTGATACTGCTGCAGTCAAGTATGAAGCTCGGCTTGAGGATGACACCGTTGTTGGAAGGTCTGATGGGGCAGAGTTCACTGTCATGGAGGGTTAGTATTGTATTTTCTTTTAAACGGATATTGTTCGTTGTTTAAGATTATGCATGTAGATAAGGGTCTAATGTATTTTCGTGTAACAGGCCATTTCTGTCCTGCGCTTGCTAAGGCTGTCAAAACCATGAAAAGAGGAGAGAAGGTTGTCCTAACCGTGAAGCCACAATGTGAGTTCTTTTAATTCGTGTTTGTATTTCGTTAGCGGAAATGCTATGTAATTAGATATGGCCTGACTTATGTATGTGACCGATGCAGATGGCTTTGGGGATATTGGAACACCAGCATCTGATGGTCTTCATGCTGCAATCCCACCAAATGCTACCTTTCAGATCGACCTTGAGTTGGTTTCTTGGAAGACTATGGTGGAAGTAACTGATGACAAGAAGGTTATTAAGAAAATACTGAAGGAAGGAGAAGGATATGATCGTCCCAATGAAGGAGCACTTGTCAAACGTTGGTATCTTTTAAGGGTCAGGTTTAAAGAGCTCATTTATGCAAAATCAAGTTACTTGATCTGACGACCAGGTTATGCTCTTTTGTTGCAGTGAAGTTGATTGGTAAACTTCAAGATGGAACTGTGTTCTTGAAGAAAGGTCATGAAGAAGACGATAAGCCATTCGAGTTCAAGACCGATGAATGTATAAACATAGAAGCTGGAATCTTGTTTTGTATTTTGGGTGTCAGCCAGCTCCTTCTCTGATTCAGAGGAACCAAAAGCATATTCTGGTACCCTTCTTCATGCCCAACACACCTCTTTCAAGCCCTTCAATTACCTGGTCTGCAGAAAACACCAATGCTTTATTCGCTTTGATATCAAAGCGAATAAAGCATTGGTGTTTTCTGCAGACCAGGTAATTGAAGGGCTTGAAAGAGGTGTGTTGGGCATGAAGAAGGGTGAGGTGGCACTAATCACCATTTCACCAGAATATGCTTTTGGTTCCTCTGAATCAGAGAAGGAGCTGGCTGTAATACCGCCAAGCTCAACTGTATGCTATGAGGTCGAGCTGGTATCCTTCATCAAGGTGAGAAATTTGAGATCATTCGCTTTCTGGGTGTGACCTCGTTCTTCATGAAGAAACTTCTCTATGTAGTTGTACTAAAAGATATCATCTTCTTTTAAATTGATACAGGAGAAAGAGTCTTGGGACATGAACACACAGGAAAAGATAGAAGCTGCTGGCAAGAAGGAAGAGGGGAATGCACTGTTCAAGGCTGGAAAATACGCAAGAGCTTCACAGAGATACGAGAGGGTTTGGATTTGAGCCTTGTGCCTCTCACGATGGTTGTAAAAAATTCATGTTTGGCTTTAGATTTAACATCATATTTTGGTTGCAGGGTGTCAAGTACATAGAATATGACTCAACTTTCGATGAAGAGGAGAAAAAGAAAGCAAAAGCTCTGAAGAACAATATGCGGCTTGCAAGCTGAAACTGAAAGATTACAAGGAGGCAGCAAAATTGTCCACAAAGGTAAAATAAAGGAATTTGAGTTTCTGTGATTTTCGATATATTCCTGATTATAGGACGGCCAAGTAGAAAATGAAACTAATGTTAATAGGTGTTGGAGATGGATGGTGGGAACGTGAAGGCGATGTATAGGAGAGAGCACATGCGTACATGGAGATGGCTGATCTTGACTTGGCTGAGCTTGATATCAAGAAAGCTCTTGAAATCGATCCTGACAACAAGTGCTTGATTTTTTTACTGGTCCTTTTATATACTTCATTGTTTTTGCGGCCGGATGTTTTATAAGTTATAAAACAATGTCTACAGGGAGGTGAAGATAGAATATAAGAAATTGAAGGAGAAGATGAAGGAATACAACAGGAAAGATGCTAAGTTTTACAGCAACATGCTGGCGAAGATGCTTGAGTCACACGTAAGTAATTTTGAAAAGGAGCGTCAATAGGAAAAATCTTTATGGAACTGATAATGACACTAGTTTGTATTAAATGTGATTGCGCAGAAAGAAGCACGGAAGGAAGCAGAAGCGATGAGTATTGACGCCAAGGCATGATTTGAACCACTTAGAGAGTCGCATTGATCCCGAAAAGTAAATACAAAATTCGGTTTGTTCCTTTTGTTACAATCTTGGTATGTAACATTTTCAGACGATATTGCTCATGTTCTCTTTCTACTTTGAACTACCGATGAAACAAAACAGACTTATAATAAAACGAGGATCCACTCTTCAAGTACTTTCGGCTTGTAATAAACTATGCACAGTGTGTGACTTTTGAACAACAGTACTAGGCATGGCTTTAAATATCAGAGACATTCTCTGTTTTCATAAGATCGTCTTCCACTTTGACTTAGTTTACACTCAGACTTTACCATTTTCTCAGTCTGGCTCTACCTGCTGCCCACAAAACCTCAGCCAACAACACCAGTTGTGTTGCTGCCAGAGAAGAACCTAAGAACCCAACCCAAGTACTATATATCGTCTATCCCACATAGACATTCTAAGTAATTGTGTCGCTGGAAGTGACTGCTAAGCTTGCAGTGATTTAATCTCGGGTTCTTGATCTTCAGGTGGTGTGCTTTTCGAAGAATAAGAAAGAAGGCTTTAGAATACTAGCTGACCTGTTCCCCTATCAAGTCTAGACCAACTACAACGAAAGTGATTCCTTGGAACAAAAGGAAGTAGAAATGAATCCCTTGAGCTGACAATAAGCTTCTTGCTGAGGCTGCCAACAGAATCAATGCTAGTGCGAGTTCTGTTCTGTACAATCGGTTCCTTTTGGTCTTCCCTGCTTTATTCGCTGTTCCTAGCTTGCCAAGCTGGCTTAGTCCTGAATCAGAGGAAGATCTTTGGATGTTTGTTGAATCAACCAGAGGTTCTGATTCCGCATATGCAACTAGATCGGCCTCCGAGGATCGCCCCAGCTTTTTAGTGACTACCCACTCATAAGAACTTCCAAACTTGAACAAACCAGATATCATGGCCCCGAATTTGGTTACAGACATGGTGTTCTCGAACAGGAGATACGGGACTATGAAGGGAAAGGATCGTGGAGCTGGAATGATGTTTAAGACAGACATGACCCCGGGGATGTAGCAGACAACCCAAGATGGTAAGTTAGCTTCTGGGAAGAACATTGTTAGTGGAAGAATGACGCAGAAGAGAGTGAAGGAGTAGAATGGGAGGATAAGCTTGCGCAGTACGAAGAATAGAAGAATCATATTTGCTTTCTTGGCGAAACTCACCTGCAGTACAGAAACAACGTGGAATTACGATCTGAAAAAGTCATTGCGATATAAAATAAGAAGACGGAACATAAAAATTCTGTATTTTCTTTTGTCAAGATGATAAGAATCTCAGTCTTATTATCAATTCACCTTTGAGCGAAGAATGTCAAAGAAACACAACCGAAACAACTGCATTGGACCTGAGTGCCACCGGTACTGCTGTTTCTTGTATGCCTCATAGGACTCCGGAAGTTCACAAAGACACTATAAAAAGAGATGGATGAGATGGAGATTCAAAGAGTTCTGTTTTAACTACTGGTGAGAGAAAAAAAAACTTCATAACGCTCGGTATAGCAAAATACCTTTACATCATTTAGATAGATAAACTTCCATCCACAAAGATGAGCACGGACGGCGATATCCATGTCTTCAACAGTTGTTCGTTCCAACCATCCACCACAATCCTCCAGCGCTTTGATTCTCCACACACCGGCAGTTCCATTGAAGCCAAAGAAGTTAATGAAAACACCATTGACCTGCTGTTCTACTTCAAAGTGAAAAGACAAGTTTATGTTCTGTAGCCTTGTGAGTAGGTTTTCATCTTTGTTCACAAAGGCCCACCGTGTCTGGACTAAGGCAAGATCATCATATCCCTAAAAGAAATAGAAATACATATTGGGTCTAAGTTAAAGCATGTTTAGGCAATGAACAAGCCTCTAACACACTGAAATCCTCAGGCTCAAAATGTGTGTTTAAGGAGAGGAATTGATTATGTACCGCAGGGGTGTATTCAACCAAACGGGCAACAACAACATCATATACTTTGCAAACAGATCACCATTGATATAAAGTCTCTATTTCTCTTTGCTTTTGGGCTTGATGCTCATCCTAGACCACTTCAGTCATAACAATAAAGAAAAATAGAAAATCCTACATTTCAGACCTATCTGCCAAGTGCCAATGGTCTACAATATTTCCAGTATTCAATAGATTTTGTTCTTTTGTCTACAATTTCACTTGTGGGAGATTTCAATCGGGTTCTCTTTGTCTATTTTGGGACACTCTACTGGTACAGCCACGGACCCAGCTCAAGACGGTTATCAACCTAAATATAAGCTCAAACAAGGATAAACTATACTCCATAGTTTTCAAATGACCAACAAGATTAGTATCTGATAGTGGCGATTTATCACATAACATCTCGCAGGAATATGCAGATGTTACCTTGAAATGAGGCACAGTTTTCTTCAAGAAATCTGATGGTGGCTGAAAATCTGCATCAAAGATTGCGACATATTCATAGTCTTTTACATACTCGCAATTCATTGCAGCTTTAAGATTTCCAGCATTGTAGCCAGTTCGTATGAGACGGTGTCTATACAATATCCGAACACCCCTTTGTTGCCATTTCTGTACTTCAGCTTTAATAAGAAGCTGAACATCTAACTCACTGGAGTCATCAAGAACCTGCACAAGCATTCTTTCCTTTGGCCAGTCAAGGACACAGACAGCTCCAATAGACTGTTGGTAAACCTGCAAGTGCCACAAATCAAACCATCACAATGAGGTAACAAGCAGGAACTCATAAGTCATAACCCAAGAGGAAAATATCAAACTCCACACCAAAATTACACGAGATGGCGTAGAAAAGGAGAAGACATGACAATAGAAAGCTCCAATGCGTAAAGAACAGTTTAAAACTTCCATTACGCAGAACATGATGCGTTCTTATGACAGAACAATGTCTACTTAACACTATGAAGTATCACTCCCAACAAGCTCTACATGTGAAAATAAGTTTGCACAAGAGAAACAAAGTTTACATGTACGCATAGCAATTTGAGCAGAGGATAATAGGATAAGGGACCTACATCTGCTTACCTCCCTCTCGTTGCACATAGGAATCTACACAAGAACCATTGGATAATCCTCCACTTTCTCTCCTTCAGCAGCCGCCTTCTCCGGGTACTCCATAGAAGCCACTGGCTTAATGCGGCGGAGTTTGATCCAGAAGCATCCAAGCACGAGCACCAGACGGTCTACCGACTGAACCAAAAAGAGAAGTATGCAGACGTTCGTCAAACTCTGAAGGGGCGGCGCTAAATAGGCCGCCCTAATCTCCAACCACCGTGCGTAAATCACCTCGACCACCACCTCGGCAGATGCTACAGAGGGAGGAGTAAAGTGCCATCCTTTGAAATAGGCAGCGAGCTCGAAACAGAGGAGAATTGTCACAAGGACGAGGAAACCTTTGATTAGACGGTACAATCTAGCCGACGAGGAAACAGAGGAGGGAGGAGAGTCGTTGGCAATGCGGCGGTTAGCAGTGCGGATAAAGTAAACGAAAGAGTTAGCGATCCAAGGGAGGGAAGAGGCGAAATGTTGAAACTTGAGGAGGTAGAGCCAGGAGAGCTGTCGGGCGGTTCGAGACCGGATCCGATTCTTATCCGTGTCGACGACGGGTGTACGGATTTCGACGGTGAGAAAGGCGGCGTCGGAGAACTCTCGCTGTTTGTTCCACCATTCTTGGAACTCTTTGTTCTGAGCTCGAGACATTCAATGGAAAAGGAGACAACGGAAGGAATAGTGCAGATCTAGGGATCTGAGAACCTGTGACGGAGGAGGGGAAGAGAAGAGAAGAGGATTGGGCTAAACTTAGTAAAAAAGAAGATGTGTTTCATCAAAAGTGTCCTTTTTTATATGTTTTTTGAAATGTGAATAATTTAGTAACGTTCTGTTATTGGTGGTGGAAGCAAAAGCATATCAATGTTCTAAGAGAGTAGAGAGTGTTTATCAAAAAAAAAAAAAGAGTGGAGAGTGTAAGAGGGTTTCCATTGACACAGATCTCTCTGTCTCTGTGTGCTAGTGTCTTCTTTCTCACCGTCACTTGCTTCCTTCCGGTATCAGACCCAATACCACATACCAGCTAGTGGCGACGCTTGGGCCCATTAGTGTTCGACTATTGGGCCACTTTGTGTAATGTTTAGATGGGCTTATTGAATTATCAAATTCGACTAGTGTAAATGTAACGATGCGGATGTGGATGAAAAATAATCGGACGGCTGCAGTTGTTACTTATAACCGAAAACGGGTGTGTTTAGGGTATATTTATGATCGATTGAAAGTACGTATAGTAGTAATAGTGGCTAAACATATAATTACAGTAGCGGTTATAAATGAAATTATTAAAAACTAAATTTGGTCGCATATTCGGGGTCTATTATATTACATGACTTATGTAGAGCTATGTGTATCTATCTATTCATGGACATAGCAATATGAATGAGGATAACTTGTAAAACAAATTTATCATCTTAAACCACTTAAATTATTTTACAACAAATGTTAATTGTTGCAATTTTTCAAAATTTAGTTACAACTTTTGTATATGGTAGTTTTATAAATATTTTGTAACAAAACGTTAATTTAAAATCATTAACAAATTCATCCGAATCAATCACAAAATAGAAATATGCAACATGTGTATCTAGAGATGCATGGACCAACGAATATAAATATACGAATGCAAATGAAACATCTACTGGTTTGATATTCATTTTTAGATGGCAATTAAGGAAGAGCCATCGCACAATGTATGGTTCCACTAAGTAAGTAGTGTGTCCTTTTTACCCCAAAAAAAAAAAAGAGGTACTGTGTCCTTAGAAAAAGCGATTAGATGATATATCTTCTGTCTTCCCCACATAGTATGTTAAAATAATATAATATCTGTATCGATTTGACTAATGAAGCTCTTATTTATATTATAAACCTTTTGTGATTAAAATATAGGGTCATTTACACTAGAAGTAACATTTCCACTTTGTTTTACGCTAGAAGTAACATTTAACTCTAGAGGCATATTTGGGGTTTTTGGGAGGTGTGAAATTTCCAATATGGTCCTCAGTTATTTTTCTTTCTCGCGAGTGAAAGTAATCGGAGAGGATCGGCGTTGGTTATTTCACGGCGGCATTTTCTTAAGAACTGCGGCGGCTTTGGTTATTTCACGGCGGCAATTTCTTTATTCTTAAGAACTGCCGATCCTCTTCATCTCTCTTCTTCGACGGGCTTCTCTCTCGATATGACTCCAGCATCGTCGATCCAAATTCCGGTGTTTCCGATTTTTCTCCGACGGGATCATCGCCTCCGAGAAGGCTCTCTACGACATTGCAAGATCACAGCCGTGTAACGGAGACAGTAGATGGCGAAACTTATGTCAGATTTAGAGTTTTTGGGAGATTTTTGACTGCGATGTCTTCCTCGTCACAATCTTTTGCGGCTGGGGAGCCTGCATCCTTGGCTTCTCCGTCGCAATCGCACCGCTTTTGTGGGCCCGCAGCCACCGTTCTGGGGGCGAAAGCTTCGACACTTTGAGCCGTGGGAATCCTAAGGTAATCGAGAACATTGGAAATTGGAATTAGTAGAAACCCACAAAAAATATATTCTTAACTGAAGGAATCTCTCTGTTCTTGTTATTGGAAAATTCAGAATTTTAGTTCTAATAGGTCTGGCAATTTGTGGATTTTTTCTATGTATTTTTGGTTTACTAAAGTATGTGACTTTGTTTGGGTTTTGTATCTGATGCTATCAAAATTGATTGAATTGCAATCAGTGATTTGTTCAGAGGATACAAAGAGCAAAAAGGAAACCATAGAAGTAGATTAACAGGCGACATCGAAGACGTCGACATTGAAGACGACGACATCACAAACGGCGTCGGATGGGTGAGTCTTCTTCTTCTTCTTCCTTTGAATCTGTAGCTATTTGGATCAGTTGAGCTTCAAACTCGGAATCAGAAGAGAACTTTTTTTAGGGATGTATATATGATTCAATCGGGAATATGGTTTCCCTTTGGCTCAAACCAATAGCTATTTGGATCATCTTTGAGGTAATTGATTTTGAAACTCAAAATTCAGTAGAAACTTGGTTTAGAAATTGTTGTGGTTATGTTTGTGTGGACATGCTTGTGTGGACAAATTAAAATGGATATGTTTTGTGTGGACATATTATTATGGACAACTTTGTTTATGTGTCTTTTGAATAGTTCTTACAAATTGATGATGTGAGATTCTGTGTCGTTATGAAAATGATATACATGGACAAGGTAAAAGAAGACGAAAAAAGGAACTTGTAATTGTATTTGTGTGATGTCATGTTGCGTTTTTTAGCCTTTGGCTAAATAGTAGGTAATATGTTTTGTTTTGCCAGGCGCTAGACACATTTAACG
>PKMM01011743.1:309536-475077 GCA_002933915.1 Eutrema heterophyllum | reverse complement strand
TTATTAACTTTAAAATACATATGTTTTTTTTTTTAAGATAAAATACATATGTTTTGTTTTGCTTTAGATTAGAAAAGTCTATATTAATATCACCAAGCAATAAATAAATATATTTTGAAGGTAACATATGTTGCCGAAAGAGAGCTGCACCCAAATAATAATAGAGATGACCTGACCGACCATATTTGTTAAGCTAATTTGAATTGTTATTATTATACAAATAAAGAAAAAAGAGAAATTTGAGTAGATAACAATAAAAGAGAAAATAATTGGCGATCTAGCCATAAAACTGTTAAAAAACATAAAAACCTACTTTCGTGTTTAAATAGTATTCTAAAATATTATTGTAATTCAATAAATTACTAACTAAAATTTAAATATTTATATACGCGGGTTCACGTTATAAAGTTTGTACATTCTACATTAAAGATATAGGTCAATTTGGATTGTAATCGGACATAAACTAGCAAACATAAGAATAAGAAACGGGCTAATAAAGTCCAACTCGTAATTAACCCCTTAACAGATAAATAGCCAGGTAACCCTAATTTGGTTTTCCTCCTTCGTCGATCTCTCCCTAATTTGGCTTATCTCCTTGTTTTGTGTTTCCTCTCGCCGGTTGATTTCCCCCTCCGTTGAAACCATGCTCATAATACATTTCTCAAGTAAGATCTCTTTCGCTCTTTCGCTCTATATATATATATATATATATATATATATATCAGTTTGACATGATCTAATCGTCTATATAAATTTGAATGATTGTTTATTTTGTAAAGGGTATGTGACAAAGATCTTCTGGAACGCCGACAGTTGGCTCTCCGATAAGTATCAGGATCCTTATTTTATTAACTACTCCATCATGTCATCTGTTTTAAAGAGGTATCTATATGGTCCCTCTATTAAGGCTTATGGTGATGAGGATAAATTCACGGATGACTTGACAGATGGGTATCATATGTATACCGGATTCTGCGCTTTTAAAGCAACAAAAGGGAGTGAACATGAAAGACTTAATATGATGTTAGTGGATATTGCTATACTGGCTTCAGCAGATAAGAACCGATAATTTCTAGCCGCAGCAACAAACCAGAAGATCTCATATATATTTACTAGGTATGGTGGTGACTCATAAGCATGCTTTAGAAGTAGCAACGACATAATCAATTTCTATTCTTCTGCCAAATTTTTAACTCCTGTCATTATCAAATAAATAAACTTATTATGTGTACGTATTGATGTTGGTTATTATTATAAATAACTTCTAAGTTTGTTTACATGAATGAAAAAATTGATTAACCGTCTCTCCTTTCTATGTTCTACCAAATAGTATTTTAATTTGTAATTACTGAAAAGAAAAAAACGACTCATATCATCGAGAGGTGAAAACTAAAAATATTTGTTGAATCCTCGACTCCCTCGCCAACACTCTTAAGGTAGTTCCAATGATTGCATCTGCCGTGATAATTAAGATGGTATCGATTTGTGATCTTCTTCACTTGTCCACGGGTTTTGTTTTTCAACCCTATTCAAAAGAGCCCTATTACACTAGCTTAAATACTTAAAATACATATCATCACCAAGTAAAGATCTATGTCATGAATCTACACACACAAAAAAAAAACTGAATTTTAACCGAACTAAACCTAACCAAAACAAATTGAAATTACTCCATTGCTAGCAATAGAGAAGTTATAGTTTTACTAAAAATGAATTTACCAAACCACAAAAAAATGTCATAAGAAAATGATTGTAATGCAATCGTATAGATTGAACTTTACAAAATAAAGAAAGCGATTAATTGTTGTCCAAATTATAAACATCGTACGAGTTTATGAAAAATGTGTATACTATGGAAATAGGTTTTTAATTTATTTAATTAGTAAACTAAATTCAAAAAAAAAAACAAATTGAACAAAACCAACGACCAAAACATTACATCATTGTTTAAAATAAAAAATTCAAAACATAAATCTTGCGCGTAACGTGCATACTCACCTAATATTTACAAAAATTATAGTGAACCGCATGCAGCACATATTGTTGAAGAAAATTGAAGTTCTACCTGTAACAGTAAATCCACCTTCTTTAGGTGTGGTTATTTATGAACTGCATGCAGTTCTTTTTTTATCTATTTAAAAATCAATCGGAAAAAAATCATACAAGTTAATTTTATGATTCCATATAATTTTATTCCAAAAAATATTTTGATCATCCAAAATACTAAAAAATTGGTTAAAATTATTATCGCCACACCACATATATTGTAGTTGCCATTCAACTTTTCTTATTTTTATTATATTGAAGGTTATTATTTATTTATAAATTAAAGTTTTCTGATATTAAATAGTTTTTATAGGCCAATCAAAATACTCTATATTAAAAAAATGTGTTTTACGAGTGTGTTCTATTTGAATTTATTTTATGTATAATGTTTTAAATATAACTATGTAACATGATCGATTCAAGGGCATTCTTATCATTTGGAAGGTTTGTTTGACTTCCGATAAGAACCAAAATCTTATGAAATTAAGCATTTTAGAGTTAAAGGCAAACCATTTGAACCAAAAACAAAGAGTTTAACAGAACACGACATAAGACAGAAGGATAAAAGTCAATGTTTTCATAGACAAAGACAAGACAGACTGATAAAAGTCCAAACCAAGGGGTAGTTGTGAGCAGACATAAATTAGTCAATCATCCTCTGCTTTTCCACTTTCCAGTTGCTGATAGGCCTTCCCAAGACAACAATGGAAGATCATGCTCATCAATCATATGATGCTAAGATTTTTTCAGCAGGCAGTGCCAGGAAAACATTGTGACATCTCCATTTCAAAACAAGAAGGATATGCCAGACGCGCAATATGTCATCTTCCAGGAATTTCGAGATTACCAGTAAATTTGGGCGGGACTGAGGACCAGGACGTTTCGCAGGATTGTCCATTGACCACAAAAGAAAGTCCATTGTAATCTTAGCAAGTCTTGCAAATTTGTCTGATGGAGCATTGCGTACCACAGTGATTATGATTCGGCATCCTCATAGTTATGCGCAGCAAATTCCTCGTCCTTGACAACATAGGCGTAGATTGACATGCGAGCATAAGCAAATGGAACACGACCACCAACAGCTGATATGATATTCTTATAAAACTAAGGGAGTTGGAGAGCCAGAGGGAGTGGGTTATCCTCGACGTCCCAGAAGACGCATGTATCAACATCGGTGGGCATGGAGAAATCCATGGTATGCGCATCTGGAGCCGGAGGCTCTATAAAATAGCTCGAGCTCTTGCTATGCTTTTCATCTTCATACTCTGGCTGCGGTGGCCATTCTTGGTCAAATAGGTTTGGACAAAGCCAAACTGGAATTCTATCATTAGAATCGGTTGCTCGGAGCATACAGTGATTCCAAAACTAGTGAGTGCTTGGTCGACATCAACCTCAGGCAGAGCATACAGTGATTCCAAAACTAGTGAGTGCTTGGTCGACATCAACCTCAAGCAGTGCAAATAAAACATGGCAGCTTCTTTGTCTCAAAGAACCAAGAACCCTAAAGATCATCTCCGAGTCTTGTGACAATTTTGTGATGATCACTAAATTGGATTCTCGGTGCTTATATTCTGAAGCCAGTATAACATTATCCACTAACATCATATTAAGTCTTTCATCTTCACTCCCTTTTGTTGCTTTAAAAGCGCATAATCCGGTATACATATGATACCCATCCGTCAAGTCATCCGTGAATTATCCTCATCACCATAAGCCTTAATAGAGGGACCATAGAGATACCTCTTTAAAAGAGATGACATGATGGAGTAGTTAATAAAATAAGGATCCCGACACTTATCGCGGAGCCAACTGTTGGCGTTCCAGAAGATCTTTGTCACATACCCTTCACAAAATAAACAATCATTCAAATTTATATAGACGATTAGATCAGGTCAAACAGAGAGAGAGAGAGAGAGAGAAAGAGATCTTACTGGAGAAAGGTATTATGGGCATGGTTTCGACGAAGGGAGAAATTGACCGGCGAGAGGAAACACATAACAAGGAGATAAGCCAAATTAGGTTTGCATTTTGGAGTTAAAGGCAAACCATTTGAACAAAAAGCAAAGAGTTTAACAAAACACGACACAAGACAGAAGGATAAAAGTCAATGTTTTCATAGACAAAGACAAGACAGAATGATAAAAGTCCAAACCAAGGGGTAGTTGTGAGCAGACAGAAGTTAGTCAATCATCCTCTGCTCTTCCGCTTTCCAGTTGCTGATAGGACTTCCCAAGACAACAATGGAATATCATGCTCATCATCATATGATGCTGGGATTTTTTCAGCAGGCAGTGCCAGGAAAACATTGTGACCTCTCCATTTCAAAACAAGAAGGATATGCCGGAAGCGCAATATGTCATTTTCCAAGAGTTTCGAGATTACCAGTAAATTGGGACGGGACTGAGGACCAGGACGTTTTGCATGGTTGTTCATTGACCACAAAAGAAAGTCCATTGTAATCTTAGCAAGTCTTGCAAATTTGTCTGATGGAGCATTGCATACCACAGTGATTATGATTCCGGCATCCTCATAGTTATGTGTAGCAAATTCCTCGTCCTTGACAACATAGGCGTAGATTGACACGCTAGCAGAAGCAGATGTAACACGACCACCAACAGTTATATGATATTCTTATAAAACTTAGGGAGTTGGAGAGCCGGAGGGAGTAGGTAATCCTCGACGTCCCAGAAGACGCATGTATCAACATCGGTGGGCATGGAGAAATCCATGGTATGCGCATTTGGAGTCGGAGGCTCTATAAAATAGCTCGAGCATTTGCTATGATTTTCATCTTCATGCTCTGGCTGCGGTGGCCATTCTTGGTCAAATAGGTTTGGACAAAGCCAAACTGGGATTCTATCATTAGAAGATTCCAAAACTAGTGAGTGCTTGGTCGACATCAACCTTAGGCAGTGCAAATAAAACACGGCAGCCTCTTTGTCTCGAAGAACCAAGAACCCTACAGATCATCTCCGAGTCTTGTGACAATTTTGTGATGATCACCAATTTGGATTCTCAGTGCTTATCTGATGATGCCAGTATAACAATATCCACTAACATCATATTAAGTCTTTCATGTTCACTCTCTTTTGTTGCTTTAAAAGCGCATAATCCGATATACATATAATACCCATCCGTCAAGTCATTCGTGAATTTATCCTCATTACCATAAGCCTTAATAGAGGGACCATTGAGATACCTCTTTAAAAGAGATGACATGATGGAGTAGTTAATAAAATAAAGATCCCGATAATTATCGGGGAGCCAACTGTCGGCGTTCCAGAAGATCTTTGTCACATACCCTTCACAAAATAAACAATCATTCAAATTTATATAGACGATTAGATCAGGTCAAACAGAGAGAAAGAGCGAGAGAGCGAAAGAGATCTTACTGGAGAAAGGTATTATGGGCATGGTTTCGACGGAGGGAGAAATCGACCAGCGAGAGGAAACACAGAACAAGGAGATAAGCCAAATTAGGTTTGCATTTTGGAGTTAAAAGCAAACCATTTGAACCAAAAGCAAAGAATTTAACAGAACACGACACAAGACAGAAGGATAAAAGTCAATGTTTTCATAGACAAAGACAAGACAGAATGATAAAAGTCCAAACCAAGGGGTAGTTGTAAGCAGACATAAGTTAGTCAATTATCCTCTGCTCTTCCGCTTTCCAGTTGCTGATAGGCCTTCCCAAGACAACAATGGAAGATCATGTTCATCATCATATGATGCTGGGATTTTTTCAGCAGGGAGTGCCAGGAAAACATTGTGACCTCTCCATTTCAAAAAAAGAAGGATATGCCGGACGGGCAATATGTCATCTTCCAAGAGTTTCGAGATTACCAGTAAATTTGGGCGGGACTTAGGACCAGAAAGTTTCACAGGATTGTCTATTGACCACAAAAGAAATTCCATTGTAATCTTAGCAAGTATTGCAAATTTGTCTACTAGAGCATTGCTTACCACAGTGATTATGATTCCGGCATCCTCATAGTTATGCGCAGCAAATTCCTCGTCCTTGACAACATAGACGTCGATTGACACGCGAGCAGAAGCAGATGGAACACGACCACCAACAGCTGACATGACATTCTTATAAAACTTAGAAAGTTGGAGAGCCGAAGGGAGTGGGTAATCCTCGACGTCCCAGAAGACGCATGTATCAACATCGGTGGGTATGGAGAAATCCATGGTATGCGCATCTGGAGCCGGAGGAGGCTCTATAAAATAGCTCGAGCTCTTGCTATGCTTTTCATCTTCATGCTCTGGTTGTGGTGGCCATTCTTGGTCAAATAGGTTTGAACAAAGCCAAAATGGGATTCTATCATTAGAATCGGTCTGTTCGGAGCATACAGTGATTTCAAAACTAGTGAGTGCTTGGTCGACATCAACCTCAGGCAGTGCAAATAAAACACAGCAGCCTCTTTGTCTCAGAGAACCAAGAACCCTAAAGATCATCTCCGAGTCTTGTGACAATTTTGTGATGATCACCAATTTCGATTCTCAGTGCTTATCTGCTGAAGCCAGTATAACAATATCCACCAAAATCATATTAAGTCTTTCATGTTCACTCCCTTTATTGCTTTGAAAGCGCTGAATCCGGTATACATATGATATCTATCCATCAAGTCATCTGTGAATTTACCCTCATCACTATAAGCCTTAATATAGAGACCATATAGATACCTCTTTAAAAGAGATAACATGATGGAGTAGTTAATAAAATAAGGATCCCGATACTTATCGGGGAGCCAACTGTTGGCGTTCCAAAAGATCTTTGTCACATACCTTCACAAAATAAACAATCATTCAAATTTATATAGACGATTAGATCAGGTCAAACAAATAGAGAGAGAGAGGAAGAAAGAGAGAGCGATAGAGCGAAAGAGTTCTTACTGGAGAAAGGTATTATGGGCATGGTTTTGACGGAGGGAAAAATTGACCGGCGAGAGGAAACACATAACAAGGAGATAAGCCAAATTAGGTTTGCATTTTGGAGTTAAAGGCAAACCATTTGAATCTAAAGCAAAGAGTTTAATAGAACACGACACAAGACATAAGGATAAAAGTCAATGTTTTCATAGACAAAGACAAGACAAAATGATAAAAGTCCAAATCAAGGGGTAGTTGTGAGCAGATAGAAGTTAGTCAATCATCCTCTGAACTTCCGCTTTCCAGTTGCTGATAGGACTGCTCAAGACAACAATGGAAGATCATGTTCATCATCATATGATGCTGAGATTTTTTCAGCACACAGTGCCAGGAAAACATTGTGACATCTCCATTTCAAAACAAGAAGGTTATGCCGGACGCGCAATATGTCATCTTCCAAGAGTTTCGAGATTACCAGTAAATTTGGGCGGGACTGAGGACCAGGACGTTTCGCAGGATTGTCCATTGACCACAAAAGAAAGTCCATTGTAATCTTACCAAGTCTTGCAAATTTGTCTGATGGAGCATTGCTTACCACAGTGATTATGATTCCGGCATCCTCATAGTTATGCGCAGCAAATTCCTCGTCCTTGACAACATAGGCGTAGATTGACACGTGAGCATAAGCAAATGGAATACGACTACCAACAGCTGATATGATATTCTTATAAAACTAAGGGAGTTGGAGAGCCGGAGGGAGTAGGTAGTCCTCGACGTCCCAGAAGACGCATGTATCAACATCGGTGGGCATGGAGAAATCCATGGTATGCGCATCTGGAGCCGGAGGCTCTATAAAATAGCTCGAGCTCTTGCTATGCTTTTCATCTTCATACTCTGGCTGCGGTGGCCATTCTTGGTCAAATAGGTTTGGACAAAGCCAAACTGGAATTCTATCATTAGAATCGGTCTGCTCGGAGCATACAATGATTCCAAAACTAGTGATTGGTCGACATCAACCTCAAGCAGAGCATACAGTGATTCCAAAACTAGTGAGTGCTTGGTCGACATCAACCTCAGGCAGTGCAAATAAAACACGGCAGCTTCTTTGTCTCAAAGAACCAAGAACCCTAAAGATCATCTCCGAGTCTTATCACAATTTTGTGATGATCACCAAATTGGATTCTCTGTGCTTATTTGCTGAAGCCAGTATAACATTATCCATTAACATCATATTAAGTCTTTCATCTTCACTCCCTTTTGTTGTTTTAAAAGCGCAGAATCCGGTATACATATGATACCCATCCGTCAAGTCATCCGTGAATTTATCCTCATCACCATAACCCTTAATAGAGGGACCATAGAGATACCTCTTTAAAAGAGATGACATGATGGAGTAGTTAATAAAATAAGGATCCCGACACTTATCGGGGAGCCAACTGTTGGCATTCCAGAAGATCTTTGTCACATACCCTTCACAAAATAAACAATCATTCAAATTTATATAGACGATTAGATCAAGTTAAACAGAGATAGAGAGAGAGCGAGAGAGCGAAAGAGATCTTACTGGAGAAAAATATTATTGGCATGGTTTCGACGGAGGGAGAAATTGACCGGCGAGAGGAAACACAGAACAAGGAGATAAGCCAAATTAGGTTTGCATTTTGGAGTTAAAGGCAAACCATTTGAACCAAAAGCAAAGAGTTTAACAAAACACGACACAAGACAGAAGGATAAAAGTCAATGTTTTCATAGACAAAGACAAGACAGAATGATAAAAGTCCAAACCAAGGGGTAGTTGTGAGCAGACAGAAGTTAGTCAATCATCCTCTGCTCTTCCGCTTTCCAGTTGCTGATAGGACTTCCCAACACAACAATGGAAAATCATGCTCATCGTCATATGATGCTGGGATTTTTTCACCAGCCAATGCCAGGAAAACATTATGACCTCTCCATTTCAAAACAAGAAGGATATGCCGGACGCGCAATATGTCATCTTCCAAGAGTTTCGAGATTACCAGTAAATTTGGGCGGGACTGAGGACCACGACGTTTCGCAGGATTGTTCATTGACCACAAAAGAAAGTCCATTGTAATCTTAATAAGTCTTGCAAATTTGTCTGATGGAGCATTGCATACCACAATGATTATGATTCCGCCATCCTCATAGTTATGCGCAGCAAATTCCTCGTCCTTGACAACATAGGCGTAGATTGACACGCTAGCAGAAGCAGATGTAACACGACCACCAACATCTGATATGATATTCTTATAAAACTTAGGGAGTTGGAGAGCTGGAGGGAGTGGGTAATCCTCGACGTCCCAGAAAACGCATGTATCAACATCGGTGAGCATGAAGAAATCCATGGTATGCGCATTTGGAGCCGGAGACTCTATAAAATAGCTCGAGCATTTGCTATGATTTTCATCTCCATGTGCTGGCTGCGGTGGCCATTCTTGGTCAAATAGGTTTGGACAAAGCCAAACTGGGATTCTATCATTAGAAGATTCCAAAACTAGTGAGTGCTTGGTCGACATCAACCTCAGGCAGTGCAAATAAAACACGGCAGCCTCTTTGTCTCAAAGAACCAAGAACCCTACAGATCATCTCCGAGTCTTGTGACAATTTTGTGATGATCACCAATTTGGATTCTCAGTGCTTATCTGCTGAAGCCAGTATAATAATATCCACTAACATCATATTAAGTCTTTCATGTTCACTCTCTTTTGTTGCTTTAAAGCGCATAATCCGGTATACATATGATACCCATCCGTCAAGTCATTCGTGAATTTATCCTCATCACCATAAGCCTTAATAGAGGGACCATTGAGATACCTCTTTAAAAGAGATGACATGATGGAGTAGTTAATAAAATAAGGATCCCGATACTTATCGGGGAGCCGACTGTCGGCGTTCCAGAAGATCTTTGTCACATACCCTTCACAAAATAAACAATCATTCAAATTTATATAGACGATTAGATAATGTCAAACAGATAGAGAGAGAGCGAGAGAGAGAGAGAGAAAGAAAGCGAAAGAGATCTAACTGGAGAAATGTATTATGGGCATGGTTTCGACGGAGGGAGAAATCGACCGGCGAGAAATAACAGATAACAAATAGATAAGCCAAATTAGAGAGAGATCGACGAAGGAGGAAAGCCAAATTATATATGGCTATTTATCTGTTAAGGGGTTACGAGATGGGCTTTATTGGGCTCGTTTCTTATTCTTATGTTTGCTAGTTCATGTCCGATTACAATCCAAATTGACATATATCTTTAATGTAGAATGTACAAATTTTATAACGTGAACCCGCGTATATAAATATTTAAAGTTTAAAACATTTTTCTATGGGATTTGAGTTGGGCTTTAATTCATTTGATTGATTTATTGTGCTATTTTTTGTACAATGAATTAACATTGGATTTTTATTTTCCATTTTTGGTTTTATGATTATTGAAAAAAAAAATTAGTAATCCAAAAGTTTAAAACATTGATTTGAGTTTAGTTAATTGAAAAAAAATGAGAATTTCAAAAATGCTACCTTGAATTGAAATACCCTTTTACAAAAATGCCACCTTGAATTGCCAATTTTCAAAAATACCACAAATTAAGAGTTTTATCACTAAAAGTTTAAACCTTAAAAAAGGTTTTAACGCCTAACAAACCTTAAATCCTAAAAATCAAACCCTAACATATAAAATAGTTGACTCAAATCTAAATAATATTTTGAATAAATGGTATTGTTTTAGTGGCATTTTTGAAAAGCGCCATTTCAAAGTGGCATTTCTTAAAAAGTTTCTTGAAAAAAACTCAAATTCTTATTGATTTCTAAGAGAAGGAAAACAAGATAATTGCAAAACTAATCAAAATATTTGAGTATTGAATTTACATTATAGTATGAGAACAAATTAATGACACTTTTAGTATTTAAGATGCAATTTAATATTTATGAAAAAAATTGAGGATTAAATTTACATTATAATATAAAAACAAATCAAATTAAGAACACCTCTAATTCAAACAAAAACTAATAATATATCTTACACAGATTCAAATTGAGTGATCGCCGCAAGGATCAATCAATCATATGTTTTTTCTTTGGAATAACTATAGAGAGATCCTAAACCAATGTACCTCGCAAGGTTTGGAAAATTATGTCCGAAACTTACTTTTCGATTCCCAAAAACTATCTACATTTGTTACTTATGTGCTAATAAGGTTTTTCGGGATTATCTATCTTCTTTGCTTTCATTTCATCCGAATATCCGATGTTCTTTGTGTGGACTGGATCGTAATAACAACACATGTAGGGTCCTGTGTATGATTGTTTACCCTTCGGATCCTATCTATACAAATATATTAATAGGCCTTTTAAAAATCAATCTTTGGGAAACTATACCATTTATTTTGCTGAATAAAACCTGAACATATGTGTCTTGTATTTTTATTTTATTTTTGATCAACGATTAACGAAGAAAAAAAAGAAAAAAACATTCCTCTAAAATTATATTATAAATACAACCAAAAATCACGTTCTTTGATATCTTTCACGTCGAGGAAAGCCAGCTCATAGAAAGGTTTTAAAGAATGTACAAAAATTAGGGGACCTACCAAACATTATAAACTCTCCATCAATTACAACCCAACCACTCTTTGAATATATCCCAACTAACCAATCAGTTCACAATAATCACATTTGTCTCCCATATATTCACACAAATTTTAGAAGAAAATTATCGTAATTGTAGGTTTACATACGCCGCTTCTAATTTCTGAAGATCTAAACGGTGTTTTGTGATAAAAACACCGCAATTATTAAAATATAAACGTATAGATCAAGTTTTTTTGTAAGATATAAACTATGAAATAAGGAATAATAATAACTAGTTTAAGTATTATTATTCAAATATGTTTAATTTGTTTTATAATTTTTAAATTTATAATAAATTTAATAAATGTTTGGCAACATGTTTAATACATGTTCAATTTTTTATAAAAATAAGGGGTGTTTGGAAACAGATTACAAATGTGCTATTGTTTTAATAGTATAGATTTTGTTATTATGTGAATTTAGATTATCACAGAACCAATATATATATATATATATATATGAGTGTTAAAATAGGCTAATACGTCATTCTAATATGCCTCGAATCAGCCTATTGTCTTGCATGTTTTGACAAACTAACATGCAAAAGACCGCAATTATAAAAACATAACCCTAACACGCCCCATCATATTATCGTATACTATAAATATTTAATAATTTTGAATATTTGAAATTTTAGGCTGATTGGTTATTATAAAAAAATACAATAACATATTCGTTTATCATATGCGTTATTATGAAAATATTATTTCAATTTGAATATTTAAATTAAATCTAAATTAATATCTGCTTATTATTTTTGTAAACATACAATAACAACTGATTTTTGTTATTTTTGATAAGTAATATAACCTATATTAAAATAAATCCAAATAATCTAAATTAATGTTTAAATTTTTGGAATTAAATTAAAAAATATATATATACTTTTTATTAATATTGCACAAAATTTACATGTCAATTATGGAGATAAATTATAGTTGAATTTTTCCAGTTTGAACATTGTTCCAGTTTTAATAAGTATAAATTTCGCAACTTTTCCGTACCCATAATAATGGAAAACAGAACAACAAAGCATATAACAATAATTCTTTTTAAAACAAAAACAATCATAACAACTTATCAGTTTTGTTTACTTCATTTATTTATTTATAATAAAGGCAATCGATCGAACAAAATAACCATTACTCATCAGAACTTCATCCTCACCAATGGGGTCTCACCTTTCGAAACAGCTCGAGCGGCGAAAAGCCATCTCCACCGAGAAGAAAGTCCTCACCGATCTCCAGAAATCATGCGGCTGCGAATTTCCGGGGTGTGATTACATGCCGTCCGATCGGAAAAACTGGATGGCCGGCGTGGGACCCGGAAAGCTTCATATCAACAAGATCGTGTGGCCAGGGACGCACGACTCAGCCACCAACAAAATCGGGATCAGGTTCGTGTCACGTCCCTTCGCGCAGTGCCAGTCTCTCTCTATCTACGACCAGCTCGTGGCCGGCACTCGAGTCCTCGACGTTCGAGTCCAAGAAGATCGCCGTGTATGCCACGGAATCCTCAAGACTTACAGCGTCGACGTTGTGCTAAACGATCTCAAACGGTTTCTATCGGAAACAGAGTCAGAGATTGTCATTCTCGAGATGAGGACAGAGTTTGGACACGAGGATCCACCGGAGTTCGATAAGTACCTCATCGAACAGCTCGGGGAGCATCTGATTCAGCAGGACGATCACGTTTTCAGCAAGGCGGTGGCTGATTTGCTCCCCAAGAGAGTGATCTGCGTTTGGAAACCGCGGAAATCGCCTCAGCCTAAGCACGGTGATCCCCTGTGGAGCGCAGGTTACCTGAAAGACAATTGGGTCGATACGGATCTTCCTTCGACAAAATTCGAGAGCAATCTGAAGCATTTGAGCCAGCAGCAACCGGCGTCTTCTCGGAAATTCTTCTACCGGGTGGAGAACACTGTGACGCCGCAGCCAGATAACCCGATCTTGTGCGTTAAACCGGTGACAAAGCGGATTCATTGCTACGCCAAGGTTTTCATCATCGAGTGTGTAAAAAGAGGATTTGCTGACAGACTGCAGATCTTCTCCACGGATTTCATTGATAAAGATTTTGTTGATGCTTGCGTTGGGCTCACCTTTGCAAGAGCTCAAGGGATGGCTTGAGGTATGAGCAGCTTGTATATCTCTTCGATCTATTGTTTTACGGAAAAAGAATCATCAGTCATGGCTGTTGTGTGTTATGGTTCCTTGTGTATTATTAAGTCTTGTATAAAAGTACATGTCAGTGTGTGATTTTTTGAGGCTGTATATTCATATTCATTATGCGATTTCGAGTTGCAATGCCCTATTTATCTGCATCATAACCAATATGTGAAAGGCAGTTTTTGATAAATCAAGTTTGCTACTAGGATTCACATCAGGAGCAAATTGCACTCAATCTGCATCTCTCTAATATGCCATTCTTTGAGATCTCTTGTTTGACCTGATCACTGAAGGAGAAAATGGAACTCAGTTGAAGAAACAAAATTGCATGGCAAATACAAAACAACACAAGTCTTGGAAAGAATGAATTTTGTGACCTGGGAGAGTGCCTTGAAGGATTGCAATTGCAGGACATGTACTCAAAGGATATAAGATTATCCCTAACTCTAAGCATAGAAGAAAGTGCTATGATCTTAATTTTGTAAAACCCAAAACGGGATGTTACGTTCAGCAATTGTTGTTACTCATACTTCATGGGAGCTTCCATATCAATTAAAACGTACAACTAGGCATGGGCATAAAAACCGGAACCGAAATACCCGAACCGGAACCGACCTGAAATACGCGAACCGGAACCGATCCGAAATTGCCAAAATACCCATTGGATCCTACTCATTGATACTCGTAGGTATCGGGTAATACCGGAACCGAACCGAAAGCATTTCGGGTACCCGAATTACCCGAAATATAATTATATACCTAAAAATATTAAATATATATCAGGTTTTTTGGTATATTTTCGGTATTATAAGTATATTTTCTTTAGTTTTTTTGGGTTTTCGGGTATATTTTCGGATTTTTGGTATATTTTAGGCATTTCGGGTATTTAAAACCGATTAAGATCCAAAAAAGTTCGGATATTTTCCGGTTCCTAAATCTCTCTACCCAAAATACCCATAACCGAACGGTACCGAACCGGAACCGAACCAAAATCATTTCGGTACCTATATGGATCATAAACCTCTTTACCCGAAATACATGGAACCGAACCGAATACCCGAATGGCCAGGACTACGTACAACCAACCTTATTGTAAAAGCTAAGTAACCATAATGTGAAAGATGTCAGGTTAAACATAAAGTCAATTACCGAAATATATTTTGCTTCATTGCAACGATATCTTGTTCAAAAACCATATTCGGCGATGAAGCGACTCGTTAGATGCAGATGCAGTGGAACTCTCTATCCGGATAAGCCGGAAGAGGAGAATCAAATAACAACCAAATTGGCTGCGTTTTATTTAACTCACTTATCCGTCTCGTTTAGATATAATTTTGTTTTTAACGATACACAGAATTCAAAGATACAAAAAGATGTTGCAGCCAAAAGGAATGCCAGATGCGACATATGATATTTGTTGTTGATCAATCCATCGTCACACTCCTAGCGATGAGCGAAGCTGGCTGCTTTCTTCGAATTAGCCACCCTCACTCTCCCACTTGCACAACTTCACCACCTCTCAATTCATGGAGACATTCCGATATAATATCAGTTTTGACGAATATGAAAATTATTACCAAGTGTCGTCAGCTCGACTAATTAAGATATTTTGGGCAAAGTTTCGAGGTCACAAGATCGAGTGATGTTTGGGACGAAACTATTTAAAATGCTCTGGTCTCGGGCCTGGAAAATGTACGGGCCTTGCTCCAGAACTTCCTAGTAATTAAAAAAAAAAAAAAGAATATGAAAATCATTTACTCTGATCATGTTCATGGTCATGGTCATGGTTATGGACAGTATATGAATAAGCACATTCCTTAAAACTAAAGCTAATTTGGTGATCTTTGTGTTTATTATTAGACTATTAGTGTACGAGTAAATTTAACGGCCTGATTCTTACTTCAGTCACTTCTCTATGCATGGATTTACAAATGCTTCTATAACTTCGTATTTTATTTCCTCCATATCGACGAAATATGCGGTCATAGTCGTCGTCTCATTTTACTTAATTGAAATATAACTTTGGTAAAATTATATGATTTCTGGTTTATAAATGTACAGTATATGAAAAGAAAAAAAAAAAAAAAAAAAATATATATATATATATACAGTATATGTGGCAAGTGGGACAGTAAATGCCTATTGAGTGTATTGACCAGATTGAAATCCTCAATGTCTATTGACCAAGTTGAAATATGTGAATCATTCTTTAATGTTGACTGCACTAGAAAAGTAGTAAAATTTAATGAAATTTCTATTCCCAAACTACCCTCTTCATTTACTTTTTACTACTAGTATTTAAATCAATTATTGTTTCAATACAACGATCAAAATCTGACGGTTGATATCTCTCCTGGAAAACACCCCAACCGTCCAGATACAACGGCTCGCTGGGCCAACGATCCATTCTGTTTCCCGATAAAGATTAAATAATATAAGCCCTTACACAGGCTGGCCCATTTTTTAAATCCTCATTTTCTTTTCTTTTCTTTTCAACACAATTTATTTTACATTTAGTTTTTTCCCACAATTTGTTTTTTTTTTTTTAAAACAGATTCTCTCTTTTTTTTTAAAGATTCTTAGCTACAGATTCGTTTTCGAAATCAACAAATGGCAATATTTAATATAGTTTTTTTTTGGTTTTTAACATCTAATATAGTTATGTGTATCCTATAAAAAAAAATATTATTTCGAAAAATTCCGAAGATATCATATTAACGCGATTTTTTAGTTTTAAAATTCTATGCTCAGATGCGAGTTATATTATAAATCAAAAGAGCAATAAAATACAAGAAATGGTAAAGATAAATACCAGAAGGAATTAAAAATAAATATCCCATAAATATATTGCCGTTACAGTGTAAAGTTTATACTAGGGTAAAAAAAAAAGCTAAAAATAAATAGTATTAATGTGGTGACGTGGCAGTCATACCCTTGGCACACCTCTCGTACGCATATAAACAGCGGCGGCGTGGAGAGATGTTTTCTAGGGTTTCGTTTGAGATTTAGAGAGAAAGCGAGATTTCGATCAGAATGAGTGGCGAAGACAACAACGGTGGTGCCAGGCGCAGAGGTACGGTCAAGTGGTTTGACACCCAGAAGGGGTTCGGCTTCATCACTCCCGACGACGCCGGCGACGATCTCTTCGTTCACCAGTCCTCCATTAGATCTGAGGGATTCCGAAGCCTTGCTGCCGAAGAATCTGTCGAGTTCGAGGTTGAGATCGACAACAATGGCCGTCCCAAGGCCATCGAGGTGTCCGGTCCCGACGGCGCTCCCGTCCAAGGTAACAGCGGTGGTTCATCTGGCGGACGCGGAGGCTTTGGCGGCGGTGCCGGTGGCGGAAGAGGTGGAGGCCGCGGATCTGGAGGTGGATTTGGCGGCGGCGGATACGGAGGAAGAGGTGGCGGCGGTGGCCGAGGAGGAAGCGACTGCTACAAGTGCGGTGAGCCAGGTCACATGGCGAGAGACTGTTCCGAAGGCGGCGGTGGAGGCTACGGTGGAGACAGAGGAGGAGGCAGCTACGGGGGTGGAGGCAGGTACGGAGGCGGCGGTGGTGGAGGTGGTGGCGGAGGAAGCTGCTACAGCTGTGGGGAGTCGGGACATTTCGCTAGGGATTGCACCAGCGGTGGACGTTGAAACGGACATCGGTCCGGCGGTGGGTCTCAAACATGATTAGATCGTCTTCTTCTCGCCGCGTACTATCTCTTTATTATCCGCTTTTTTGCTTATGATGGATCTGTCTTGTTTCTTACTTCATTTTCGGGTCTTCTTTTAGTCTCTTGATGGTTTCGGATTAGGACTTATGGTTATTTGTTTATGCTATTTTATGGTATAATTTTATGGTCATGGGTGAAAAGCTTCTTCTGCTCACATTTCATCGCAAACAATATTAAGTCAAAAAGATTTCTGGGTTTTGTTATAATCATGAACCTTTGAATCCTGAATGCTAGATCTGCTATTTACCTTTGAATCTTTTCTGATGTTCATTAACTATTTACGGCACAGATGACAGATCTTACCCATGGATACAAAATCTATTGCTCATGGAAAGCATTGAATGACATTTAGTTCATGGATTGGATGGGGTTTAATACCAATTCTCCATCAATCTCGTTATTAATTGATTTTTAAGCTTGGATTAATAATTTAATTAACTACAAGCCTTATATAAAAAAAAAAAAGTGAAATCTTTTGATCTTCTTTAGTATCGTCCGTGTAAAACGCCACTGTTTGTTTTTTCAGGACGTAACCATCGCATTTTACTGTAACTTATTGGATAATAAGTAGATTAATCCCTAAACCGATATAAGAATCTCGCATGTGCAAAGGGCCCACACCCAAAGTCCCACGTGCGACCAAAAAACCGGTTCAATATCGGATCAGCAGACCCAGTTTGGACTAGAATAATCGGTTTGATTCGGTTTAAAAGAGGCCTTTTACTCTCTCTCTCTCCACTATTTTCTCTCTTCCGCCGCTCTTTCATCGTTGTTGTTGTTGGCTTTACTCATTCACGCATTCTACTTTCTCCATCCCAATCTCTCATTTATGGATCGAATCTTCATGTTTGTGATCTTTGGGTTTTTCCTATCTCTTTCAGGTGATTGATTATGTTTCTTTCTGTTGCTTTAGATTACCCCTTTTGTTTTGATTCGATTCGATTGGTTTTCACGTAGCAGAAGTTGAGCCGATTTCATTCAAGATCACCAATCGTTGCCGGAACACGATATGGCCCGGTTTTCTCTCCGGCGCCACCTCACCGCCACTTCCCACAACTGGATTTCGCCTAGCTAGAGGAAAATCCAAAACCGTCAGAATACCGGCGTCATGGTCCGGTCGTCTCTGGGCCAGAACCTTGTGCTCGCAAGATCCGAGCTCCGGTTCTTTCGTCTGCTTGACCGCAGACTGCGGCTCCGGTAAGGTCGAGTGTTCCGGCTCCGGAGCTAAACCTCCAGCAACGCTCGCCGAGTTTACCCTCGACGGCACCGGAGGACTAGACTTCTACGACGTCAGCCTCGTCGACGGCTACAACCTCCCGATGTTAATCCTGCCCAAGAAAATTGTCGTCGGAGGATGCGGAGCCACGGGGTGCCTCGTGGACTTGAACGGCGCGTGTCCAAGAGACCTGAAGCTGGTGGCTCGCGGGAAAAGGAACGGCGTGGCTTGTCGCAGCGCGTGCGAGGCGTTCGGGGACCCGCGGTATTGCTGCAGCGGTGCCTACGCGACGCCGGACACGTGTCAGCCGTCGGTTTACTCGCTCTTCTTTAAGCACGCGTGTCCACGCGCCTACAGCTACGCGTATGACGATAAGACGAGCACCTACACTTGCGCCACCGGGGCCGACTACGTCATCATCTTCTGTCCGCCGCCGTATACAAGGTGAGATGCTGACCGTTTTACCCCTCGCGGGGTCTGATTTCATATCATCGTTTGATTTGAATTATTAGTTACGTTCAGGATATATTCGAGAGATGTTTGCTATTGATTACAAGACTTTAGCCAATAATTAGATTGGCAGTCTTGGATTGGATCAAATGATAATCTTCAATTGAAAGCAAATAAAAAAAAAAAACTTGATGAGCGATTCTAGCAGTTGGAATATTAGGCATCGTTTGGATTGAATTCAACAAAAGATTGAGAGCAAAATGTGCCAGATATGCAAGCTGCTTATGTGTAATGAACTTAGCAAGTGTTCTTATTTGCACTGTCCTTATACCGGTTGGTTGTAATAGTGATTGGATTGGATTTATTCTTAGATGTAATTGTTGATTATGGGGTTGTGCTTGCAGCGAGAAGCTGTTAGGGTCGAGGAAAGATGGGGCGACGCTACCGCTAGTAAACAAGAGCATGATACACTTGCCGCATCCGAGCAGCAGCTGAGCCGCCTCCTCTTATATGTCTTACGTCGCAACTCGCATTGGGAATTCAGTTACTAAATATTTTCTTCATTCCCTCGTTTCTTCTTGCAGGCAGATAGCAAAATTCATGTATAGATAAAGTCGTTAACTAAGGTGGAAAATTGTGTAAATAAATATCCTCTTCTTTTGCATTCCTTTCTTCTTTTGCTATTTTCTTTGTCAATCAGAGAAGATAGAAAATCCATCTTGTGTTTTTACTGCTGATGTAAAAATAAAAATAATGTAATGGCCCCACGCCAACGGATTAACCCGACAAGGGATCGATAAAATAGTCACAGCCCATTTGCACGCTCTTAACCAAGGCTTCCTTTTGTGAGTCATTGTTCCGTGCGTAATGTCACATCACGATATATATATTGTTATTATATAGGTCCCATCTTAGCCCCCAAAGCTTAAAGCTTTTTCATTTTTCATTTTTCATTTTTGCTACTCTTGCGTAACCAAAACGTCTGAAAAAACATATCGGGCGCGGGGCTCACTTTCCACCTAATTATGGGCCGAGTCTCAAGCCCAATTGATCTTATGGGCTATTGGATAACACTCGTGGAGGGATGTCCTGTTTTTTGTTCGTTCGACAAAAGAACTAGGGTGGAACCCTACACGCCTGAAAAGCGGAGCAAAGAGCTCTTCGGCTTTCTAGCTAATCAACGGATGATATACACAAATTTAATTAGAGTAATGAATAAAGACTTTAACTTTTTTTTTTTTTGTTTGGTCGAAAAATAAAGAGTTTACTTATTGACAGAAAAACAGGACAAAATAATGATATCCGAAACCAATTTGGTCCTATCTCTCTCTACCCATTAATCGTTTTTTTTTCCCTTTTTAATAATTGCATAAGAGAAAATTGGTCAGGTTTTAGTCATAGATAGAGCCCAGTAACACCCAATAACAAATTCAGGGAAATAAATAAAATAATTATTATGAAGAACAAAAACCAATTTCAACCAAAGTAGCTTCACAGTTTTTCTAATATCTCTCTCTCTCATCTTCTTCACAACAACAAAGTTCTTCACTTTTCATTAGATCGGAGTGAGAGTAAGAAGAATAAGAAAAACTGTAATGGATCTTTCTTCTCCTCGCGGCTCTTCTACTCTGACACTGAGCTTCATAGTTCTGCTCTTAGCTTCCACAGGTAAAACAAGTTCTTGATTCTCTCACTCACATACTTTAAAGAGACTTTCTCCTTCTTCTTTCTTTCTGATTTGGTTCTTCTTATCATTTGCTCTAAGGTTCGTATGGCTCAACGTTTACATTCGCAAATCGGTGCGGCTTCACCGTGTGGCCTGGAATCCTGGCGAATGCGGGCTCACCTACTCTCTCCACCACCGGATTCGAGCTCCCTAAGGACTCCTCACGCTCTCTCCAAGCCCCAACCGGTTGGTCCGGTCGATTCTGGGCTCGAACCGGTTGCAGCTTCGACGGTTCTGGCTCCGGTACATGCACAACCGGAGATTGCGGCTCAAACCAAGTCGAATGCGTCGGACTCGGTGCCGCTCCGCCTGTTACTCTCGCGGAGTTCACTCTAGGCACAGGCGGCGACGATTTCTACGACGTGAGCCTCGTCGACGGTTACAACATTCCGATGATCGTTGAAGTCACCGGTGGATCTGGACAGTGTGCTTCTACGGGCTGCACTTCCGATCTCAACCTTCAGTGCCCCGCTGAGCTGCGTTTCGGCGACGGAGATGCGTGTAAAAGCGCGTGCGAAGCGTTTCGTAGTCCTGAGTACTGTTGCAGCGGCGCGTACGCTACACCTTCTACTTGTCGGCCTTCGGTTTACTCGGAGATGTTCAAAGCCGCGTGTCCTCGCTCCTATAGCTACGCTTACGATGATGCGACGAGCACGTTCACTTGCTCCGGTGGAGATTATGCGGTGACGTTTTGCCCCTCTTCCCCAAGGTAATGGCCCTCGATTTTCTCACTTGCTTTTATATTATTCTTTCTTTTTGTTTTCCACAATTTTTGGGTTTAGGAAAAAAAATTGGAACTTTGTGTGTTAAATTAATGGGTTTCGTAATAATTAATCTTAGGATCTCCTTTTTTTTCTGTAATGATAGATTTTGGGTATATGTTTTTTTTTTCTTTGTTAAAGCCGAAGTTTGTTTCTCTTCTTTTCATAAACCACCATTTGTAAAGGCAAAAAGATTCTCTTTGTTTGTCAATAACGATGAATGAATGAATGAATGAATTTTCACGACAAGTTTTAAGCAAATGTTGCAGAAAATTCCAAATTTGTTTGAAACGGCAAGTTGCAATATCTAAAATTACAATTTTATTGATTAGTGTTTTTTTTTTTCTTTTCATTTCTTGTAAACAGCCAGAAATCGACAAGTTACTCCACACCAGTTTCCGACTCGTCGGCGACCTCACAAGGTTCAGATCCGGTGCCCGGTTCGGATACGGGTTACTCGGGTAAGGGTCAACAACAGGGTCAGGGTTATGGGTATGGGTCTCAGGGTACTGGGTCGGAGCTCGGTTCGGGTACTGGTTCGGGAGAGACGATTTTACAAGATGGATCATGGATGGCTGGTTTGGCCATGGGAGACTCGAGCGGATTAGCAAGCACTTCACTAGCAATGCTACTCGCCTTTGCGTTTCTGTTTATTTTCTCGTAGCATCATCTTTGACTATGGTAGTTCCTTTTGTTAGCATCATCTTTGACTCAGTTTTAGGTTTTTTGCATTGTAGCTTTGTGTGTGCGTGTTCTTGCTTCATCTCTCTTTGAAAGATTTGTTTCGTGTTCGATATTGTGAGGTACCCATGTTAAAGTGATGATTATCCGTTAATTGAAATCTCTTATATATTAACTTGATTGATATGTGATTTTCAGTTGTGTTTTACAGTTTATATAAAATAATGTGTCTATTAGGCCTGGGTCTTCGGGTTCGGATCGGTTCTATTCGGGTCTGGGTCTTTCGGGTAGAGAAGTTTAGGACCCATTCGGGTATTATAGAATTTTGGTTCGGGTTCGGTTCGGTTCCATTCGGGTTCAGTTCGGTTCCGTGTATCCGAAATATATTCAAAACAACTAAAAAATTGGTTAAATTTTGACAAATATAACTAAAAACTTCCGGATATTTAAATTATTTAGGGTATTTCAGTTATTTTGGTGTAAAAATAATACATATTTTGAGGTTTATAGTTGTAATTTTGGGTAATTAGGTTATATCAAGTCTAAATATAATTAATATTTTGGGTATGTAATTGTTTTTTGGGTATTCGGGTACCCATTCGGTTCTATTCGGGTCCGGGTCTTTCGGGTAGAGGAGATTAGAACCCATTCGGGTATTTTGTCGGTTCCGGGTTCGGTTTGGTTCCTCATTTTTCAGGTCGGTTCCGGTTCGGTTCTTCGGGTCCGGGTATTTTGCCCAGGCCTAGTGTCTATCATCAGAGTTTTTCAAGATATTTTTAAAAATATGTTTAATTTATTAGAATAATTACATTCATATCATTTATATTAAATTTATGCATAATTATAGAAATTTTATTATGAAATTTTATATAAACTGTTAAATCAATATTAGTTTTTAAGTTAATTTATTTCTAAAATAAAAAAAATTTGAATTTTTTTATTTCTAAATTATATTGATTCGATTCATAGGATTATAAATTTATTTTTGATATTTCATTTTTTATCGTGAAAAATATTATTCTTACAAGTTTTATGTTTACTTGTTCAATTTTTATTTTTTTTTTGTAAAATTTTGTTATATTTCATTTCATACAAATTTGTGCATATTCAACTTCAAATTATGATATAAAATCTAGCATTCGTATTATTGTTATGATTATTGAGATATAAATGATATAATATAGTTCATATACTAGTGATTATTGAGAAATAAAGCTAGATAATAAAGTTTGATGCTAATGATTTCATCAAACTATATTTTTATTTGATATAGTTTGATGTTAATTGTCTCATCAAACGCACACGTACTAATGAATATTCATGTGACAAATTTCATATTCGAATTCAAATATTATTCGGGCTAAAATGTTTTGCAATTGACTAAAATATTATTCGGGCTAAACCACAAAACCAATAATCTTGAAAACATAACTCTAATATGCACCGTTTAATGACTCTAGTTTGTGGTTAATTAAGGAATTCTTAAAAAAAAATCAATTTTTTTGTGTCTAATTTTTGTATAAAATTAGTAAAATATTTTTTAACTTTTATTTTGATATATATTCAAATAAAAATAATAAATTATAATGAAAAATATAATAAGATTTCGAATAATTTTTTTTCTTTGAACATATATGAATTAATTATTATTTATAAATATATAAGATTAAAAATAATTAAGAAACTACATAGTAAATAAATGTTTAATGATAAATAAATATTTTTTATATTCTTATCAATAATTTAAAAAAACAATTATATTTTTTAACGATTTTATTTGTAATTATTTATAATGAAATTATATCTTACCAAAACAAAACAAAGTTAATTTCTAAAACTGTTTTGTTAAATAATATTACAGAGATATGATAATGTCGCCACTCACCAGAGCCAAGCTGGGCCTCGCAGTTAATGGCTGTGTGATGTGAATAATGCCACTTAGCTTTTTAGGTTACTTTTCAGGGATTTATATTTGATTTGATGTCTCATTTATGTCAGTAAAGTTTTAAATTTCTATTAAAAAAAAAAAGTTTGTTCACCCAACAAATTCAAGTCCCCTTTTTTTGACCCGTTATCACTTTTGTCTCCACCACCACCAGTACATTTAATTTTTTTTCATATTTTTATTTTTTGTTTTGTGGTGCAAATCTACCCAATTTATATGCCTCTTATTGATAACCCTATACTTGAAGTATCTATCGGACCATATAAGTTTCGCAGCGTATCTTAGTTTAAACAGATAATCTTAAACATAAGTTACACGTTAGATTTGGAGCCTAACATGTTTTGTCTCAGGGTCTCGAGATAGCGAGAAAGACGAATTCACCGTTTTACCCTGGTACATGATGCCGACCCTATACTCTCCCAAAAAGCCGAAAAAGCTGAAGGAACCATGGTCGTCGGTCGTCGCCTTAACCTCACCGGTCGTCCATTCTAGAAGATTCTTATCCACCACGTCTCCAGCCGGAAGGTTCCCGAATTTATCGTCTGTGAGACACATTTGGTAACAGCCGTAAGGGTGAAGTGCGGTCCATAGCATTATACCGTTCACCGATGGGTGCGAGAATCCTTCACGTAACACTTGCTCCAAATAAATCGCCTGCAAACAATACAAAACTTGTTCATGTTAATCGGGAAACCGGTAACTAGTAGCACCAAAGTATAATCAATTTTGTAAAATTTCTCATAACCACTTGTAATGTATTAATTATTTCATCACCAAAATGCATATGAATGTTTTCATTCCTCTATATTATTATATTTGTCTAAATAGACAGACAATCACATGCATCCATAAAAACATGGGTAAAAATATACCGCAGAAATCTGTAGATTCAAATAGTGGTTTAAAATTGGGTTATATGATATGGAGTATGATGTCTGAAATAAACCGAGTTAAACCGGAAATGGGCAAGGAAGCCGAATATCGGGAATGGTTAACCTGAGTGTGGTGGTCGAGGGTGGCGCTGATATCAATCTCGGTGAGCCAGATTGGAAGCTCAAGCGTCGCGAGTTTGTCGAGGTTGGCTCTCATCAGCGCCGCGTTCGGCACCGTGAAGTGACCCTCTAGCCCGACTCCGTCCATCCGTTCGCCGCCGCCGCCGTACCTTTCGAGCTCCCTGACCCTCGCGATGTACTCGTCGACCGTCGACCTCTCGTCGCTGCAAGTCTCCACCACGTTGAAATCATTCAGGAACAGAGTCGCCAGCGAGTCAATCTCACGCGCCGCCGCGAAAAACATATACGACGCGTTCTTCCCCAACCGGCTTTCGTAGAAGTCGAAGTGAAGCATCTCGTTGCTCACGTCCCAGTGCACGAACTCTCCTCTGTACCGAGTCATAAGGCTCCTGATTCGCCCGCTAACCGCCGACCGGAGATCTTCGCCGGTGAGATTGCGAACCCAATCGGGAGTGTATTTGGGATCTTCCCAGAATATGTTGTGGCCACGAGCGATGATTCTATTGGCCCTGACGAAATTCATCATCTGATCAGCGAATGTGTAATTGAGTCTGCCTTGATCGGGCTCCGTCGCGTACCATTTCAGCTCGTTCTCAAACACCGTCGCGTCGAATCTCTTCACGAACCACTCCTACGGAAACAGTACGTTTCAGGAGAAAAGAGAGAGAGAGATTGGATCATAATCGTTTAGAAAGTGGCCTGCTTACTTGGTAAGGAATGTTTCGGAGAATGGTTTTGGAGATGGCAGATCCAATGGGGAAGTCTTTAGAGATCTGCTCCACTCTGACCGCTGCTCCTTCAATGCTCTCTCCGTTTTCTCCGGCCACGTGAATTGTCACTGCTCGTTTTCTCGCCTTGAAATGTTTTGAAATCACAAACCCACATAAAGAATGTATATCTATGTGGTTTCCGTTTTTTGATGTTAGAAAGTTTCTGAATTTTACTGTATTAATGAAGTAATCTTGGTTGTTCCTCCACTGCTCCTGCGTGAAGGGCTGAAGAGAGGGACTCGCCACATCTAATTGGATCTTGCCATCGTCGTTTGATGTCTGCATTATCCAGGAAAAAATAAAAAAAAAACAATCTTTGGATCCTCTAACAAATCTGTTGAGCATATATCTATATGGAATTTACCTCAAAGAAGAGTATGGATAGTTGGGAAGGAGAATCAAGAAGGAAGCCGCCTTTGAGGAAAGACCAGCAACCATGTTTGGCAGATACAGAACCAACGCAGTTTAAAGTGGCGTTGTCTGCTCTAAGCCTTGCTCTTACACGAGCTGATGCAACACCACCCTCTATCTTCACCCAAACTGTTATTTATTTTTTATTCATCCGTCTCAAATCAATCAGATTCCTTCATTGCATATATTTATATCATTCTAGTTAGTGATAATTAAGGATGGAATACACTTAACTGGAGAAGCAATAGATGGTGTTTTGCGTGAGATTGTGCAATATGTAAGCTGGTGTGTAACGAGCACCAACGCTCCTGAGAGTGTCTGTGCCTGACACACAAGGTTCTTTGTCTTTCAGCATACCTCCATTGTAAAGTGGTTTCTCTGGTTCCGCTCTACACTGCTCATTTCTTAGAAATCAGTATTTACATACGTATATATGTCCGATTTTACAATATAAATTATTGTGGTAATTCAAAGCTTTAAACCTCGGTGTATGCAGTAGAATCGTAGAAAGGTCCATCTGCACATGAAGATATAAACATCTGTCAAGCTAAAATCTTGTTCATATATATATATATATATGTATATAAAATATATACGAGCATGCGTACCATAAGCTAGAGTGAAGGCGGTGAGGAGAAAAATGGCCCAGAAAACAAAACCAGACGTGGGAGAATGTTTCATGATTCAAAGCAAGAACACAAAATCCTGAGATTGGAAAGGGAAAAAAGGAGAGAAAATAGGGGGAGTGTCTTGATATGATTGGATGAGAAGTTAAGCCATTCCCAAATCCTATTTGGTAGTCGGAATGAGAGAGGGAACAATATGTCAGAAGACAGAAACTTTAAGTGAGTTCACGTGATGATGTTGTTATCCGCGAAGTGGGTTCTGTGTCAAGGCTTCCCGTGTTTTTTGTGTATATAGTAGTCTAGTAGATGTATAGAGCTACTTTAGTACTGTCTTTGCCACGGGAGGATGGCTTTTGGTTACAAGTTTTGACCCAATCCGTACCCATTTCTTGTCCACACAAAAAAAGACCAAAAAACTCTCACGCCTGCAAAATTCCTTTGTCCTTGGGGACCATTTATTTCCTCTCGCATGCGACGCTTTGGGCTTTCATAGGCTCAGTTTCATTGCGCCCAATGGGCTCAGATAAGTCTTTTAATCGTTTTTCGTTTCAAACCCTCGGATGGTGTCGGAATTTTGGGGGTTTATTGGTTCATGGATTTTTATGGATTTAGAAATCCAAACCAAATCCAGTGTGATTCAATTATTGATTTTCAAATCTTTATTAAAATCATGTGTTATTGGTTTTATGATTTTCAATTCCCTATTAAAATCTTGTGTTATTCAATATTAGGATTTGAGAATGGATTTGATTTCACATTGGATTTTCATGGATTTTGTAGTATTTTTTAATGAAATACAAAGGCTGAAATCCTTACCCGGTTATTGGTTCTTGCATTTTAATAGATTTAGAAATCTTTCTCAGATTTGGAAATACTAATGAATCTATTGATTTTAAAATCAGACAAGTGAATTTCAAAAATAAATAAGTGGATTTCAAAATCAAATAAGCGGATTATTGTAAATCAACCAAAATCAAAAACGATTTACGGCTTCTTTGATATATGCATAGATTTTCATTATGTTGGTTTTTTTTAATCGTATTTTAGGCACATCCGAACTATAAAAAAATTTGTGACGAAACTTTTGAAGAGTTTGATGATGTCAAAGTGATATTTGAAAAGAATGTAGGGTCGGGTAGGAGTGCGATTGGATTAGGCGATACTATTGATGCTTGAACAAGTGGATTTATGGAAACAGAGAAGGAGCAAAGAAATTATGGTGAAGAGTTTTCCATGAATGTTGAGGAAAATTATGAAACACAATCATCTTTTTTTTTGCAGCGGTTCAAATAATACTTTGGAAAAACTCCCTTTAAAGAAAAAGACAGAGAACTAATCCTCTTAACAATGTTGATGATCCAATCATTCAAAAAGAAGGTGCAGTAGAAGCTTGTACCAAAATGAACTCTTTGACAATAATCACTGAAAAACTCTTTACTTTGATACAAGAAAGAGAAGCAAGACAACAACAAGAAGCTAATCAAAGAGAAGCCGAGAAAAAGAATAATAACTTATGGGAAGCTATAAAAAAAAATTCTAACTTGGAGGAATATGTTCGTTACGATACAGTTAAAGTGATTCACCAACTAGGGATGAAAGATGTGTTCCTTAGCATATACATTGATGAGCGTTATGGTTATATTAAGCGTAATGTCATTGGGTGATGAATTTATTATTATCTAATATTTGTTGGATTGATTGTTTTATGGGTTCGATTAGATTATGAGTTTTTATAATGAAATTGGTTTTTTCTATCTATCTTTTTTACCATTTCAAATCAAGATGAAATTGGCTTTGTAGCCCACATAAATTCTGCATAAAACCGATATGCATAAGTTGTACCACAAAATCTACATGTGTTGTTCAGGAACCGATATGCATAAGTTGTATCACTGGACGTAGACTTGTCCTAAATCAAAATTGTTCAAAATCAGAGAAAAAGAAAAGCCCACCCTAGATAATATAGAGATACGACGAGAGATAGAAGATTAGTGATGTGTTGAGATTCTTTTGTGATGTGTTGGATTCTTATGTGGATATTGCTAGCATATCTAGGAGTAAAGAAACTGCTTCTACTAGCAGCATCCAAAGCCGAGGTCACGGATTGGCTTTACCCGAGGAGCTTATGAAGATATACAATTTTATTTTTTTCTTTTTATGAAAATTCAATAATACAAATCCAACCAAATAACAAGGTCCCACTCATATTTGTTTTTTTGTATTTTACTCTTAAAAACACTCGTAAATCCATTCAAATCTAAATTAAAATCAAATCCTTATGCAAATCATTACTATTGAATAACACTTGATTTTAACATAGATTTTAAAATCATAGAACCAATAACACAAGATTTGAATATAGATTTAAAATTATGGAATCAATAACACAAGATTTGAATATAGATTTTAAAATCATAGAACCAATAACACTGGATTTAGTTTGGATTTCTAAATCTATTAAAATTTACAAACCAATAACACTCCAAAGCCTCGTTATTTCAAATGATTTGACGAAAAAAAAAAGATTGTGAACACTTTCTCGTGAGTATATGAGACCTCCTTCCAAAACATTCTAGGAGTGTTTATTACACATCATCACATCTTACATTTTTCCATTTTACGTTAAAAACTGAAAATTCAATATTCCATTTTTCTATTGTATGATAATCATACTTTCTTGATAACACTTTCTCATGAGTTGATAAATTGTAAATTTTCCTTTTTTCCTTAAGCAAAAATTTGTAGTGAAATCTTCCTTCTATTTTTTTTTTAAGTTGTTAATCTCTATATAAAAAAAGCTATAACTATTTTATAACACAAACCTTAAAATCGAAGATCAATGGGCGATTCACAACAAGATTTGAGGAAAAAGTTCATACAATCAATGGAGTCCACAAGAAAGCAAAACTTTGATAAGTTTACTTTTAGATAGTGTTATTTTGGGTTGGCGTGATTGGAATAATATATTCAGTAAGTTTTTTTTTTTAACACTGGTGTTTTATTGAAATAATCCGGATAATCATGGATAAAAATACAAAACAGGTGGACAACAAAAGTGTCCTCTGAGTCATAACCCCAGTAGAAAAATACATAAACCTAAATGAGAAAGACAAATATCAAACTAAATCAAATTTGACAATCCTAAACTGATAGAAAAAGTGATCTCGTAATTGAAATACGAACAATCCTTAAACCACAAGTTGAAACTTCTCAGTTCTCTCTTGGTGCTTGGTAGACTTCTAAAATTAAACCGTTTACTAACTCCAGACTGAAGGTGCCTCGATCAAGAGGCTTTGAAGCCATCATCCGGTTGAGAAAAGCATCAATTGTTCAGATCTTGACTCATATCTGGTTTTGAACTCTAGTGGAGAAGACATGAAACGTCGCCTAACCGCTTCACGAACCATCACAAAGATGGAAGGCTGAGGATCGACCGGTTGAAGGCCTAGAGAAGGAAACAACAACTGAGGGGAAAAGTTGCCCAATAATAAAAAATATACCAAATCTACCAATCGGTTTCTAAAAGAGGTCGATTGATCCCAACCCAAACACCACAAACAAAAAGAAAAGAAAACCAGAAAAGAGGACGCCAGAGGGTGGCCACCACAACGCCACGGTTCAACAAAAGTTGCCCAATATTCAGTAAGTTTACGGTGGAAAGAAAAATACTACCTATTCTTAACCAAACACATGGATGTACCAAAACATATCAACACTATAAAAATAGAATGAAAATTTTGAAGGCAAATATCTAAGTGGTGTTGAACTTCTTTATATCATAAGACATAAATCTGCTTTATTTGATTTTCAAATCCACTTATTTGACTATCAAATCCATTTTATTATATTTAAAACTTTATGGATTTCCAAATCCTACAAAGATTTATAAATCTATTAAAATCTATGAACCAGTTATTATTTATTTTTGGGGGATAAAATCTCCATTATATTTTTGTGTGTTTTTCCTTTAGTAAATGTTGTAAAGAGACCTATACTATGCTAATATTTTAATGGGCGTGAAGATAACATTTAGTAATAAGAACCCTTAGTAATAATTCATTTTAATGATTTTTTTTTTACAACTAACACTACTACAAAAACAATTTTATTCGCTCTACAAGGATCCATTTGGACTAGGTTGGACTAGGATGAACGGTTCTACTTGCACTAGATTGAATATTTTTTTATAAATTTGTTTCCATTAATCGGCAGAAATCGCAGCATTGTATCTCTAAGCATTTATGAACAATTGATAGACACGGGATAAGGGGCTTCCACCGGTATATTGCCTTTGGACGGTATTGCGTAATTTTATTTTTAAATCGACGAATTATATAATTGAGAGTACTTGCGGTGGCGATCGTTTTCGATCATCTTAGCTTCGCCGCTTGAGCGGTGGTCGTCGTCACTAATTACTGTGATTATTGCAAATGCAAAATCGAGTCTCGTCGTCTTCTGCTTCTGCTACCTTCTTCACTCTTTAGCGCTCTCTCTCTCTCTCTCTCTTTGGACGATTATGGCGGCGGACGACGGCGACCCAACCAAATTCGGTGCCATCTACGACTCATCCTCTCCCTCGCACCCTCTTCTCTCAAAACCCTCCACGTCCGCTCTCGATTCTCCGCGTCCAAGTGATCCTGAATCCGACCCGACCCAGTTTCTTCAGATCTCGTACAACTTTGGTCCCAGACCTTTCAAAGACATCCCTTTCCTTCTTCTCTTCGATCTCTTCGTCTTCTTCACTTTCGGTTTCGGAATCTTCTCCATTTTCCATAGGAATAGTGATTACGGGAGCTCCTCTTCCTTCACCTACGATCTCACCTCTAGCTCTTGCCTCAAAAATTCCACCTTTAATAGGTATGGGGCTTCTTCGAGTGTCATGTACGGTATGATTCCTTCGTCTGATTCAGTCTTTGAGAAGGATTTGATCTGGACCCTTGTTGTAACGCTAATTTTAAGCGCGCCCTTCTGTTTTGTCGTCCTCCTTTTGCTCAAACACTACACTAAGCAGATAGTTTATGCTTGTTTACCTCTCCTTGTCGTATTTCCCATCGTTTTCAATGTCTATTGGTTCCTCGCTTGTACTCTTAGCTCTTCTTGTAGTGATGCCCTCCCTCTAGCTTACAGAATCCTTGTCCTAGTCTTCGTTTTCTTGATCATCGGGATTATTGTCTGGATCATAGTAGCTAATTGGTACAGAATCGAGCTCACCATCCAAATCATCGGTGTTGCATCAGATGCCTTGTCCAAAAACTTGAAGCTTTTTCTTGTGTTGCCGTTGCTGACCCTCGGGTTAGTGGTGTACTATGCGCCGCTTGTGGTGTTCTTGGTGTTTGCAAGGTTTAATGGGAAGTTTGTGCCGAGGGAGTTGGATGGTGAATACTTTTGTGAGTGGAAAGAAGATTCTTGGGTTCCTGCGTATTTCGCGCTTGCCATTTTAACTATGCTCTGGTCTCTTGCTGTAATGGTGGAAATGCAAGTGTATGTGATAAGTGGATCTATTGCTCAGTGGTATTTCTCCAAGGAAGACACTATGCCTAAAAAATGCATCCGGAGTTCTTTGAGGTGATTCGCCACAATATCTTTTGGTTCCTTTAGTTTTGCTTTCCTTAATTTTTCTGTGCAGTGTTTGCTTACAATCAGTTGTGGCACTTACACTTGATGCTCTTAGTTGTTTATAAGCTTGTGTCATATCAATCTCGAATTTGAGTGTAGGGTGGTATTGCTTTGAGGTTTCTTAGTTGTGTTTCCTCATATAATAGCGTACTTCTTATTTCAATCCTCACATCCAAAGTATCACTAAGACTTCTCAAGCCTTGTGGATCTAATATATGTATTGAATCCATCTTCTCATCTTGTTTGTTACTTCGAATGGTGAAAAGGCAGTGGTAAACTCTGAAAAAAAGATTATAGTTTTGAGGATCCAAGTCCGTATTACTCCCTGAATCTGTTGTGGTTGACTGGTTTCTATTAAATCATGTGCGACTCTTACTCCTCTTTTTTTCTTTCATATCTCTATCTCTTCAGGAACGCTTTTGGCCAATCCTTTGGTACAATATGTCTCTCAGGAATTCTCATTTGCGTTGTTCGTGTTGTCCGAGCCATTGTGGACAATGCAAGAGAAGAGAACCAACAAGGCATATTGAACTTGGTTCTCCGTTGCTGCGCAAACGCCTTACTTGGAGCTCTTGACTATCTTAACAAGTTCACCATCAACTTTGCTGCAATAACAGGCGAAGCCTATTGCACATCTGCCAAAATGACTTACGAACTCTTAAGACGCAACCTACTCTCAGCTGTTTTTGTCGAAACAGTTTCTACTCGAATCCTAACAGGAATTGTCTTTGTCCTCTCAGCTGCATATGCAGTCGCGGTAAGTATAAACTTGTGCTTCTCACTAACCAAACCTTTTAACTGTCTGAGTTACTAATTTTTGGGTTTGATGATGCGCAAAATCAGACATGGGCTGTTCTGAAAGGAGTGAGCAACTTGGGTATAGATTCGTACTTGGTGGCTATTCTGGCGTGGCTCTTACTGATTGTGATCTTGGCTTTCTTTGTACATGTTCTTGACAATGTGATCGACACAATCTATGTATGTTACGCCATTGATCGAGACAAGGGAGATGTTTGTAAGCAGGAAGTTCACGAGGTCTATGTTCACTTGCCTATTAGCAGAAGTACAAGATCTTCTCTCATCCCAAATGCTCTTAATGCATAGAAGAAGATGATCCCTCCCAATGTCTCGGCTTGTTGTACTCGTTTTTGTCTTTTATTTTTGGTTCTACATTCGTTTTTCACCATTGTAAATTCCTGACTAGAGAGTGAATCTGGTGAATTGTCGTTCGTCTTCTTGGGGTTTATATTGATGTTTTGTAGAGTTATGGGGTAATTTTGAATAAAAGAGTTAGTTATAGGAATTACTGTAACATAAATAATTAAATAAACACCAATGTGGGCTAAGTTGCTTCCGTCGAATCATTGTGGCTAAAAAATGAAATAAACATAAAATACTAGGGTTTTAAAGAGGAAAATAGAAATATGGAGGCGTATTTAAGAAGTACATACTAAATAAATAAATCTGAGAAGAAGAAGTTCCTGACTTTCTCTCTACGACAATTTGAAGGGTCCTCTCTCTCTACTTTTCGATACAATGGTTCTCGAGGTGATTTTCGAACTACATCTGCTTCTGATTCGATTTCTTCGTCGATCTCATTGTTCGATTCTTGATTTATCACCGAGTTGGATGTTTTCTGGTTGATTTTTGCTTAGGCGACTATGATATGCATCGATAACTCCGAGTGGATGCGAAACGGAGATTACTCTCCGTCTAGGTTACAGGCTCAAACGGAAGCTGTTAATCTTCTATGTGGGGCGAAAACCCAGGTAAACTTACCTACGTTCTTTTCCTCTTGATTCGATTAGGGTTTTTGGGTTCGATTTTAGGGATCTTTCGTTTGCAATTGCAGTCGAATCCGGAGAATACGGTGGGGATTTTGACTATGGCAGGGAAAGGAGTAAGAGTTTTGACAACACCTACCTCTGATCTTGGCAAAATTTTGGCGTGTATGCACGGTAAGTCTATTGAAAGCAACTGGAAGTATCGCTTAGGTTTTGTTTTTTCTTGGAATCATTGAGTGGTTTTGACTTCAGTTTTGCCATCTTTTTAGGCCTCGATGTGGGAGGAGAGATTAACTTAACAGCAGCGATCCAGATTGCTCAGCTAGCTCTTAAGCATCGGCAAAACAAGAATCAACGACAAAGGATTATAGTTTTTGCTGGAAGGTACTGAATTTCTTGTGTGCATAGCATTTTTGTATATTTATCTGATTTTTTTTTGGGGTGCTTCTGCTTTTTAGTCCAATCAAGTATGAAAAGAAGGCCTTAGAGATAGTTGGGAAAAGGCTCAAAAAGAATAGCGTCTCTCTTGACATTGTCAATTTTGGAGAAGATGATGATGAGGAAAAGCCTCAGAAACTGGAGGCCCTCTTGACAGCTGTGAATAACAACGACGGTAGCCACATTGTTCACGTTCCATCTGGAGCCAATGCCCTTTCAGATGTGCTGCTCAGGTAGAATACATTTTCTTCCTTGCCTGAACTTTTCTAGTTTATATGTAGATTATAAATGGTACGGTTCAGACTTCATCCAGGTTGAGAAGGGCATTTCATGTGGTTTGGTTTAGGTCTTTGAGCTCTAGAGTCTTGATTTTCTATTGTTTTATCTACAAGTGTTGTTACCACGTTGTCTCTAGTTGAAATTATCTTCGTAATGTGTAACTCTTAAATTTTCATTCAGCACACCTGTATTCACTGGTGATGAGGGTGCAAGTGGGTATGTTTCTGCGGCAGCTGCTGCAGCTGCTGCAGGTGGGGACTTTGACTTTGGTGTGGATCCAAATATCGATCCAGAGCTTGCTCTTGCCCTTCGGGTCTCCATGGAGGAGGAGAGAGCAAGGCAAGAGGCTGCTGCTAAGAAGGCAGCAGATGAGGCAGGTCAGAAAGACAAAGATGGGGATACAGCATCTGCCTCACAGGAGACGGTTGCTAGGACAACTGAGAAGAACGCTGAACCAATGGTTAGTCGTTATGTCTCAATATTGAGTATAGCATTCTTTAGCCACAGGCAGAGACTGTTTATCATACAATTTTCTTACTATTGGAAATTTTGTGGCAGGATGAGGACAACGCGTTGCTAGATCAGGCAATTGCTATGTCGGTAGGTGATGTAAACATGTCAGAAGCGGCGGATGAGGACCAGGACTTGGCTCTAGGTGAGTAGAGCTGTGTGGTAAAAGCATATGTGTGGCTGTCAAAATCGGCCTTTGCTTCAGAAGAAATTTTTTGATACCTTTGGGTGTTTTGATGAAAGACAGACCCTTATATTGTGTCTTGATCCATGTGCAGCTCTGCAAATGTCAATGAGTGGGGAAGAATCAAGTGAAGCTACAGGTGCTGGAAACCTCTTAGGAGATCAAGCTTTCATATCATCTGTTCTCTCATCGGTAAGCTTTTTCTAAAATAAAAGTCAGGATTTTTACAAGCAAAAATGAAAGACAAAAGTAGTGGTGTTAGTTTGGTCCTAACTGTTTGTGTACACGCAGCTTCCAGGGGTGGATCCAAATGATCCAGCGGTTAAAGCGCTGCTAGCGTCTCTGCCAGATGAATCAAAGGTGCGTGGCTTCATTGGTTTGTACATTTTTTTGTCATTTGATCAAGAAGAGTCTGATAATGTATTAATGTTAAAATTGCAGCCTAACGAGGAGGAAGAGAGTAGTAGCAAAGGTGAGGATGAGAAGAAGTGAAGAAGGAGAAGACGACGACGTAGTATCATTGGGCTCTCAATAAAATTCCTCTTGTCTCTTTGGTTTGATAGAGAGAGCATATGGGACTGATGAAGAACTCTTTTATTAATCTCTCTGAACCTTATGATGATGACCTTTGTTTGCTCTCTCGCTTTTTCCTTAATGTTATTATCATTGTACGGGTCACGACCAGCTTCCTTCTTAATTCGATTGGGCTTTGGGTCAATCGGCACGTAGAAAGCAACCCTATTAATACCGATTTGGAGTAGAAACTGAGTAGTAATTAAATTCGTTATGGACTTGATCAGTGAGGTAACAACACCCACAAAGGTTAAGACGAAACAACGATCCCAACAGGCGAGATGGGGAAGCCTGAAACTGAAACCCCCTCAAGAAACCAGTAATGCGGTATTCTTCGGTTGCAGATCATCCCGAGAGATATTTATACATTGGTATATATATATATTTTTTTTGACATTATACATTGGTATATATTTATTATATATATGTCAATTTATTATTACTAATAAAAATTGATGTTATATACATCTAAGGATGTCCACATTGGATTTTAAACAATCAATTTTATTGATCACACCACCAACATTTAAAATTAAGAAAGTTATCAAATTCTCGTATCATTGTTAATAAAAATATATAAAATAAGGAAATTATATATAAAATTCCATTAACAAAAAAACCAACATTATATTAAATTTGAAAAATTTCTTCATTTAAAATAGTGATCTTAATTATATAAATAACTAAAAATAAATATAAGAATAAAATCTTTTTACATGTACACACGTTTAGAGAGCACTTTGTTTATTATGATGGAGTAATTTTGACAACATTTTTATTACAAAATGATTTATTNTACTAATAAAAGTTGAAGTTATTTGATTCTAAGACTTTCCACATAGAATTTTAATTAATCAATAATTATAGCATAAACTTTTATTAGTAATAATTAACATCTAAATTTTTGTCACATGTCCATAAAAAATTTCTACACGATCGCATGAAATAGATAGTGCAGAAAAAATCAAAGAAATTACGTTTTTATATTCGGTTTGGGAGTGCCATAGATAAATGAGTTTTTCTATTTGTTATTCATTTTTTCTAAATTTGTATGTAAGTTTTATTGATTTTGCCTACTTCATTGTCTTCTTGATCAAAGTTATCAAAGTTATGCTCTGATGGAATATAAAACGAATAAAAAACTGCATGAGAAATAATTCACCCATAGATTGAGAAAAACGACTACAATGAAGGAAAAATGACCATGTGTAAACTAATTTTCTCAGATATAAAATAATATTTGTTACTTCAATATTCTTTACAATGACCCCTAAGTATGAGAATTAAATCCTCGTCGCTTAGGTTTATGATCAACAAATAACCATTGAAAAGTTACCACAACCGATATGTCATTAGACAAAATTCCGGTTTCTATTTCTTGAAGGTACAAGTTACAAAAAGTATATTTACTTTGTTGGTTTTTTGTTATTATAAATTTATTTCAAAGTTCATTTCATATTTCATTTATTGTCTTGGTTTCAAAATTAATTTTTTCATAGATAAGGGTGCAAATGTTATGTTTATTAGTTTGTTTTTCGATTTGTAGATTAAATTGAAAATTTGTATACTAGAGTAGCTAAGGAATGAGAATAGTTTTTGACTTTCTTGTTTTTTGTTGTTTTCATAGAAAACATATATAACGAGAATGAAACTGAATATGATGAAAAAAATTATTCACTATTATTGAAATTAAGAAGTGGGGTATAGTCATTGAAAAATCATTTAAAAGTTACCACAACCAACCAAACTAAATATGCTACAAGACAAACGTCCGGTCTTACCTCTTCAAGATAAAACTGACAAAAAATATATTTAATTTGTCGATCTTTTGTGATTTTAAATTAGTTTCAAAATTCATTTCATATTCATCTATTGTTTTGGTTTCAAAACTAAAGTTATCATGAATCAGAAAGCAAGAGTTGTATTTATTAGTTTATTTTTCAATTTAGTAAATTAAATTAGAAATTTGTATTGGTTAAACTAGCTAAAGAAAAAAAACAACTTTTAACTTTATTACTTTTTTGTTGTTTTCATATATAACGAGTATAAAACTGAAATGATGAAAAAAAACATTTTCTCGATTTGAAGAAGTGATGTATAATATTTTATCTTCGTGTTAATACTATGTTTATTAAATACTATTTAATTACTTTGTTACACTTTTAGTTGGCTTTGATACCAAATTATAAGTGTTCGACCAAATAATACTTTTTCAAACGGAACATATATAGATTCAAAATAAGATCGTTGAAATCTTACAAACTAGATATAATTTATGAGATGAAAAATGTAATATTTTATATATATTATTATAATTACCAATATACACAAAACAATATATCTCAATAAATAAAATTGGTCGCATATAATTTTTGTAAAAAAAATATTAAAAATAATACCCACACATCGCGTAGATGAAAAACCTAATATTTCTAAAACCATATCTGAAGGTCGTCCATGCTTTTTCAATTTAAAAAGAAAACAATTATTTAGAAATATGAATACGGAGTAGAAAATTACAATTGTATTCATATTTCTAAAAAATGATTTTTTAATTATTTTATTTAGAATATTCACAATTGTATTCATATTTCTAACAACAATTATGAATATTCTAAATTAAATATATATTTTAATAATTTTCATCATCTTCCTATACAGCAAATAACAAATTTAGGTTATATTATCAATATTTTAACTTTTCTAAATCGCTCGAAAACGTTTTGAAACTCGAACTCTAATCCTAACCCTAATCCTAATCCTAATCTTTAAATTTCAACCACTAATTTTTTTCTTATATGAGACCCAACGTCAACTATAATAGTAATGATAACTAGGAATAACACATGCTACCAACTTGAGATCTAATACATAGACCGAACGATGTTGCTAAGAATCTGCTAACTAAATCAAAGTCTTCCTACATTCTGAATATTGATATCATATAAAGTAGATCGAACGATGCTGCTATGAATCAGCTAAGTTGAGTCTTCTTTTATCTTAAATATATATAACTATCAACATAACTAAATGAAGCCGAATCCAAAAATCATTAGTCATTAGGGCTATGCAAAAAAAAAAAAAAAAAACGTAACTAAATCAATATAAAACCATGTGCACAATGATAAAACCATCACATATATACACCCATAAGAGGTCAAGGTGCTTCTACCTTCAACCAATTTGAGATATGATTGACTAGGTTTGCACAAATGTTCATCCGATTAATTCGAAATGAATATATATTTTTGTCGTATATATGAATTTTTTTAATTAATTTTTAACTAGTTTATATCTTAAAATATTATCATTTACGTATATGTAAACTACGCTACACATGGAATTGCTATTTTTTTGTTGACTATCAAGTAGACAAGTGCAATCGTTAGACTTTTTTTGGCAAACTTAGTTACAAATTTTATTTCTTACCTTTTAGAGCAAGATATGTAGGGAAAGACAAAAGAGAGTCACAAGACTCGCAACTATAACATAAAAAAATAATATATTATATATATATATATATAATAGAAGCTTCTATTGCAGCTACCTAACACCTTTGCAAAAGTCTTAATAAAATAAACTAAAATTAAAATAAATAAATAGATAAATAAAGCTTTTAGAAAGAAGAAGAGGCAGGTGCGTCTGTCTTCTTCACTTGTGTGGTCATCTTTTGTCTTTTTCCCCTTTTTCCTTATCCTCAGTTCTCACCACTCCTCTCTCCCATCTCTTTCATTTCCAAATATCCTATCAAGTGTATATTGACAATCCTAATTTCGAAATGTAACCAATCAATCAACTAACTAATACTGAAAAACTTGGCATACAAGATCAAGAAGTGATTTGAAATTTTGTTAGATTACAATTGATATCGGAATTCATTAAAATTGTTGTAACAAGAGAAATGTCTTTATATCATCATATTGCTCAGTTCGTCTCTTCATCATAATGATTAATGATATATCCTATGCTTAAGCCCTAGTACAAGTGATAACATTACAACTTGTAATTTCAATATTGGTAATCATATGTAATTTGTAAAGAGATCTATTGGCTGAGATCATACCGATATATATATGACCGATAAACGAAAAGAGTTACAACCAATTAGGTCAATTTAAACACAGCATTTTTGTGTGTAGAACAATGGATCCGGTGCCGTAAAAAGCTATCACCAAAATATTAACTACAGATTGGAGTGATCGCTAATCCGTTTTAATTGCCTAGCAAATATAATTATATGTATTGTCAGCAACTTATCACTTTCAATACGTATTGTCAGCAAATATGGCTACATTCAATGAAACTTCTATACATTTTTTATATGCATGCATATATGTCTTGTGTATATTGTATGTATGCATGTGGATATGTATGTAAGTGGACAAAGATGAGGAAAGGTTGGTATATAGGTTGGTAGGGAGATGGGTAGTGAGAAATAAATAGAGTTTGGTAGAAGAAAGGGTCCATTGGTTGTTGCTTCCTTCATTTATGTTTTTTTTTGTTCTTTTCCTTTTCCTTTTCCTTTTATATCTAACATTAAATTTCTTTTTTCCTACCTCCTCTCTTACAATTTATCTACTCGTGCCAAATTAACTACAAACCTCACTCTCCACTTGCCATGGATCAGTTGGATTTGTTTTCATTTCATATTCTTCGTAGATTTTTTTATATTTTTTATTAGAGAGCTTAACAAGATATCATCTTTTTATAATATAAGTATTATGTGATGAATAATATCTTTTTCTCCTTATTTGGCTTACCTCCAACATTGGATAATGAGCTTTTTTGGGGCAAACCAGCCTCTTACTACATAAACTAATAATCTCAACCGTATAAAATTATCTTACAAATTATATACTATTATACGATTTTTAGATATTCGCATCAAGTAGAGATGGATCTACTATCGCTATAGGGTTAAGCATATCTAAAACTATTAAACTCGATCAAACTCTACTTGATTTCTCTAATTAAGTAAATCTGATCACCGATAATTTCCTAGATCCGCCGGTATTCCATATCGTTTTGCAATGAAGTTTCTTAATTTGTTTGTTGCCTAAGAAAAATATGCTCTTTATATATTATATAGTTTAAAAATTCAACAGCAAAATTTCTCATGCAAAGCGATGAAGAATTAACCTTCAAATTCTCTAGGCAAAGAAAGTTTGTACAGTTACGCCTAAATTTGAGAATAATTATTTCATCTCCAAGCTTCTAAAACCCAAAAGAGAAGTGGTCTCTTTCTTTGCCAACCCTAAAAAATCAAATCCGTTGCCGATGTCACTCCCGTTGCCACTGCCGCTGCTACCTCCGACTACATCGCATCTCATTCTTCCACATCTGCACTCCATGCCGTTTATCATCCCTAAGCTGCACTTGAAACAACCCGGCGTTGTTGACATTCCCTCTCCCGCCAAGCCTTGACGACGATCAACAACATCAGGAAGACTGATTCTGAGCTCAAGATTCAAATCTGGGAAATTTTCTTCAATTGGGCACTCATCTTTTTCTTCTTTGAACGTAAGCATTGAGATTTTCTCTGGTTTTCCAGGAAAACTTATGCTTTCCTTGAAAGTCTCGACCTTTAGATCAGAAGAGAAAGAAGTGAAGGAGATATTAATGGTGTTACTCGTGATTGGTTCTAGTTGTATAGGTTTAGAATCCTGAGAAGCTGATGATTCTTGGATTGGTCTATGAGTCGTTGGATCAATCCCTCTGTTTATCAGCTTTCTTCGTATATGTGTGTTCCAATAGTTCTTTATCTCGTTATCTGTTCTTCCCGGTAATCTCCCGGCGATAAGCGACCATCTATCAACAAAAAGAATATAGCTAGTTTAGACATCGAAATTCCTAGATTTTTTTTTTCTTGCATGGATTAAGAAAAAGTCCCTACCTAAAGACTATCTATTAATTAGGTATACTCACTTGTTGCCAAGAAGGCTATGGAGCTTGATGATGAGCTCGTCCTCTTCCTCGGTGAAGTTTCCGCGCTTAAGGTCAGGCCGGAGATAGTTGATCCACCGGAGACGGCAGCTTTTGCCACACCGGAGAAGGCCGGCGGCTTTAGGGAGAGATCTCCAGCAGCCTTCGCCATGAGCTTTAATGTAAGCTATGAGCCTCTCGTCTTCTTCTTTCGTCCATGCTCCTTTGTTTGTGTGAGCTTTCTCACAACATGGTGACCTGCCCATACCTTTTTTTTTTCTTCCTGTTTTGTGGTTGAGATCTTATTTCTTGATGTCTTGATATGAAATCTTACAAATATATATATATATATATAAGGGGTATGAATTGATCAAGTGTGTTCTTGTTATTTTATATATATTGGGGGTTGGCTTTTAGCGAGGGTTTTGGCTAAAAGGGTATAAAGGTATTAAGTTGTTTTTTTGTGCAGTGGAAGAGGATTGAAGCATTTGGTGGGGCACTTGGATTTTGGGTTTGGTTGAAGGTTCAAAGCTTTGGTGTATAGTTTATATAGGGTTTTGACTTAAAGCTAGAGAGGGATATATATACACATAGATAGATCATATATACAATTGCTTCTAGATGATAGGGAGGAGAGAGAGAGAGAGAGAGAGAGAGAGAGAGAGAGAGAGAGAGAGAGAGAGAGAGAGAGAGAGAGAGAGAGAGAGAGAGAGAGAGAGAGAGTTGAACTTATAATTGCTTCTAGATGTGAGTTGGTGGGATGGATTTGAATGAGTAGTGTATGGTGGCCTTTCGTTTTGGTACAATAAGTGAGAAGCTTGACATATATGGCATCATGGTCTTTTGGGACGTTTTTAATAACCATGACAACAATTTAATATTTTATTGCTGAAAAAATACTATAAAAGAAAATTATCTAATTGGTACATAATCGCTCCTTATAATACATATATTCAAAATGATTGAGCCATTTTGGTTTTTCTACGCTTTGTTCCTTTGCATTTAAAACGACTTTACTAACCATTGTTTTCAAGATATTAATCGTCATTTGAATTCTACTGCGTACATTTAGTGTTGACAAATCGGTCTCTAACTTCAACCGATTTAGTACATCATTTGATGTAGTTAACGATAGTAACTGATAGGGTTTGTGAATTTCGATTATTTAGTCTAAGAATTCCCAAACGAAACACACGATCTCGAAGTCGTTGAGAGCAAGAGCTCTAGCCGAAGACAAGATATTAAGAGAGCAAAAGCTTCTTTGATAATAATTTTAATAAGTCGTCCCCTTACAAGCCAAGGGATCGACGATATATATAGCTAAAAACCTTTCTCTAAAGAGTTTAGGAAAACTTTGAAATCAAATTAAAAAAAGGAAACAATAGAAAAGTCAAGAAAAAAGAAAAAGACACAAATCCGAAAATAAAAAGGAAAAGAAGAATGCACGCTGCATCAGGTCACCCGGGGTAGAAGAAGATTCGCCCTCGAATCTTCGACATCATCTTGGGCAACATACGGAGTCAAATGCTTGACATTGAAAACATCGGAGAACTTAAACTCCGGAGGAAGTTGCAGCCTATATGCATTTGCATTAATCTTCTCGAGAACCTCCAATGGTCCAATCTTTCGAGGCTTAAGCTTGTTGTACTCGCGCAAAGGAAATCTGTCCTTAGTTAAAACAGCCCACACCAAATCTCCCACGCTAAACTGAATGTTGCGACGATGACGATCAGCATCCTCTTTGTACTTGGCGGAAGAAACACGAAGATTATCATGAACCTGATAATGAATGAAAGCGAGGTCTGAAACAAAGTCAATCGCATGACCATGATCACGGTTCTCGTCTGGCGCCACACCAAGGTCCACTGGTCCTCGAGGAACAACACCATAAACCACTTTAAAAGGACATAACTTCGTACTCCGATTCACAGCGTGATTGTGAGCAAATTCAGCTTTGCACAAAACCGAATCCCACGACTTGATATTCTCACCAACTAGACAACACAACATATCTCCCAAAGAACAATTTGTGACCTCAGTCTGACCATCTGATTGAGGGTGATACGCCGAACTCATGTCAAGGCTCGTACGAAGGAGACGCCAAAGGGAACGCCAGAAATGACTCAGAAAACGAGAATCCCTATCGGAAACAATAGACAAAGGAAGCCCATGAATACGATAAATTTCTCGGAAAAATAAGAGAGCCACCTGAACTGCGTCCGTCGTCTTTTTACATGGAATAAAATGCGCCATCTTCGAAAAACGATCAACCACCACAAAAATAGAATCATTACCACGTTGAGTACGAGGTAAACCAAGCACAAAATCCATGTTGATATCAGTCCATGGCTGCGTCGGGATGGGGAGCGGAATGTACAACCCACTATTAGATCTGTGGCCCTTTGAACGTTGACACACCACACAGCGTTCGACCAGTCGTGCCACATCGTGCCGCACTGACGGCCAAAAGTAAGAATCAATGACCAATTTCAGCGTACAGTCGCGACCTATATGCCCCTCCTCATGGAGCTCTTTCACTAGTTGCAACCCCAAGCTGCAATCCGGAACACACAGCCTATTATCCCGAAAAATAAATCCATCAAGAAGTACATAATCGGACTGAATGCCAGCAGAAAGATCAGACCAAATTCGCCCGAAAAATGGATCTGACGGGTATAATTCGGTTAACACAGCAAAACCCACAACCGAAACCTGTAGTGTGGCGAGGAGAGAATGACGCCTACTCAAAGCGTCAGCGACCTTATTTGTCTGCCCGGACAAGTGTTTAATAACGAATGTGAATTGCTGTAAGAAAGCTAACCAAGAAGCATGCCGGGATGAAATCTTGTCTTGTCCACCCAAGTGCTTCAAAGCATCATGATCCGTAAAAAGAATGAATTCCTGATGAAACAAATAATGACGCCAATGCTTGATAGCCTGAACAATAGCATAAAATTCCACATCGTAGGTGTTATACCGCGCACGAGAACCAGCGATCTTTTCACTAAAGAATGCAATAGGACGCCCTTGTTGGCTTAGTACAGCTCCAATTCCAAATTTGCACGCATCACAGTGAAGCTCAAAGACCAAAGAAAAATCAGGTAAAGCCAAAATCGGAGCCGATGTAAGCTTCGCTTTAATTGTTTCAAACGCATGATTAGCTTCGGGCGTCCAAACAAAAGAAGAACCTTTCAAACATTCTGTTAGCGGAGCGGTGATGTTGCTAAAATGATGCACAAAACGGCGGTAGAAGGAGGCAAGGCCATGAAAGCTCCGAACATCACTAACTGTCTTAGGTGTTGGCCAGGATTTGATGGCTTCGACTTTGCTAGGATCCACTTCCAACCCACGGTCAGAAACAATATAGCCCAAGAACAACACCTGCGAGGAGCCAAAGACACATTTTTGCCGAGCTGCGAAGAGTTGTTCTCGTCGTAGCACAAGAAGAACAGCCTCTAAATGATCCAAATGACTTGACAAATCCGAACTAAACACCAAGATATCATCAAAATAAACCACAACGAATTTACCAATGAAAGGACGAAGAGCTTGGTTCATGACTCTCATAAACGTACTGGGTGCGTTAGACAGACCGAACGACATTACCAACCATTCAAAGAGTCCTTCACGCGTTTTAAACGCCGTCTTCCATTCATCTCTGGGGCGAATGCGGATTTGATGATAACCACTCTTGAGGTCGAGTTTAGAGAATACACAAGCACGCCCAATCTGGTCCAAAAGATCGTCCAAACGCGGAATAGGAAAACGATAACGTATCGTGATCTTATTAATCGCACGGCTGTCAACACACATCCTCCAAGACCCATCTTTCTTAGGAATAAGCAAGGCAGGTACCGCGGTAGGACTGAGACTTTCCCGAATATGACCCCTGTGAAGTAGAGCCTCCACTTGATTACACAATTCATCATGTTCTTGTGGACTCATACGGTAGTGTGGACGGTTAGGTAATGTCGCATTAAGAACTAAATCGATGTGATGCTGTATGTCGTGTAGTGGTGGTAAGCCCTGAGGTAAATCAGAGGGAAATACATCAGAGAAACGATCCAACAACGAAACAAAGGGCGGAGGGACTGTGTCGGTGGTGGTAGCAGTAACCGGAGAAGCAATGACTGCCCAAACAGTCGAATCCTCTTGCAAAGCTGCTTCAAACTCTTTCTTTGGGACAATCAACAATGACTGAGAAGATGCCGAGATAGGCTTCTCCGTTCTTGATGGAGTAGCGGCACGCGTGATCTCGAGCTGATCGGGTGACGGAAGTAAAGTAACAGTACGCCCTCCATGAGAAAAGCTATAAGTATTAGACTTTCCTTTGTGAATAACGTCATGATCGTACTGCCATGGACGACCAAGGAGAATGTGGCAAGCATCCATAGAAACAACATCACAACCTACTTCATCTTGATAAGATCCAATGGAGAAAGCAACCTTTGCTTGTTTCGAAACACGTAACTCTGATCCGTTATTAAGCCAAGCTAGTTGATACGGAGCAGGATGTGGAGTCGTAATCAGGCCTAGTTTACGAACTGCTTCCTCGGAGATGACGTTGGTGCAGCTGCCTGAATCGATAATAAGCTTGCAAATCTTTCCTTTGATAGTGCAAGTAGATCGAAACAGGGTTGTGCGCAGCCAAGACTCTGTTTCAGCACGAGGGGCCAAACAGTTTCGTCGAATTACCAAAACCTGAGATGAATGACCCGTATCCCCACTGATAAAATCATTGTCATGGTCTTGTTCTGATCCGTAATCATCAAAACGCGGTTCGCCCTCAAAATTTGTACCTTCGTGCGTACACATGTTGCGGCGGTTCTGTTTCGGACAAGCTGTTTGACGATGACCGTTCTCCCCATAATTGTAACAACGTAATGCCCCTGTGCGCGGTGGACGAGAAGTGGCGATGGAATCACCCGGAGGATTGGGTTTGTCCACACTAGTACGCAGATTCGGATCGTCGGTAATTTGACTCAGAGAAGAAACAGTTGTTTGCTGCACACGAGGTCGTGAAGATGACGACCAGCTGTTCCGAAATTGTTGCTCCATCGCGATAGCTCGTTGATGTGCTTCTGATACAGAAGTTGGATTAAATTGTTGCAAAGCAATCTGCAATTGATTTCGGAGGCCACCAATGAACCGAGATACCAGTTGCTCCTCTGTTTCAAGAACTGTAGCGCGCGCCACCAATTCGAAAAATTCCGAGGCATACTCATCAACTGTGCGAGCTCCTTGACGAAGATTCTGCAGTTTATTGTAAAGTGTCCGTTCATAGTTGTAAGGTAAGAAACCTCTGCGCATATGCTTCTTCAGTCGTTCCCATGTATCAATTCTTTGTTTGCCCGAACGCCGACGGGACTCTTTTAGTTGATTCCACCACGCGGAAGCTCTGTTCTTAAAACGAGTAGCCACTAACGACACACGCATATCATCAGGCACTTGTTTAAAATCGAGAATCTCTTCCACCATATTCAACCAATCGATAAATTCTTCAGGATTAAGAGATCCTGTGAATTCTGGAAGATCCACTCGAAAACCAGATTCCCAACGCGGAGCTGGGTTAACACGAGCCAATTCCTGCCGGTCTTCTCTCCCATCGTCACGTTCATCAACACGAGCTCTATCTCGGTGATCACGGCGAGGCGCATCACGATGATCGTGAATAGGAACTGCAAACAAATTATCCACCATCTCGTCGTTGTCAGTATCGTATTGCGGTGCCCTGTTTTAAGGTTCTTCGCGATGTCCTTGGCCTCTGTCACGTTGATTTGCCAATACCGTGGTTAAGGCGTTTTCAACAGCCGATGTCAAAGCTTCCTGAAGACCCCTGGTAAAGTCTTCAAACATCCGGCGGAATTCCTCTTGATGTTCATCCGCGAGTCTGGTCCGAGGTGCCATGACGAACAATGGATCGAGTTTTAATTAGGGAATTAAAACTGCTGGGCTCTGATACCAACTGATGTAGTTAACGATAGTAACTGATAGGGTTTGTGAATTTCGATTGTTTAGTCTAAGAATTCCCAAACGAAACACACGATCTCGAAGTCGTTGAGAGCAAGAGCTCTAGCCGAAGACAAGATATTAAGAGAGCAAAAGCTTCTTTGATAATAATTTTAATAAGTCGTGCCCTTACAAGCCAAGGGATCGACGATATATATATAGCTAAAAACCTTTCTCTAAAGAGTTTAGGAAAACTTTGAAATCAAATTAAGAAAAGGAAACAATAGAAAAGCCAAGAAAAAAGGAAAAGACACAAATCCGAAAATAAAAAGGAAAAGAAGAATGCACGCTGCATCAGAAAACTTGTTGACTAATATTCAAAAGTTAACTTCAATATGGTTCTGGTTCGATTTGATAAAACATCTTAGTTAACTTCAATATGGTTCTGGTTCAATATGGTTTTGTGTGGTTTGATTTTAGTCGGATTGGTATGATTTGGTTGATTTGCCTACTACCCCTTACTTATATCATGCATTAGGAACTAACTGTTCCTACACGTTTGCTATATTATTGTTAAGTTTGATAGTCATGAATCATGATACTAAAAACAGTCTTCTGCTTGGTTTCATGAGGAAATACTGAAAATGTCTAAACCCTTTTTTGCATTGTCTTATTTGTCTCTGTCTAGGTTTGGCCGTGACAAGGGAAAGCTGACAAGGAAGATCACCAAGGTGNGCCGACGGGACTCTTTTAGTTGATTCCACCACGCGGAAGCTCTGTTCTTAAAACGAGTAGCCACTAACGACACACGCATATCATCAGGCACTTGTTTAAAATCGAGAATCTCTTCCACCATATTCAACCAATCGATAAATTCTTCAGGATTAAGAGATCCTGTGAATTCTGGAAGATCCACTCGAAAACCAGATTCCCAACGCGGAGCTGGGTTAACACGAGCCAATTCCTGCCGGTATTCTCTCCCATCGTCACGTTCATCAACACGAGCTCTATCTCGGTGATCACGGCGAGGCGCATCACGATGATCGTGAATAGGAACTGCAAACAAATTATCCACCATCTCGCCGTTGTCAGTATCGTATTGCGGTGCCCTGTTTTGAGGTTCTTCGCGATGTCCTTGGCCTCTGTCACGTTGATTTGCTAATACCGTGGTTAAGGCGTTTTCAACAGCCGATGTCAAAGCTTCTTGAAGACCCCTGGTAAAGTCTTCAAACATCCGGCGGAATTCCTCTTGATGTTCATCCGCGAGTCTGGTCCGAGGTGCCATGACGAACAAAGGACCGAGTTTTAATTAGGGAATTAAAACTGCTGGATTCTGATACTAACTGATGTAGTTAACGATAGTAACTGATAGGGTTTGTGAATTTCGATTGTTTAGTCTAAGAATTCCCAAACGAAACACACGATTTCGAAGTCGTTGAGAGCAAGAGCTCTAGCCGAAGACAAGATATTAAGAGAGCAAAAGCTTCTTTGATAATAATTTTAATAAGTCGTCCCCTTACAAGCCAAGGGATCGACGATATATATAGCTAAAAACCTTTCTCTAAAGAGTTTAGGAAAACTTTGAAATCAAATTAAGAAAAAGAAACAATAGAAAAGCCAAGAAAAAAGAAAAAGACACAAATCCGAAAATAAAAACAAAAAGAAGAATGCACGCTGCATCGACATTACATTTTTTTTTGCATGTTTTAATCGCATGATCAAGTTTGTAAATTTGTAATAACAGTAGGAGAGAAGAAAAAAATAGTTACACATGGAAAAACTGAAAGTTTGTCAATGGCTTTTACCGCCATATACTACCCCAAATAAAATTATAATATAAACGAGAAAGCGATTCTTAATAATTTGGTAGCAATGAGCAATAATGAAGAGAATTAAGTTGTGGAGGTTGTTGGTAAAGTTAATGAGTAATTTTGTACAAGTACAGGTCAACTATAGGCTGTGTGGTTTGTACTGGTCAACAATTTCTTCTCTAGTATTTAGCTGCATTAGGTTAATTTTTGTTTTTTAATTATTAGTATACATAGATCTTAACCCTAATACAATCACTCGCTAAACCAAGCATTATCAATTAACTAATTACTAGGATTTAATCCGCGTTAAGCGCGGAGCAATTTTTTTTATTTTTTGAATTAAGTGATATTTAAAAAAAAAATTAGTCCATTTGTTATAAATTTTACATGATTATAGTATATTGCGTTTTTTGCAGAATGAAAATATGATTTGGACAGTTATAGATTTTATTGGTTTTCTTTTTGTTATTAATTTATTATGTGAATTTGATTATTTTAAACTAAAAATTGTGAACGTGAAATGTTGTTAAAATATTTCTATATTAATTTTATATGAATGTGTTATTTGTTTTAAATTAGAAGTTATGAAAATAAAATGTTGTTCGAATTTTATTAACATCTCTAAAGATGGTAGTGAGACTTTAAAGATCACGTGTTCATTATTTTCTCTTAAAAGTTCACCAAATATCTCTAATGGATCTTATATTAGCTTTGCACATATCTTCTTTTTTATAATATAGATATAAATTTTACCGCGTAAAATAAGAGATAAGGGGAAAAACAAATATTATTGATAATTAAAAAAAAAATAGTACCCATAAAATTTGAGATGACATAAGTGTTGCGTTATGAAGGAGATGTAATGCTCTGTTTTTTTTTTTTTTAATGTTTGTTGAGATTTTGTGCTCTGGTCTTTAGATTTGTTTTTTCGCCCGTTTATTGGTCTCATGTGGATGTTTCGATCTTAGGGCATGTCTTTCCTTTGCTCTTTTGAGCTTTTAAGAGTAATCTATTCAGTGAAAAAAAATGAGAAAACGAAAGTGCCATAACCTGAGAAAACATATTTATTTTCCAAATCCTACAGCTTTATAATTAGGTTTATCAATCTATTAAATTTCGATTACATATTTCTTTGATTCTCAATATTATTTTGCTTATTGAAAAGGATATGAGTATATTTTTCATATGGAACCGGATCCTATCAATTAGGGGCTCATATTTGATGAAATAGTCTTTACCGTGAACATTTCTAAACATCGACCTAATAATATTATATTCAAAACAAAGTTCATTTAATATGCGTTAGCTATATAGCGCGGGATAATTTTTTAAAAAATTGTTTTGAAATTTAAGAAATTTTTTTTTTTGAATTTTATAATATGTCTAACTAATTATTATATATATAATTGTCAACTCGTACTAACTTGTCTACTTAACCCGTTTTGCAATGAACTAAAATATTATTCGGACTAACCCGCCAAAACCTATAATATTGAAAACATAACTCTAATATGCACCACTTAATGACTATGAGTTTTGTGGTCAGACCACAAACTCTTAAAAAATCAGTTTTTTCGTGTCTAACTCTTTATAAAATTAGTAAAAAAAAAATCCAACTTTTGTTTTGTTATATATTCGAATAAAATATAATAATCATAGTGAAAAATATTGCAAGATCTCGAATATATTTTCTTTGAATATGTATGGATTGATTATTATTTAATAATATCATAATAATTAAGAAACTAAATAGTAAATAACTTTTGTAATGAGAAATAAATATTTTTCATATTCTCATCATTAATTTTAAAAGACAATTTTATCATTTTTTATTTCAATTATTTTTTCTTATTTGTAATGGCATAATATGTAATAACTTACAAAACAAAATCATTTTATAAAATGTCTTCTTAAATAATATTATAGAGATATGAGCAGGGTATAATTTACACAAATATATGTACTATATATGGTTTTAAAAGTTTATGTCAAATGACAAAGCACTTCGTGTTTAAAATATTTGTGATAATGGTCATGCTTCTTTTATATGCAGTATAAAAACTATACAACAAGAACCACCAAAACAGTACATATATATATATATATGATAATTTTTTTGAATAAAAGAATGTGCCTTCTAGAACCTTGAGTCCTTGACTGAGAATGGTTTTATCTAACCAACTTCTTAACAATTTTTTTTTAATTAGAGACTTGAAAACCAAGACTTAACAAATGTTCTCGGGATAGTTTTAACCTTTAACTGGACGGAATATAATATATTAATATTATAACACTAATCGTATATATCACGTATACTTTTTGTAGAATATGATAAGTTGATAACAATGATCGTTTCCATCGTACTTTTGTAACATTGCTGTGATTATGTACGAAAAATAGTAGAAGGATGGAAAACATAACAGTAGTTAGACCAAAAAATAATTAATTTAATTAATTTGTGTCGTGTGTATGTATGCGTACCCGTATGTTAAACAAAAAATTGAACTAAATTGTGAAATTTGGTAAGTTAGGTGGAAAATTTGAGAAGACTTAAAAAATGAATGGTTTATTGAGAAAAGATTGGAAAAAACGAAAAAGAGAGAGTTGTTGAATTTCATTTTTTTTTTTTTAAATTATTGGTGGTATACAATCACTCACCTCATGCATGGTGATGGCGCTCTTCTAGAAGGTTAGGTTCTAAGCTAAAGCCCAAGATTCTTCATATCAGCAACAAAAGTTACATTCATTTACTTTTCTTTTTTTGGGTAAAACATTCATTTACATTTGAAAAAAAAATGTAAATTTCTTGGTCTGTGTAAATGAAAAATGTAAATGAAAAAAAAACATTCATTTACATTTGAATCAAATCAAACCCCAAATCAATTTTTAACATTCACCAAGTACCCTAATTAATTGATTTCTTGGTCTGTATTCTTTACAATTTATTAAAGAGAGACTAACTAGTATTGTTTTATGAAAAACCAAATGCATAAACACACTACTTTATGCTTGACAGAAAAAACAAAATTTACTACAAGCAAAGAGCGTTTTAAACATCATGGAAATAGTTGTTCTGGTTAATTATTCTTTCTAATATATGTTTTTGTAACAGAAAAAACTTGTTATTAGTACTGATGGGATTGTAAATGACGTGGATGAAATAGCGATGTGTGATAATATAACAATAGTAACATTTTTGTTTTTGTCAAATATAATATAGATGTCCTGTTATAATATATAGTACTAATTAACTTGTCATTTTCTTGATTTTTTTAAGAGTTGGATAATTATATACCATTAATTAGGTCCGTGTGCCGTTGGGGACGTGGGATTTGGTTCACCTTCCACTTTTTTATTTGTTTCAATAATGTATTCATTTGTTTGATATTTTGATTTTAACTTTGCGTATTATGGAATCTGAATGTTTGATTAAAATAAAGCATTGCAATGGTCTTTGTGGATGTTAACGCAATATGATTATGTCAAGGGCTCTGAACATTAAAGTGAATACCCTCAATTCAAATAAGTACGGATAAAAACACCAAAGGTAACTATGATAATGGAGAAAAGCTATTGTGCTTCCTTACCTCTGTCCAAACTTTTTCTCATATACCGGATAAATTTACGTGGGCTGGAACATCTGGTGAGGCTAAAGATGTCTTCAATTTCTCAAATATTTGGAATATGATAAGGACTGAGAGACCGGAGGTTATTTGGCATCGACAAGTTTGGTTCTCAGGTTATGTTCCTAAACACTATTTCATTATGTGGCTTTGTTGTTTAGACAGATTACCTACTCTCTCTCGACTTCTCTCTTAGGGAATTGTGGAAAGTGATACTTGTTATCTTTGCAAAATCTACGGAGAAAACATGAATCATGTTTCTTAAGGTGCCACTATAGTCATGAATTGTGGAGATGGTGCTATAAGAGGCTGGTGTGTCCATTTATTGGATTCAGCACATGGTCTCATTTCCTTGAATGGTTGCTAGTGCCTCGGCAGAACAGTTCTTTGGCCTTCCTTAGGCTCATTGCAGGACATGCCATTATTTACTTCATATGGCAAGAGAGAAATAACCGTATTTTCAGAGGAATTAGAACGCCGGCATCGGGATTACTAAAAATGATTGATCGCGGAATTCGCAATACTTGCTTAGCGAGAAAGCACATTCCAAGGTTTTAAGATGCTCTTGCATTGTGGTTTCGAGACTCTTCTTCTCGATAGCGTTTTTATGTTTTTGTACCGGATTTTGTTCAAACCGGAGTAGATTTGTCATTATAAGGTTTTTTTAATCTTTCTTTTTGTTTTTTAATCTTTGTAAGATCGCCCTCTTTAGTTCAATAAATCAACATAAATTCTAGGAAAAAAAAAAGTAACTATGATTCTAGAAAACAAAACTTGGTTTGCGTATTATGATATACGATTACCTTTATCTCAAGGTAATGATAGACAACCAAAAAAATATACATATATTTTGTTTTTTTTGGTAACAATTGTGATAAACTAGTATGGGATTTTAATTTTAATTAGGAGAGTAAGATACTACTATGGTCTGTTTCCCTTGCGAGACGTGAAAATAAGGTGGATGGTTGGTGACGGTGGAGGATTGATAATAATAAATAAATAAATGGTCACAGTCACACATATCTACTTGTATAAATACGTGGATATACTAGAGATAGAGAGGTCCATATCCACCAAGTGTAAATAAGTGTGAAGATGTTTAATTGTGCCTACTCTTTTTCAGTTGAGATTTCTCATTTCTTTGCTGAGCGGCTGAGCCTTTTATTATTTCTCATTAATCTCTGCAAACGCAATGAAAATGTTTTATACAAATCACTATGTTATATATATATATATATATATATATATAAATAATAATACAGTAAACCAAGTAAACTGAAATCAATTATGACAATGTTTCGGGGGAGATGATATTGAGTTTGACGGATAGACCATATTTGTTTTCCGTGCAACCAATATATTGTATTAGAGGTTAAATAGAGATTATTGGACCTTGAACCATAATTTATAAGGAATGTGAAAAATATCTCACATCAAAAGTTGCAAAAGACCTTGATGAGATTGAGTTTGACGGATAAACTATATTTGTTATTCGTGCAATAATTATATTGTATTAGGGATTGTATAGATGTTATTAAGCTATGAACCATAATTTATAAGGAATAAGAAATATCCCACATCAGAAATTGGAAAAGATTTCAAGTAATATATAAATGACTTTAGCCAATTCACTTATTGCCAATTGATTTTGAGTTGAAAACCCATAACAAACCCATATTTAACAAATTGTTGTTCGAAAATCGGCTTTCTATGACAAAAATGATCTTATCAATGTTACCCATCACAAAGAGGGCCACACATGTGACAAATTTGAAGCAAATCCATATTTTGACTACCAAGTAGTTTCGAAAGATAGGGGAAAAACGGCCATAACTCATAACGTAGGTTTGGGAGCAATTTACAAGGATTTGCATGCAGTTTATATGATTGATATTCCAATTTATTATATTCAAGTTTTCTTTGATGTGGAACTGATTTTACCTTCATGCCACAATAACACGTTTATGAGTGGGGCTTTCAAAGTGACGAAAAGAAGAGACAATTACATTTATATGCACTTTTACCACTTTGCATTACACAAATAGACACTTCTTGCTATCAAGGTACTTTCACGAGATGGAAAGACTCTTTTATCCTCTAGAGAGAAAAAACACAGTTTCATCCATACTCTCTCCTCTTCTTTCTCTCTCCATCCTCCGATGAAGCCCAATGTTGGAGTCGAAGTCATCTTAAGCGTTTGGGATAAAATCTATCTTCACCCCAACAAAATCTATATTCAGCTGCGAATCTCATCGTCATCGTCATCCCCTGAAGAACCCTATTTCGTTTCTATTTCCAATCCAATACAATCCAAATTTGATTTGATTCCTTTCATTGTGGGATTTGAAGAGATGTAATCAGGAAAGATAGTAATCCGAAGAGACGTAATCCGGAAGGAGGAGAGGAGTATCTTTTCAAGATAGTGATAATCGGACACTCGGTGGTCGGGAAATCGAACCTTCCCTCTCAGTACGCCCGGAACGAGTTCAACGCCCATTCGAAAACCACGATTGGCGTCGAGTTCCAGACACAGAGCATGGAAATCGAAGGCAAAGAGGTCAAAGCTCAGATTTGGGATACTTCTGGTTAGAAACACTTTCGTGTTGTCACCTCCGCTTATTACCGTGGCACAGTCGAAGCCCTCGTCGTCTACGACATTACCCGTCGCTCCGCCTTTGAGGGCGTCGGCCGTTGGCTATATGAGCTCACGAGTAAGTCTGTCGCTATAAATTAATTTGTTTTTGTTGTTTCTTTGTGGTTGATTTCAAGTTTAACAAATCAATTTTTTGGAATTTGTTTGGCTATTCCGCGAATCTCTCTGAATTGAAATGTGATCGATTAAGCTAAGGCCATACTCAATATAGTGTAAGGATTGTCTTTAGCAGATTAGGTCCTACAATTGACTGAAATTTGAAAACGCAAAGCTGTATTTGGTAGACTTGTGGACTTTATGTCCCCAATTAAATTTGGTAGATTTGTGATCAGTTTGATTGATTAAGAATCTTACCATTAAATGGACCCTTAGATGAGATCTGGAGGTTTTATTGAGACTTCATTTCTTAGGTCGAAAGTAAAGTGTACAAGTCAAAAAGAGAGTCTTCGTTACTAACTCAAAATAGTGAAATTTTCCAATCTCATGATTCTTGTGGTAAATTTAGACAAGTTTTGGCACTTATTTCTGGAATTGACGAGCTAAGCTAGGACTCAACCATACATTTGCTTCTTGAATCTCTCTTTAGACGGTAGCTCGAAGAAAAATCCTTTGGATATATTAGGCACATAAGAACTTAAAGTATTAGGAGGAGAGATATATAGTAAATGGTTTCACTTTCTATGAGAAGTTGGTAACATAATGTCCACTATATTTTCTTAACTTCCTCTTGATTCTCATCAGTCATTAGGCAACCATAATCTCTCTCTATGTTCTTAGATTTCCCCTAAGTTTGTAATCAGGGTAAAGATTCATATGAATCTGTTCAATTGTGACTTGAATGTTGGTTTGATAGAAACTTTGTTGATTCATTTGTTTTTTTCGGCAGCACATTCGGATACAACGGTGGCGAGGATGCTGGTGGGAACAAATGTGACCTAGAAAGCATAAGAGCGGTGAGCGTGGAAGAAGGCAATAATATTGATAGTCACGCAAGGCTTCTTTTATCTAGCTAGGCACTAAAGTCAATTTTGTAACTTTTGTTTGATTCTTAAACCTGGTCAATCTTAAACATGGACGGTATGTGTGATTATATGTTAGATCTCATTAATCACACAACAAAAGAATCTGTTTGGTTTATGATTTTCTTACAAGGAGTCGTTGACTATGGAGCATGGACAGTATGCATGATTATGTGGACAAAGAGTCGTGGACTATGGAGCGTGGACAAATTATCGTGGATACAATGAATTGAAATTAGGGTGGATAATCTAATGTGGACAAATTATTGTGGATACATGGATACGATGAATTGAAATTTAGGGTGGACAATCTATTGTGGACAAATTATCGTGGATACGTGGATACGATGAATTGAAATTAGTTTTCAAAGACCAAACCCCACAAACACAAACACAATTGAAATAAGTTTACAAAGACTGTCCATCTCCAGGATGTCTTTGCCTTCTCTTCTTCAACTTTGTTTTCTTCTCTTTGAAGTCATCCACACGTAATTGTCCACAAACATCCATCCACCAATGTCTTCTTCGGTTACAACTCATCCATATGTAATTGTCCACAAACATCTGTCCACTAATAATTGTCTATTTCTGAGATGTCTCACCGGAAACCCAGTCACATGAAAGCAGTAAAGAAGCCACCAATTGATTTGATTTTGTTATCAGAAATCATAAATGCAATTCAGGTTAATAGCATTACTTCCAATGAAAATAAATCTTCAAATCACAAAACCCAACACAAAAATACATATATGAAGTATGAAATTGCAAATTTATATTGAAACTTTGTTGTCACTACACCGGGAGATTGATGCTTTTTTGAATATTGTATCATTTTATTTACTTGTATCGTGGAACATTTCTTCTTTGAATTCAAAGAATGCTTATATTACTTTCCAGATAATTTCTCATGGTTTTGTTTTTACTTTTCTAAAAGTATGAAATTGCATAAGGTTTGCATATTAGGATCTATATTGAAATAGTATAAGTATCTATAGAAACTAAGATGATTGTTGGATCTCACACACATTAAGACAAGAATTTTTGGTTTGGTTTTCTCAAAGTATGATTTTTGGGCAGTCAAGAACCAAACGCAGATTCCCTTCACAGTGTACACACATGATTTTCGACAAGAATCAAAAGATTCTGAATTTATAGGAAAACTAGATGAGGTTATTAATTTAGCTTGTCCACAATAGCTTGTCCACAATATTATTAATTTATCAGTTCTCCATGATACATTGTCAATACCAGACTTGTAAAACCTTATATGCTGGACAAATTCTACGTCGCCTTTCATCTGTTTCAGACCGACCCATCAGTTCAGGTTTTATGTGTTTATGGTTGTACTTCGGGTTATCATGTTTATCGTGTTAGTAGCATGTCCACGCTATCTTGTCCACGCTATCTAGTCCACGCTATCATGTCCACGTTATCTTGTCCACAATTTGTCGAAGGAGTAGGAGATATGAGAGCGTGGATATGAGATCGTGGATACGAGGGCGTGGATATGAGAGCGTGGATAAGAGATCGTTGATATGAGGGCGTCAAAGTGATCTAATGGATGTAGAGTGTGGTGAACAAGTTGTCAAAAGAGATGGAGATTGTGAAGGGAATATGAACGAAGGATAAGGAAATATATGAGACGGTGTTTGTAATTTGTTTATCTTTTACATTTTTGACTTGGAGATGCACAAAACCTTAAGATTTAGTACAATGGTTGTATTAAAAGGCTTTTCATATGTTTATTAATCATAGATGATTATTGGACCGAGAAACTGTTTTTGGACTGAGAAACTGTTTATTCATGGCTATCGTTTTGTTATCCAACTTGCATATTCTTAAGCTTCAATTGGAAGCTTTTACTCTCTAAAGTGTTGATTTTTCCACCGTATCGTATCCACTGTATCTTGTCCACCGAAAATTGTCCATCGTAGACAAAAGACACTGCATTATACAAATTGCGCGAACAAAGTATTGTGAAACGTTTCCAAAAAGCTCCAATACGTAATGAATTCAGAGCATCAAATGAATAAGAATCTAGTGAAAATAACCGTAGCATCGAATTAATTTGTATACATCAATCGATGAAGAGTTAAGAAATTTACTAAAGATAGAACATAATATTTTGTTCACGCAAATGAACATAATACTTTGTACCATTCCAAACTCTATACCATTCTAAAACCACGCCACACCATTCAGGATTGGTTACTATAAAGTGATTGTGTTAATTCCCTTCACATTTTCATCCAAAACCATTTATCCACACAACCTAATACATGTGTATGTAACTTGTTCACATTAACAAACATTCATCACATCTTTGTCCATTTAATACATGTCCATCTTCTGGAGATCTGCTACTGTTACACTCTCTGAAACATCTAAGCAATAACACGATACATGACTGTCCATCTCCAAGATGTCCATACTAACGTGGACACATTATCATGGATACAATGACCGTAAAATAAACATATCTATAATCTTGTAAACTCTCATGATTGTGCTTCATTCCTCAATCTTGTAAACTCCCATGAATCCCATAATCGTTATCTGCAAAAAAAAAAAAAAAAACACAACACCAGAATTAAAACACAAAGCCACAAAAACTTTAACCTCTATAATTTTAATGGCTATCCACGATTCGCTGTCCAAACTAATTTGTCCACACTAATTGCTAATCATTCGTCTATGCTTGTTATTCACATATATCCATCCACAATTACGACATCCACATACACTTGTCCATTCTTTTAAGTATCAGCGGTAGCTATTATCTAATTTCTAATCTCCCTAACCAACATTACCATTATAACTAATTTTTCCAAGCCGTAATTATGGATAAAAAGAAAGTCTTTATACAAAATTCTGTAAAAAGGCAAGTTATTTATAGCTATGCGGAGCTCCAAGACCAATTATGGTGAGTGTAAATCATATGGAAGAAGACTTACGATGTTCTATCATCTAAAGGATCCATTAGAGGATCACGAGAGGGAAGCTTTTGCTTGATCTGCCTCTGCTGCTGCACCCTGCTCTTGCTAGGCATGTCCTTTCTACTGAGCTTTCTCTCATCAAATTACACAAATTATCCAACTGGTGCATCACTTGATGTTGTCCACGTGAAATGCTCGATATCTGGTTGCACCAGAAACAATAACTCAGCGTATCAAAGCAATGTAATAAAAATCCAAATTCATAAACGAGAAAAATGTGAGCGTTACTTACCTCTTCCATTAATGGTGATGGGAGGATGATGAATGGGGCATTATGGAATTCATCAAACATCCATTCTCCAGACCATAAATTAAATACGAAGTAGGAGCTGACCCATTGCAGACTTCAGCTTGGAGTTTCACGCTCTGATGTGTTGGTGAGTTTTTGCTGCAGCTCAACTTTGAATTTAGCACTTCGATCCGGCTTGTGAATTCATCCATTCACTCATTGAGAGATGATATTTGTTCTGAAAGCTGAGTCATAAACCCCTAAAAATAGATCATAAACTAGAAGAAGTGCAATGTTTAGTTAAAACGACGACTTTAAAGTTGCCAAGAAGAAATGAAAGAGAACAAATTTGAACCTCGTTTGCTGGTGAGTCATGATTTCTTTCTTCGTACCTCCTATTGCTTGAAGAATAACCAGCAAGATTGGACAAATTCTTATCTATTTGGATTGAATACGACTGTGACATGCCTCTGTTATTCTCATATATTCATCCCCAAAGACTTGTCCATTCATTATATGTACATATAGACTTGTCCACAAAGCTGTGAGCCAATTTTAGGAAAATTTAAGACTGAGAGAGAGACTAACGTACCTTGAGAGAGATTGCAGTGCTATTTGGGCAAGTTGAACAGAGAAGATGGCCGTCTCGTAGCATTTCCTCAGGAACATCATCATTGAAGAAGACGAAGACCCAACATCATGATGGCCGATTTCACCATAACTCGAGAAATCTTTCAAAATTTTAGAATTTCAACACTGAAATCTAAAATCCACCAATCTCTAGATTATCTGAAATCCACCAATCTCTAGATTATCGAATCAATCCATCATCTTGAATCCAACATACATCATCCACTTCCCTGAATCCAATATACCTCATCCAATTAGTCAAGAAACCCAGCGAGATCGAACCACGAAACAGAACTGTGAGGAAAAAAAAAGAATCGACCGAGAAAGCTGAGAAGAGAGAGAATTGTAGAAAGAGGATAAACGAGGAGAAGGAATCGCCCGACGAATTAAACTTAAACAAGGTCCGTCGTTGCCGCTGCCCATAACTTTACACGCCTTACAACATTCCTCCGACGAATTAAACTTAAAATCGGTCCCCCACTTCACCGCCGGACCCAAAGCTTCATATTCTCGACTCCACGGCAACACTCGCCGCCATCTTCTGCCGCTGTTACACGGCCATGATCTTGCGAGTCTGCAAATCCGACCGCGGAATCGAGAACTAGATTTTCCCTTCGACCACCAATAAATTACTCCACGCGAAGGAGTTTCTGGGTTTCTGATTTTTGGAAGAAGAGGAGGAGGAAGAAGAAGAAAAAGAATTCGCGGTTTTCTTCGAAGGAGGAAGCAAAATTTTGCAGATTCCGTATCTTGAAACTTCTTCTTCGATCTGGAAAATTGTTTGTCGCCGGAATAACATTCACGAGAAGTATTTTCTCCGCCACAATAACACCGCCAGCAAATGAGTAAGTTACTATCGACAAACTAATTTTAATATGAGGGCATAATGAGTTTTACACAAACAAAAGAAGGGTAAGTAGTACCCCAATAGTTAGAAGTGTCATTTTTGTTATAAAATATGTAAAATGTGTCTATACAAGTAAATCACTCCGGAAAAAAAAGCATAAAAGCTGTAAGAGAATTTTACATTAAAAATAGCAGACTGTGACTTTAAAAAAAAAGAAAAAAAACCCATTTATTATGGATTTTAGGAGAAAAACATAAACTAGATCAAGAAAAATGTTCTGAACTGTGATTTTTGTAGGACCTATGAGTGATTTTAGGATAGTTAAAAACTTTTATTTATTTTAAAACCTGCTAAAGTTTGTCAGCCTTTGGTAAACTAAACACACATGGCTTTCGTTAAATATGGAAGTAAGGTAATTTAAACCACTAGTTTTAATATATCGATCGGTTGTATCCCTAGCTAAACGCAAACCACACTATAAATTCCAACCTGGCCATGTATAAAAGAACTAATATATTTTCATTATTTTTATAATATACAATGATTTGTAAAACATAACCCAAATCAAACCGGACAACATGAAAAACCAAAATTTCTACCTTTATTTCTTTAATTTTATATTAGCGTGTGAGATGGCTGAAGGAAAAAAAAAATATTTATCTTTAAATAGATAGATACATCTCATTTAGTTTCATTAAATAAGCAGATCGATAGATTTTTGAATATATTTTTTTTTTGTTCTTGATCTAAAACCCTAGTTTTCATATTAGCAATCACTGTAACTATTGATATAGTTACAAATTTGCTATGTTGTTTTGTCTACCCTGGAGAGTCAAATATAAGAAAGTACTGAAGCTGTATAAATTATAATGGGCTTTAAACCCGTGCATGCTAGCAGATATCTATAACTGATTGACGGGCCGGGCCACATATCTTTTGCTCTTTGGGTTGTCTAAATACATATGTAGGTAGTATTTATAAAAAAAAAATAAAAAAAATCCCATTGGTTTTTGTTTATATATTTCAAATACACCAAGTTTTGTGTGAAATACGATACCAAAGCATTTTCCCATATGTTCTCAATTTGGTCGAGTTCTCGTGGCATGTTAAGGGGAAAACGGCAATAAAAATATCTAACTATCCGATTTTTGTCAAAAATAGTACGAACTTTTCATTGAGCCAAAATAAACATGAATTATGTTGACCGAATAAATTTAGGTACGCGATTAGTCAACTTTAATAATTATGTAAGTGGCGTTAACAGCCGTTTAATATTGACGTTTAATGAAACATCGTCGCTTAATAAATAGAAAACCCGAATTTTAAACCCATATTTCAAATCCCTTATTCCCTATCTTTCTCTATCGCGACTTCTTCTCTTCAAATCCTTATCTCCATTGTCGATTATCCTTGAAATCATCATCACCATCATCGATTATCCTTAAAATCCTTAAAATCGTCATGCCTAGAAGGAATAAACTCATTCCACGTCGACGCAAAAAAAGAGAAGGTGTTATCGAAGATGAGAGTGATGGAGAAGCTCGTGAGGTTCCAGAAGATGAAGAGAGACACTACCTTATGCTTGTCTGATATAATCGTTATCTTTCTCCCATCATCTAGTCCTAAATTCACCTTGAGATGAGTCACAAACCGATCCCAATTAATACCTTCTCTTTTTTTGCGTCGATGTGGAATGAGTTTATTCCTTATGGGCATGAAGATTTAAAGTTCAAGGATATTCGACAATGGAGATAAAGATTTGAAGAGAAGAAGTCGTGACAGAGAAGGATAGAGAATTAGGGATTTGAAATTTGGGTTTAAGATTCGAGTTTTCTAATTATTAAACAATGATGTTTACTAAACGGATGTTAACGCCACTTACACAATTATTAAGGTCGACTAATCGCGTACCTAAATTAACCCGGTCAATATAAGTTCGTGTTTATTTTGGCTCAGTGAAAAGTTCGTACTTATTTTAGCAAAAATCGGATAGTTGGTTTTATGGCCGTTTTTCCATGTTAATGTAAGTGTTAGCATTTTTGTTAATAAACATTGAACAAATGAGCTTTAGCTCTAAATAAATTTCAAACGTTAATATGAAAATTATTCAATAACAAAATTAGTTAATGGATTACATGACTTATTAACTCGTTATTGTTATTGTTATCGGTATAAGTCTATGTAACTTGTTATTATCATTGTTCTCATGTTAACCTCACTATTAGTATTGGTGAATATTCTGTATAAATTACACGTTAATATAAATATTATCTATATATTTATTATCTTAACACGTTAATCCAACTATTATTCGGATATTTACTATGTTAGCACATTATAAATATCGAATATAATTGTTAGCATATTACAAGTATTCGATATTATTGTTAACACGTTATTGTTTTCATTAAACTAATATACATAAATAAATAAATAAATTCAAGATTTTAATATTAATTTTGATATTTTATATGATATTAAAATTGGGTTAACGCGATAAACATAAATTTATCGCGTTACCATATTAGTTAGCATGTCAACTAAATAATTAACGAGATAGTATCCAAATGTTAACTTGTTATCCAAATGTTAACATGTTATCGTTATCATTCTATGTAACATGTTAGTATAATTGTTACCATGTTAATTCATTATCATGTTAATCAAATAGTTAACCACTAAAATCACAAACTATTTATGATTTCCAGAGTGAACAGTGTACGTCAACAACAGATGAACAGTTACACCAGCGGTTGATGAACAATTTTACCGATATACTAATGTCGAAAAAAGTATTTTCAGCATAATGACATTTATGTAATTAAATTAAATAAGAAGGATATTAATGGTTTTAATTTTTTTTTCTTCCCTTTGCTACTTTCTTAATTTTTAAATTATCATTGCGATAAACCTAATAAACTGGTCAATCATGTATTTTGACCTCATTCATTCTATATTAATTATACATGCAACAAATAATATGAAAAAGAATGAATATTGTCTTGCAGGCGGTCATAGACCAAATAATATGTTGTGAAACGATGTCGTATGAGCTTTAACGGAGTAAACGAATCACACGTAGCGGATGGTCCAAAAAGACGCAAGGAGGAAAAACGGTATCGTATTCGCTTCGCTTCTGTATATATTTTCTGCAAAAGCCCCTTTTTCTACCTTCTCCTCCGTTTGCTTATTTCTTATTCCCAACTCGATTCGATTTAGGGTTTCCTAATCGAACCTCCTTGCTCCCTCTCGATTCCGATCTCATAATCCCTCTATTAATTTCGAATTTGCATCTTGCTTTTTCACTAGCTGTGGAGGTGATTTCTCCGTCGACGATTCCGCTGGCCAATTAGGGTTTTCGATCGGTTCTTTTCGTTTTTTGTTGGACTTGAGATGCGAGCGAGTGTCCGATCAGAATCTCTCTGATCGAGCAAATCCCACACTCGGGGTTTCTTCCTTTGTATGGAAACTCGGAGCCGCAAGCGGGCGGAGGCGACCTCAACTGCCCCATCTTCTTCTTCTTCCTCACCTCCTCCCTCAGGTCCCACCACCCGTAGCAAACGGGCTCGCCTTTCGTCTTCCTCTTCCTCCTCTGTCACCACCCGCTCTCGTTCTTCCCGCTCCGCCGCTACTGCTGCTGCTCCCATGGACACCTCTACCGAGTCTTCTGGATTTCGCCGAGGCGGACGAGGTAACAGAGGAAACAACGACAACACTAATTCTGACAAGGGTAAGGAGAAGGAGCATGACGTTAGGATTAGGGACAGAGAGAGAGAAAGAGACAGGGCCAGAGAACAGCTCAACATCGATGCTGCTGCTGCTGCCGCCGCCGCCGCTGACGAGGATGACGACAATGACAGTGAGGATGGCAACGGGGGATTCATGCATCCCAACATGAGCTCCGCCAGCAGTGCTTTACAAGGTTTGCTGAGGAAGCTTGGAGCTGGATTGGATGACTTGCTTCCTTCCTCCGGTATCGGCGGCTCAGCTTCTTCTTCCCATTTAAATGGGAGGATGAAGAAGATACTCTCTGGCTTGCGCTCCGAAGGTGAAGAGGGAAAGCAGGTCGAGGCTTTAACCCAGCTCTGCGAGATGTTATCCATTGGGACCGAAGACTCATTAAGCACCTTCTCTGTTGATTCCTTCGTCCCAGTTCTCGTGGGTCTACTAAACCATGAAAGCAATCCCGACATAATGCTTCTTGCCGCCAGGGCTCTTACCCATCTATGTGACGTCTTGCCGTCTTCTTGTGCTGCCGTTGTACATTACGGGGCTGTTTCATGCTTTGTGGCCAGATTGCTAACCATTGAATACATGGACTTGGCCGAGCAGGTTGGCTATCCCATCAAAACTTGAGATTTTTTGTTGATTTTTTTTTTAATGTTTTTTTAATCTAAAATCTGGAATGATAAATGTTGTCAATCCTCGATGGTTTATGCTGCTTTTGCTAAAACTGAGAATCACTTTGAATTAGAACTCAGACAGTTGCTACACATATCCAGTGTTTTATTTTGCTCACGGATAAAAACCTTGAAATTTGACTTGTATTGTAAATGTGTTTTACAACAGTCTCTGCAAGCTCTCAAAAAGATATCTCAGGAGCACCCAACTGCCTGTTTGCGAGCTGGCGCTCTTATGGCAGTGCTCTCATATCTGGATTTCTTCTCCACTGGAGTCCAGGTGGGTAAATTTGTAACCTCTCTTTTATGCTTTACATACACGTGTATCTAATGGTGCACATATTGCTTGCCTTCTTGTAGCGTGTAGCGCTATCTACTGCTGCAAATATGTGCAAAAAATTGCCTTCTGATGCATCTGATTATGTTATGGAAGCTGTACCATTACTGACAAACCTACTTCAGTATCATGATTCGAAGGTAATTGACCTTCTTTTTGTTATATTATGGTACTCTCGTGTTCCGCTCTTGCCCCAGTTTCCTCCATAATTTGTTCGTATGGTGGCAGGTTTTGGAATATGCTTCTATATGTCTGACTCGGATTGCTGAAGCATTTGCATCGCACCCTGAGAAATTAGATGAATTATGCAACCATGGCCTGGTGACTCAAGCTGCGTCTCTCATTTCCACTAGCAATTCAGGAGGTGGACAAGCATCTCTCGGTGTTTCAACATACACGGTATGAGTAAATTCTTTTGTGTTTTCTATTTATCTTTATTCACAAGATGACATTCTCACCATATTGTGCACAGGGGTTAATCCGATTACTTTCCACCTGTGCGAGCGGGTCACCTCTTGGATTCAGGACATTACTTCTTCTCGGTATTAGTAGCATTCTTAAAGATATACTGTCGGGTTCTGGTGTCTCTGCTAATGCATCTGTATCCCCAGCACTGAGTAGGCCTGCAGATCAGGTACTGATAATTTGTTTTTGTTCAATACCTGATTAAATAGTACTAGCTTTTATATAAGTGGTATAAAGTGAGATGGATAGGGGAAACACCTACAAATCGATCACTTGGAGTTGGGATAAATTCTCTATTTAAGCTTTAGTTTCCTAATTTTATTTGTTTGCCGTATTTTGCTTAGGTGTTTTTATAGTGGAGAGATCATAATCTATGTACAGGTATTTTGAGCTTTATTTATGTTGGAGCAGATGGCTCGATTTTCCTATGCTTGTTTTCTGGTCTTATGTTAGAGGTGGTATAGAGTGAAGCGCTTCATCAATGTGCTTTGTCTGGTTTACTTGGTTTCTAGCCCTTGGTTCGCTAATTCTTGAATTTATTCTTGTTTTCAGAAATGTTGAATTATAACTTTTGTTTTGTATCTTAGATTTTTGAGATAGTCAACCTAGCGAATGAGCTCCTCCCTCCATTGCCAGAAGGAGTTATCTCCCTTCCTACTAGCACAAACACTTTGGTGAAAGGTTCAGGCCAAAAGAAATCTTCTCCAAGTACTTCGCGAAAACAAGAAGATGCTCTAAAAGTCTCACCTAGAGAAAAATTACTTGGTGATCAACCTGAACTTCTGCAGCAATTTGGATTAGATCTTCTTCCAGTTTTAGTGCAGGTAATTTTATTCTTGCATGTGCTACAAAATAATGTTCATACTACCTTTATGTCTAACTATCCTTGCTTTCTTTCCAACAGATTTATGGTTCTAGTGTCAATGGTACTATTCGCCATAAATGTCTCTCAGTTATCGGAAAGCTGATGTATTTCAGCACTTCAGATATGATTCAATTACTAATTGGTGACACAAATATATCGAGGTATGCTGTTTATGATTAATATTATGTTTGACATGACAGTGGGTGCAACTTCTTACATTTTTTTCCTATGAAGCTTTTTGGCTGGTGTCTTGGCATGGAAAGATCCTCAAGTCTTGGTTCCTGCTCTACAAGTTGCAGAAATTCTGATGGAAAAGCTTCCTGAAACATTCTCGAAAGTGTTTGTGAGGGAAGGGGTGGTTCATGCTGTAGATCAACTTGTCTTGGTTGGTAAACCTATTTCTCATGCTTCACCTACTGATAAGGAAAATGATTGTGTGCCTGGATCTGCACGATCTAGGCGTTATAGACGGCGAACTAGTAATCCCAGTTCTGATGGAAATCAGTCGGACGAGCTAAAGAATTCTGCGTCCGTTAACATAGGTGCAAACCATAATTCCCTGGATACTCCTACAGCTAGCTTCATGCTAAAGGAAACAGTTAGCTCCTCTGCCAAAGCATTCAAAGACAAGCACTTCCCGTCTGACGGTGGGGCTCTTGATGTTGGAGTTACAGATGATCTCTTACATCTGAAGAATCTTTGCACGAAGCTAACTTCTAGTATAGATGATAATAAAGCGAAAGGAAAAGGAAAATCTAAAGCCTCTGGGCCATGCCTTGGCGATTTTTCTGCTAGCAAGGAAGAATACTTGACTGGTGTCATATCTGAGATACTTGGCGAGCTAAGCAAAGGGGATGGCGTCTCAACTTTTGAGTTTATTGGCAGTGGTGTGGTTGCAGCATTGCTTAACTATTTTTCTTGTGGATACTTTTCCAAAGAGAAGATCTCCGAGTTTAATTTGCCCAAACTTCGCCAGGATGGGCTCAGAAGGTTCAAAGCTTTTCTAGAAGTCGCACTTCCTTCTGATGGTAATGAGGGAAAGATCCCTCATATGACAGTTTTGATTCAGAAACTTCAAGATGCTTTATCTTCACTGGAACGCTTTCCCGTCGTCCTTAGCCATCCCTCAAGGTCACTAAGTGGAAGTGCTCGTCTCTCATCTGGATTGAGTGCTTTGGCACATCCTTTAAAGTTGCGATTATGCCGTGCACCTGGAGAGAAGACACTACGTGATTACTCCTCCAATATTGTTCTTATAGATCCATTGGCAAGCATAGCAGCGGTGGAGGAATTTCTCTGGCCCCGAGTTCAACGCAGTGAATCTGGTATGAAGCCAGCAGCGCCTGCTGGAAATACAGAGCCAGGCACGTTACCTAGCGGTGCTGGTGTTTCATCACCATCCTCTTCAACTCCAGCTTCCACCACTCGTCGTCATTCTTCTAGATCTAGATCAGCAATTAGCATAGGTGATACCTCAAAGAAAGAACCTGTGCATGAGAAAGGTACCAGCTCATCGAAAGGAAAAGGTAAAGGTGTTATGAAGCCCGTTCAGGCGGATAAAGGGCCTCAAACAAGGAGCAGTGCTCAAAGGAGAGCTGTTCTTGACAAAGATACACAAATGAAACCAGCTAGCGGAGACTCCAGCTCTGAGGTATGTTATTGTACAAAGTTTTGGATTCCATGGTTATTTAATTGTGTTACATCATATGATGTTTGTGGCCTTATCTGCTTATGCAGCACTATCGTACTTTTATGCCTTGCAGGATGAGGAATTGGAAATATCCCCTGTCGACATTGATGATGCCTTGGTGATTGAAGAGGATGACATTTCTGATGACGAAGATGATGATAATGAAGATGTAAGTATTGCTTTATTTTTGTAACCAGTATGTACATTACACCTGGCAGTTATTTCTCTTGCTAAAACACGAAAGATACTACATTTGGCAGTAATGGTTGCCAGCTTCCATATTTTTGAATTAGATTGCCTTGTTGAGCCGAACTCATTTGGAACCTTTCCATTTAGAATTACTAGCTTTATACCACTAATTCTCATATTTATCTAGCTGATATCGATATTACTTTGTAGCTTACATGTGTTCTTAATTTCTATAATAACTTCACAATCATATATACACATCCATTTCCAGGTGTTGGATGACAGTCTTCCCATGTGCACACCTGATAAAGTGCATGATGTAAAATTGGGGGACGCAGTGGATGATGACGGTGCTCGTCTGGCAACAAGCGGCCGACAGATGAATCCAGCTTCGGGAGGCACTAGTGGAGCAGCAGCAGCAAGGGGATCTGATTCTACTGATGCTGGCATTGGAAATACTTACGGTTCTAGGGGTGCACTCTCCTTTGCTGCTGCGGCGATGGCTGGGCTTGGAGCTGCCAGTGGTAGAGGTATCAGGGGAAGTAGAGACCTGCATGGGCGTACCCTACATCGAAGTTCCGATGAGCCCTCTAAGTTGATATTTACTGCAGGAGGAAAGCAACTTAGTAGGCATTTGACGATATATCAGGCTGTGCAGCGACAACTTATGCTAGACGAAGATGATGATGACAGGTTCGGTGGCAGCGATTTCATCTCAAGTGATGGAAGCAGAGTCAATGATATTTACACCATCATGTACCAGAGGCCTGACAGCCAAGCAAATAGGTTGTCTGTTGGTGGAGTAAGTTCTACCACACCATCGAAATCCACAAAATCTGCTACTACCAATTCTAGCGTAGAATCTCAGTCATATAGGGCATCTCTTTTGGATAGTATCTTACAAGGGGAACTTCCGTGTGACCTTGAGAAGTCAAACTCTACATATAATGTTCTGGCGCTGTTGCGTGTATTAGAGGGTTTAAATCAGCTTGGCCCTCGGTTAATAGCCCAAACTGTTTCTGATCGTTTCGTAGAGGGTAAAATTACTAGTCTAGATGATCTGAATACAACTGCTGCTAAGGTTTCTCATGAAGAATTCATCAATAGCAAACTTACACCCAAATTAGCTCGACAGATCCAGGATGCGCTTGCTTTGTGCAGTGGAAGTCTTCCCTCTTGGTGCTACCAGTTGACTAGAGCATGCCCGTTTTTGTTTCCGTTTCAGACCCGGAGACAGTATTTCTATTCAACTGCTTTTGGGTTGTCCCGTGCATTGAATCGCTTGCAGCAGCAGCAAGGAGCTGACGGCAGTGGGTCTTCAAATGAACGAGAGATGAGAATAGGGAGATTGCAGCGCCAGAAAGTCCGTGTATCCCGAAATAGAATATTAGATTCTGCTGCGAAAGTTATGGAGATGTATTCTAGCCAAAAAGCTGTGCTTGAAGTAGAATATTTTGGTGAAGTTGGTACTGGTCTAGGCCCTACACTTGAGTTTTACACACTCCTAAGCCATGATCTTCAAAAGGTTGGACTTGGGATGTGGAGATCAAATTCTGGTGACAAGGTATCTATGCAAATTGATAAAGATGAGACTGAAGATGGGAAATCATCTGCAGCTAGGGACAGAGATATAGTTCAGGCACCACTTGGGTTATTTCCTCGACCTTGGCCCTCAACAGCTGACGTATCTGAAGGTAGTCGGTTACATAAAGTCATTGAATATTTCCGGCTTTTGGGGCGTGTGATGGCAAAAGCACTTCAAGATGGACGGCTATTGGACGTCCCATTGAGTACAGCGTTTTATAAGCTTATTCTTGGTCAAGTGAGTTTTTTTACTATCAGTAATTTTTTTTGTTTAGTTAAGAGTGAAATTGTAGTTTCTACTTTTTCACTTTTGTTATTAATTTCATCCTCATTCTTTCTCTCACTTAAGCAGGAGCTTGATTTGCATGATATTATATTATTTGATGCTGAACTCGGCAAGACTTTGCAAGAGCTTCATGTTCTTGTTGGCCGCAAGCACTATCTGGAGGCAGTAGGTGGTGACAATTGCAGCGCGATTTCTGATTTATGTTTACGTGGATCCCGTATAGAAGATCTCTGCTTGGACTTCACGCTACCTGGCTATCCCGAATACATTCTGAGACCAGGAGATGAAATTGTACTGTCTTATAGCTTACATCCCACGTTTTACTATTCTTTTAGTCTGTCCATGGTTGCTGATGCCGTGCTCTTCTGTAACAGGTTGATATGAATAGTCTTGAGGAGTATATATCCCTGGTCGTTGATGCTACTGTCAAGAGAGGAGTTGCCCGGCAGATTGATGCCTTTAGATCTGGATTCAATCAGGTTAGCAGTTTCGCAGAGACTCTGCTATGTCTCTCTCTTTTCTTGTTGTCTTTTAAATAATATATAGAAAGAGTGGTTTCTGTTGAGTTGAGACTTCTGTTGCCTTTGTTATAGGCTTGACCTCAAACTTTTGCCTGCATTTTTATCCTTACAAAACCTCTTTGTTAATGCACATAATTCTCAGGTGTTTGACATAACATCTCTACAAATATTCACCCCTTCTGAGCTGGACTACTTGCTGTGTGGTCGTAGAGAGTTGTGGGAGGTGATTTTTTCAACTTTTTAGTTTCCCACACCCAGGAGACGTGATTCCATTAGATATAATTTCATTTCTAAAACCGTCTTTTCTTGCAGGCGGAGACTCTTGCTGAACATATTAAGTTTGATCACGGCTATACTGCCAAAAGTCCGGCAATCGTTAATGTATGTTGTTAACCATTTCTCTTTACAATCAGCTTTTGCTTCTGTACTGTTGATTCCTTTCTGACCCTGGTTTTCACGCTCACTGTAGTTATTGGAGATCATGGGGGAGCTTACAGCGGATCAACAGAGGGCTTTCTGCCAATTTGTAACTGGAGCTCCTAGGCTTCCTCCTGGTGGCTTAGCTGTTCTGAACCCAAAGCTGACGATTGTGAGAAAGGTAAGAAATCTTAACTTAATATATTCGGTTGTGAAGGGTCATTTTTGTAATTCAGACAGACATCAAGCATATATCAGAATGCATCTATCTTATCTATGCGTGGTCTATCATGGGCTTTTGCTCTTCTTTTTTTCACGAGCAGACACACATTGTGGTGCTTTTCAGATGAATTAGCTCTTGCTTTCGTGTAGTTGTTTTATGTAATGGTTTTCTATGGGATTTTAAAACTGCTGTGTCTTTTGGCTGGTGCAGCACTCATCAACCTCAAGTGCGGCAGCCAACGGAGCAGGGGCTTTGGAGACGGCAGACGATGATCTTCCCAGTGTAATGACTTGCGCCAACTATCTGAAGCTCCCTCCTTATTCTACAAAGGTGAGTCATGTCACTTTTGTCTTTTTAGTCCATGTGTTCTGTAGTTGCTGTTTGTAAGCCTGAGGAGTTGTACCTGAAACAGGAAATCATGTACAAGAAACTGCTCTATGCCATCAACGAAGGGCAAGGATCGTTCGACCTGTCATAAGCATCTCTGTCATAAACCAAGCCTCTCTCTCTCTCTCTCTCTGTACATTTACATCGGAAGACTCTGATTTTGATTTTCGGGTTTTAATGATCGGAAGACGAAGATGCCCCGAAAGCCAGGTGGTGACTGTTCTCTTGAATCCTCTCTTCTCTCTCCCAGAGACTCTTGTAATGGAGGATATACAGAATGTGTTGTCTGAAGCTTCTTTGGCTGTTTTCCTCAGTGTCTCTGCAGAAAGAAAGCTATTATTGTGTTGTAGATAAAGAAACGTAAGTTCCCTTTTTAGATTTCATTTGGTCGGTCCCAAAACTATGGAAAAAGTTGGATTCCGTACCAGCAAAAAAAACTAGAATATGGACGGCACTTTTAAATGTTATTTATTATTAAACGATGAGTTATAAAAGTTAGCTTCAATATTTTGCATTGTGCCTCTTCTCATGCATTTTTGGAGTCAATATGGGGATAACATAATTCCCATATTCATTGGCTCCAAATTCGCTGCCCATTGTAGATCTCTCTCCCCATTCTCCTTATAAGCTAGCTGCACCGCGTTGTACTCCTTCTCTGTCTGCCATTTTATATATATATATGTCCTTAGAGTTAAGAGATTTCATTGTTTGCTTTATCTATACTATTAAAATATATATACTTTTTGTTTGGAAAAAACTCATATAAAGCTATAATTTTGCAAACAGATTTTTTAAAAAATAATCTATATGATATCTTTTTTGTTAGATATAGACATTTTAATTAATTATAAAATTTGTAAATAGCATTTAATCTCTAATTAATTGATTAAATTATTTAAAATATAATAACATTAATCCATGATTATAGAGGTTAAATGTAAATTTTATGTGATTTCCTTGGTATCTAAGAGGAGATTTTAATCTGAATTTAAAAATTTAAGTGACCTCCAAATTACATTTATGTTTAGTTTAATCTGGCTATTTAATTGAACTATAATTAGACCAAATGATATATATTTTATTATTAAAAACATTTTAATTTGATAAAATTTTAAATATCCAAAATTAGTAAATATTTATATTATACAGTAAGGTGGGATGGGTTAGTGTTATGTTTTTATAATTGCGGTCTTTTGTGGGTTGATTTGTAAAAAAATTGCAAGATAGCAGGCTGATTCTATGCAGATTAAAAAGCGGGTTAGCCCATTTTAACACTCATAAATATATAATAATTTTTGAAATTTGATTTTGATAAAATAATAAATAATTAATTCTATGATAATCTAAATTCACATAATAACAAAGTATACAATTACGATTACATCGATATATACTTAACTCACTCATACTCATATTCTACTAATATCTACTATATAATAATATCATATAACTTTTATAACAATTTATTTCTTTGTCATTTAAGTTTGCTATCATTTAAGTTTGCAAAAATCATATAATCATAAAAAAATTTATTAAAATTTAAGTTACCATTTCGTTAGTGTTTGTTCAATATAAATTTCACAAAATAATATATAAAAATTATTGTCCCACACATTGTGCGGATTAAGTTCTAGATTTCTCATAGCACAAGTTATAAATGTGGCATAAACATCAAAACACATATTGCACAACAAATTAACAGAATACTATACTCTCACTAAAAACTTAAGAATTAACAATTCAACAGAGCAAGCAAAGAAAAAGAAAGAAGAAAATATTACAATCATAAGAGTGTTATGAGTACAGAGACAACCAAAACAAGAAACCTACCATATGGTATTAATATACAAACAAGAAAAACAACAGACACGCACAAGTAAATAATCAATGCATAAGAAATTGAAACGGTGCATATAAGACAAATCACATGACCACACAAGCCGCTGGATTCTCATCGCTAAAAGCAGTAGTGTAGCGGACCTCGGTGGAGCTAGCACGAGCCAGCTGCGACACTCCAGGGTCATCCGCTCTTCGCACATAACCCGACGGTGCCTTCTTGTCGTAGACTCCGGCGGCGTAAGGATGAGCCACCACGTCGTAGGGCACATACGGCCAGAGCTCGACCTTCTTGCCTGTCTTGTGAGCCATTCGAGCCACAACCTTGTTGGGATCGACGTAGCCGACAACCGTGACTTTGTGGGCTTTGGGCTCCAAAGAGACAGACGACACACCCTTCATTCCTTCCACCGACCGCCGCACTTTCCGCTCGCAGCCTTCGCAGTCCATCTTCACTTTGATCTCTACCGTCTATTCTCAAAATCACGAGGATGAGGCGATGAACAAAAGGACAAAAACAATGTTACTACTTTTAAAATATCCAAGAAAAAAAGCAAATGTCTCTGAGATAATCATCATGACTAGTGAGTTAAATTAACCCCGAAATTACGTTTATTTGTTCATTCTTTTTCAAAAAAAATAGTACTAGTAATTAATTACAGATACCGACAGCGAATACTAATCCCGGTGTAAATCTAACAGATGGCTGCAACTGGTTTCCCAGATTAAAACGAATCTATTTGGTCGGCGTTAGCAACATTATTATAACTCAAATCAAAAATAAAATCCCAATTTTTCTTTTCCCCTCCATAGTTCTTGTACTTATATGTAAAACAAATCTACTATATGTAACGATGATTGTATTACTATTTAGAAAATGAAAAAAATAAAATAAATGTTAGAAGCAAAAGATTGGTCAAGGTTACATATGTATATGCAAGTAATTCACGAGATCCCTAGTCCAAGTAACGGTCACATCTCACTCAAAGTTTCTATACTAAGAGTCGTCACTTTCCAACGAATCTTCTTTTGTTTTTTTTGGCGAAACCAAAGATCTAAAATTCTCAGCTAAATCTGCATAGGGTTGTCAGAAGAAAAAGAAAGGTGGGAGGGTTTACCTGCAACTGTCTGCGCTTTTTAATCTTGTGTCCATGAGAGCAATCAAACAGTTCAGAGACATGATCAAGAACACCCATCTATATTCCTTGGTTTTAATTCCCGAAAATAGAAAAACCTGAGAGAAATCGAAGATCCCAGAAGAATAAAAAAAAAGGAAACCTTCAGGAGAAGGAGAGTGTGAAATATGTTAAAGAGGGAAAGGGAAAGTGAAGAGAAGTAAATGATGATTAAAAGGAAATGAATACGGATGATGGGTCACCTTTCTCTCCTGGTCCCACCAGTTTCCTAGTCTTCTCTTCGTCGTTAGATTCACTGCTGCTTTGCTTTTTTTTTCTACTTTTAAAAACATTTCATGTATGGGAAACAGAGTTAATGTTTTTTGGATGCCGACCTTGACCAGTCTTTTTTGGTCTCACTCGAAACTTGGGCCTCTAATGGATCGTTTATGAGGCCCACATTGTTTTGTTCTTTTAACCATTTTTACAATTTTGCCACAAGAAAAAATATTCAACGACTTGGTTATTCTAAACTTGGAATACAAAGTATAACTATCTGAACCATGAGATTCAAATACTAATCCCAAATTGCACCAACATGTTGAACGTGGATTTCAATTTGGCATTTTACACCCTTTCTCTGAGTATATCATAAAGATAATTAGGAAGAAATGTAGTGCGAATCATTCTAAGTCCCCTGATATCGATCATGCTAGCTTTTCATTTTTGGGATTTGGTATTCTAATGTTTTCAAAGAATACCAGCAAAATCTCTCTTTCACCACATTTTGTACTGATCTAGCATTCAGAGAAATTAGTCTGATGTGTTTGGTCTTTTTTTTGTTTTTAATCTGAAATCTGAGGAATTTGACGGGACATTGATCTTTCATGGAAATCCAGTGATTGGACGAATATCAACTATCGACCTTGATAAGGATCATGAGGTGAGAATACAAATTTTTAAAATAGTTTTAATTTTCATAAATCACTTTGGGATGGTTAAATCTCCATTATTGTTCAAAACCAACTAATAGCTATTATATTGAATATATATAGAGAGGATATTAGAAAAAGAAACCCCATCGGGCCATCGTGTTTGCTTCAGAGAAGAGGCGCATCTGATTCCGATTTGAACAACTCACTCTTCTTCTTCGCTAATCTCTCCCTCTCTCTATTACTCCAAAGTTTTTCTACTTGAATTTGCTTCTTTTTAATCTTTCCAATTCTCCCGTCTTTACGTCTGCAAATCGATTCGACCTTCTGGTGTGGAGAAAGGGGTTCCTGTCTGTATGCAGTTTCCTTGTTGAGTTCTCATAAAGTCTGTTCCTTTTTCTTTTTTTTTGGGTCCTCTTCTCTCGCCTAGGTGCATTGTTCGTTGGTGAGATCTTGTTTTTTTTTCTGGGGAATATATATTGCAAAAGTGAAGTCTCTTATGGCTAGCAAAGCGAATCAGAGACCGGCGAAGCTTTCAGTCTACCTTTACATTCCCAATATCGTTGGTGGGTTTTTGCTTTCTGTTTATTGATGCCATCTTCTTTTTTTTTGAGATGGAAGGATTAGGGTTTTTGATGTTAGTGCTACCTGCAAAAATGGCAGGGTACATGAGAGTTCTCTTGAACTGCATTGCCTTTGCTGTGTGCTTCACAAACAAGACCCTCTTCTCGCTCTTGTACTTTTTCAGGTGAGCAAATCCTCCCTGTGCTACCACTATCATCTTCTTCTTCTTGTCTCATCTTGTGTGTTTAATATGGTATCATCACAGTTTTTGTTGTGATGCTGTCGATGGATGGTGCGCTCGTAAATTCAACCAAGGTGCTTTTATCATATTCACCATCTCATTTTCATCTTCATCTTCAACCAAATCTTATTTGTTTTAGTTTGCTCATAAGATCCTGACTTTGATCTATAGTGGGACTTGATGTTACTAGTTTTGAGTTTCTATGTACTAGGATATTGTAGTAATTGAACAACATATTTCGAGCCCATACTCAGCCTAATGCTGTTCTATAGTATCAAGAACGCTAGAGCTTGATAGTGACACACATATCCTCTCTTCTTCCCCTTTCAGTCTCTACATTTGGAGCTGTTCTGGACATGGTTACAGACAGGTTAATCTTCTGCTACATATACAACTTGCTTTTCTCCGTTTAATAATATATAACATCTTGATCTTCGTTTTTGGGGTCTGCGCGTGGTTACAGAGTCAGCACAGCCTGTCTTCTCGTGATTCTATCCCAAATATACAGGTGAGAATGTTCTCTACTTCTTTCCGCTGATGGACTTGGCTGATTTTATATTTAATCAACGTTTAACATAGTCTTGAACTTACACAACTATAAACAGGCCTAGCTTGGTTTTCCTGTCACTGCTGGCCTTAGATATCGCTAGTCACTGGCTGCAAATGTACAGGTACTCTTTGTTGCAACTTGAATTCATCTTCTACATTGTAATATATAGATTTTGTTCATAGCAAAGCCAGGAAAAATTAATACTCGAGTCACAGTACATTTCTATCAGGGAAGACCAGCCATAAGGATGTGAAAGATAGCACGAGCTGGCTGTTTAGACTCTACTATGGAAACCGAATGTTCATGGGTTATTGCTGTGTTTCCTGCGAGGTAATTGCAGTTGATATCTGAAATAACTTTTTCGATGCAATATTTTTAAGAGATATTGAGACACTGAGTTTGGTCAAATGTCTACAGGTTCTTTATATAATCCTTCTTCTCATAGCAAAGAACCAAATGGAAAATCTGATGAACGTGAGCGTCTCTTCTCTTCCCCTTTAATCTCTATAGCTCGTCTTGTGCTGTAAAATCTCTCGGGTTCCAATCTTCAGGTGGTTGTTGAAGCACTGATGCAGTTGTCACCTCTGTCTTTGCTCTTGGCTTTGAGCATATTTGGTTGGTCGATCAAGCAGATCATCAATGTGATTCAGGTAATCAAGGCAGATCCACAACTAATCAGTCCCTCCAACTCCAATATAGCAGGCAGTTTCTGGTTCTAATCGTAATTTTGGGTTTGTTTGTGTGTCAGATGAAAACGGCTGCAGATGTTTGTGTCCTGTATGACATAGAGAAGCAGCATAAGCCCTGAGGTTTGTGGTCTCTTTGAATCGTGTTTTGATTAACTCTTTTGTTGTTTCATGTTGTGTACATATGGATGCATCTGGTTTAATGGTTGGATGTGTAGATAAAATCTTGTTTTCTCAGAGATGAAAGATATTTGACTATTTTTCTCAGAAGCACTTTGATGTTGTAAAACAAGAGCCCCCTAAATAAACACAAGAAATTCACAAAGATATTCAAACAGACAAATCAGCTTAGAAAATAAAGAAATTTAGATTCAAGAATTGAATCTAAAGGTGGAGAAGAACGGCTTCTCCTTGGAATTGATGGACCTTGGAGTGAAACAGCTCCAGATTCTTGTTCAATCTCGAACCTTTCATCTCTAGCTGCCCTAGTTTTCCGGCCACCACCGTCACCCTCTCTCGGCATTCTCTGATTTCCTTCTCCCTCTTCCCCAGCTCCTCCCTCATCTCCTCCATCTCTCCCTTCCCCGCCTTCGCTTCCCTTTCGAACACCTCTCTCTCCACCTTCGCCGCCTCGTACTCCCCGTAATACTCCACTGCCTCCCCCAGCTCCGCCATCGCCTTCTTCAGCCACGACACATCTATTCTCACCGACTCCATGTCTTTCACCACCGCTGCCATCTCCTCCACTCGCGTTTTCGTCAGATCCCTCAACACCGTCGATCTCAGCTCCATTACCACCGCCGCTAGGGATTCCAGGTAATACGACCTCGTCATCATAGCTTGGAGCTTCGAGGAGGCACCGATGTCGCCGTGCTTGTCGATGATCGCCTGTAGGGTTTCTCCCACGCTCTGCCTCACTCTATAATTCGCCACGGATACGTAAGCCTCGGAGGAGATCATTGATTGTTGACTCTCTTCCTTTGCATAGCCTCGCATTATGGCCATCTCCGGCACCGTGAAGCTCTGAGACTCGTCCGGCAGCTCCGGCGGCTCGTACTGCTTCTCTTGCGCATAGGCTTCTGCCGCAACGATCTGATACTTGTGGTGAACCGGCTGCACGCAGTCATATTCTATTTCAACAAATTGCAACAAACAATATTGAAAGAGATAGGATTTAACCAATCATACCGTGCTGTTGGCGGAACGAGTTGGGGTGGCAATTTCTGGATAGAGGTAGGTAGAGTAGTTATCGTCATCACTGGATGAATAGTATGCTGCTGCGCCTCCATGGACTGGGCTCGGAGGAGCGCTGTTCCGCGGCATTACATCGCCATCTGCCTCGTACAATTGCTCATTATCATGGTGTTCAGGCTGCACATTTAGAGACCATATTCTACATTTTGATTCTTTTTATCACTAGAAAGAAGCTTCAAGCAGAAACAGTGAGTTTTTTTTCCAGTACCGTTCTGTATGGTTGTGGTGGTGGCGAACGGCTTGCAGCTGGATGAAACGGGCTTGGTGGAGAGCTGTTTCGCGGTGTTACATCACCATCTCGCTCGTACAGGTCTTCAAATTGCTCATTATCAGGGTGGTTTCTACGGCGATCAGGCTGCAATTAGAGACTTTATGTCATGTATGCGGCTCATTGTGTACTCAAGAATGACGAACAAGACTTACAGTTCTGTATGGTGATGGAGAGCGGCTTCCGGCTGGATGAAATGGGCTCGCAGGAGCGCTGTTCTGAAACATGGTATTGGCCTCAGGCTCATACATTGCCTCGTAGTCGTCTGTATCATGGTCTCTGCGGCGATCAGGCTGAAACCAATCAAGCATTAGAAGCAATGCAGCTGAAGCGTTTAGTGATTGAACATGAATCAACAGAGCTTACCGTGTGGTATGGAGATGGAGAAGGGCTGTTGAATGGGTGAAATGGGCTCGCATTGCTTCGGGTATCTGCCTCATACATCCGATCGTGGTGTTCTCGACTATACTCGCTTGGCTTTCTACGCCGTTCAGGCTGCAATACAATTCAAGCCAATATCAGTATCAGGTAGCTAATAATAAGACAATGTCCCCGAACCATCAAAGACCGACTCTGTAACTTTGCTTTCTTCTGTTATAAACTCCAACTCAGAGACAGTCAAAAGTACCGTGCGGTTTCCAGATTGATGAAAGGGGCTCGAGGGAGCGTTGGTCTCTGGCTCATAACTCATCGCCTCCATTCTTTCTCTACCGTGGTCTCTACGACGCTCAGGCTGCAATTGAAAAAAAGGGCAAACTCAATATCATCTACAATCATATACGATGTTTTGGTCCAAAGAAACAAAACAGAAAACAGATGGAGTACCGTGCCGTATCCGTACACCGGAGGCCTAGGGTGGGAGTTGGGGACGCGTTCAGACGCCGGGTGTTTCCGGTATGTTGTTTGTTCATCGGAGATTGGGAAGTCGTACTCTGTTTTGCTGGAGAGATAAGATGGTGGCGGCGATCTACCGTGGGCGGGATGAGGAGGGCTCGCCGGATTGCTCTTGCTCGCACTTTTCTTCCCGAACAGTCCTGAAACCAGAAAATTGGTCAACGTTTGGATTCGCTTAGTAAACGGAGGTTGTCAAATAGGAAAAGACGGGACTTGATGAAAAGATCCTGAGCACCGGCCAGATTTAAACATTCCGGCGACTTTTTCCAGGGCAAAATACCTGATCTTTTTCCATCTTTCTTTCCTCTGCTCGAGCTGAAAAAATCCATTTCCGGTGAATGGGATCAACAAAATAATCTGTATGTAAAACGGAAAATTAGATGCCAGGCCAATGTTAACTTGTATAAAATTTTACAGTAGCTGGAATTTTGAAAGCAGGATTTGCCGGAGAGGGAGGAGGGAAAGAGAAAACACTTTTGGTTCGTTTCGTTTCGTTTCTTCGACGCGTGATATGTATACATACATGTATGGGTAGCAGCTACTTGTGGATGGATATATTTTTATTTTATTTTAAATAAAGCCTATTGTAGTCTTTGATAATTATTCATTTGACTTTGACTATTGCAAACAAACAATATCCCATCACATTATTTAATGGATGCTCATTGCCATTGGTCAGATCTAAATATACAGTTTTTTTTTTAACAAGTAGCAGCAAGCCCTGACTTGGTCAATGGTGGCTACCTTTTTGAAAATAACCCAACGAAATAGTCCGTTTTCTTTCTTTACGATTTAGTGAGCCTATAAATGGGCCCAAAATGTGTATCAATATCTTCATCACACAGAATGGGCCGAAAAGAGAGAGAGAGAGAGAGAGAGAGCTTTAATAGATTGAATAGAACATTTAAATTTAGGCTCAACATTTGTTTTTTTTGTGTAGAAGGGTGGTTCTCGACTTGTCTCATATGCTAAGAAAAAAGTTTCGCTCTAGAATGACCAACATTAGTTGTTGATAATGTTTTTTTTTTTTTTTTTTGGATTCGGACAGAAAAGAGCATGTTAATAATGTCTGCACAGATAAATGGTAGGAATTTACTGAATTTCTCAAAGATACCTATTTGTTAAAAGAAAAGAGTTAAAACATAAGATTTATTCTGAGAAATATTCTCAATTTCCTTTCTAATACATACATACAACGATACAAAGAGTCTCAGCCGAAGAAATAAGAGAGGCCCAAATATAGGAGAATTCATTAAGATCAAGCCCAACTTAGCCCAGCTACGATTGATCTCTACGAAAACGACACAGCGTCGGAATCTACCAAAACCAAAACATTCGTTTTTGTTATATCGGAGAAAGATGATCGTCTGCGTCGCCGTCGTCGGCCACCAGGTTTTTGTTCTCTTTGATTTGATCTCGATCCGATCAAGTAGGATCCTTTCTCACCTTGCGTGCTTTTGGATCCGAACAGAACAACCCGCTTTACATTCAGAGCTTCACGGAAGCTGACGATGCCCTTAAGCTTCACCACATCGTCCACTGCTCCCTCGATGTCATCGATGAGCGAGGTTCTTCCTCTTTTCTCTTCCTCCACTTTTTTCTCTTTGAATTCAGGGATTCCTAATTGATTTCTTTCAGTGAACAATCCGAAGAAGTCAGGTACAACATTGAACGAGGCTTTTCTTGGTCTGCTTTATCCAACACTAAACTACAAAGTGTAAGCAGAGATGGCTTTTCCTTTTATATTCAAACAAGTCCAAAACTCCCTCTCTAGTGTATTATCTCTCTCTCTCTTGTCTTCTCCTGTAGCTATGGTTACCTGACTAATACAAAAGTGAAGTTTATCATGGTCACAACTGATTTGGATGTCAGAGACACCGATGTGAGAAGTGTAAGTATCTGCTTTTGTTTTGCCATTTATACAGAGTTACCTTCTAAAATTCTATACAGTCACTTCTTGCTCTCAACAAGTTCTTTATTTATATCTTCTCCTTTGCGTTTCTCTACAGTTCTTCAGGAAGTTCCATGCCGCATACGTGGATGCCGTCTCAAACCCTTTCCACGTTCCTGGTAAAAAGATCACATCGAGAACCTTTGCAGATTCCGTAAGCAACATTGTTAGGTCATACACTTTTAACTGAGCCTATTTACTTGCTTTCTAGTTTGCATACGTTCATGTAAACCTTCTGTTATGCTTCATTGAACAGAACAGATGTCATTTCTTTTCTCATCACTTGTTAATATCGGAACTGAGTTTTCCCTTCAAAGTAAACGAGCTTTTCGTTGTTGTTTTTTTATTCACTACAGAACCTTGCCTTGCGGCTTTTATTCATCCTTTCTATTGAGAGTTTATATCTGGAAATAAGTAGATGCAAAAACATAATTAAAGATAATATCGAAGCAAAAGTGAAAACTGGTCTGCCGTTTATAGTTGATGAGAAGAAGCAAAAAACTTTTGACTAAGCTCTACCATCCTGCTTGCTCATTGAGAATCATGGGACAAGGCTTCCGCAGTCGAAATGAGACTTTTTCAGCAGCAACCGAGAAAGGAAAGACGACAAGAACTTGTCTCTGAACAGGTTCATCCACTTCCCTGTGCTCTGCTGTATGAAACCTACTGTATATGCCGTAGTTATAAGATCAATGCTTCTCCATTTCCTTTCTCCTGCATACTTCTTCAAACCTTCTTCAATCCTCTTATAGCTCTCGTCTTCATCTTCTGTTTCACCTTTCACATTCTTAGCTTTTATAGCTTCACCGAGACACCGAGCGAGGATAACTCCATCCTCCATGGCTGAGCAACCGCCTTGTCCGATATCAGGAGTCATTGGGTGAAGTGCATCCCCTGCAACGCATACGTTGTATTTTGTGATGTTTGCCCATAGGAGTTCCCATGGAGGTCGGTACTTCAGTGGAGACATCACCATGCTATCAAGATCGGTGGTCTCCACGACACTCTTAATGTTTTCAGGTAAGTCTTTGAGCTTGTTCAGCACAAACTCTCTGAGGTTTTCTGGATTTGTCTCCTCATCTAACCAAGCGCAAGGAGAAGAGTCAACGACGGCAGAGGATATAAACAAGAACTTGTAGATATCAGGTATAGTTCCATTTACCTAATTCAGCAGAGGTGTGGGTTAGGAACCAGTAGACAGTGTTGTGGTCACAGGGGATAAAACCCGAACGAACACCGTTGCCATAAAACTGGAAGAATTTTTTCCCAAATCCGTGGCCCGCTGGAAAATGTGTGAGCCCTCGGATTGCTAACCGGGCAGTTGTAGCCGGATTCTTGAAGCCTAGCCACTTACCAACCACTGAGTTCACACCATCACACCCTACCAGAACCTGAATGTGGTTCAGAAAACCTGCATTTCCACTACAAGACCAGCCCTCATATTATATACAGAGGACAAGTAGTTACTACCTTGGTTTTGAGAATAGTTCCGTCGGAGAGATGAACCATCTTGTAGTGTCCAGACAATTCGATATGAACAACCTTAGACGAAAACCTTATAGTCCCTTCAGGCAATTCATCAGCTAGAGCCTCTAACAACAGCTTCCTCTGTACGCATCGAGACTCATATTCTCTGACAAAACCATTCAACAAGAATTAAAGTTTTCTTCTTATTGTTTAGCATTCATATGTTTTGCGAAGAGAAGAAGAAGAAGACGAAGAAACATACTCGGATTCTGGAAAGAGCATCTCTCTAGAAGGATTTCCTGCAGAGATGGGTCCCACCACCCATCTGCATCAAGAAGATCAAGATAAGTTTCCTTGTTATAGAGTTGGTACGAATAAATAATATAGTGCTAGTTTGATACCCTTGGAGGCGATCATGGAGATTGCGAATATGCTCAGAAATGCCGAGAGCTTCCATGGCCTTCCAAGCATTGAACCAAGTCGTAAATGCGAATCCTGTGGCTCTCAGCATATCCGAAGACTCCAGCACCATGCTTCTAATCCCAAGCCTGTGACACAGACACACCACTTTGAGTAACTTTTACTCTGCTAACTAAAAGGCAGCTAATTTCACAACCACACACTTGTGGAGTCCAACGGCGGTCGAAAGGCCGGAGATTCCGGCGCCGACGATGACGATATCTCGGGTGCCTTCTTCTTCCATGGTGCGTTGATGATCTTAAAAAGCTAAAAGCTCTAGCTTTTCTTCCTCTGTTATTTGCTTTTAAATACATAAAAAGGTGGAGGAAGATGGCAAGTCAAACAAGGCACCCAGTTCTAGGCAGGCGGCTTAGTGGAATCTTTATATGTTTATTAACCAATCGTCTAATGCGCACACGCGCAAAAATAATAAAATATTTAAATTTTAAAATTGATAATTATCTATGATCCGTATAATTTTATATATAAAATAGAATCTTTCAAATTTAGTAACTCTCTCGATCGCGACACGTGTCAAGTCAAACGATCATATTTTGACACATCTTTTTGGTTCATTAGTATGGTCCATAATTTCGATAAATTAAGTTTTTGATCACATTTGCTAAGTTTTTGGATCTTTTTGCATGATTGAAAGATTTAATTTATATGTCTACTTGAATATGCTCTATTTTTGCTTCTTTGTTGAAGAATTTGATCATGTTTCTCTGTTTTTTGTGAGGTTAATTGGAGAAACAACGACATATGCTCATGCAAGGTCCCACTGATTCCTTTTCAGCAATGAAGCAAGGTAATTCATCTTTCTTACTCTTTGTTATATCATTGATTGCTGAATTTGTGTTGTAACCATATGTATCTTTATATTGTCATGATTCTTTTGAGTTTATTTTTTTTTATTTTGCAAGAAACCATGTGAAGATTGCCAGCTCTCTATCTCTGAGCTGTGCCCTTGCCATCGACTCTAGTCCCCAATGATCTGGTTAGTTTTATAAATATATCGTTTAGCATACATAGTTAGCTGAACAGTTAGTACTAATAATCTGTTAGATAACCTTTGTGATAAATGCTTGTTAACTATTGTATTGATTGCCAAAACACTTCTTTGTGATAAATGCTTGTTAGCTGTTTATTAGGTAAGCTCTTTGTGATCAATGCTTGGTAGTTTAGATTAGGTTAAAGAGTTAAAGCTCTCTGTGATCAATGCTTGTCATTGATTGCTAAAAACACAACCATAACTTGTTATGGCACACTTAAACCTAACCCTGCTTATATATTATAATCTTCATCATTAGCTGAACACTTAAACCATAACCTTCTTTCCTTATCCTTCTAAAAACTTTCCTTATCCTTCTAAAAACCCAGCAGAAACTAGGATATGGATTCTACGAATCCATATAGTAACTCTCCAGGCTTTGTAAACCTCTTAAATAGTCAACAAGAAAACCACATTCTTCACCCCAATCATTATGAGAGTTTTTCGCCTAGTATAGAACTTGGATCATCATAAGTCCTTCTGTTTAGTAGCCAATGTAGGTGTTGAGGAGCGTAAAGAAAGAAGGAAATGGACACCCAAAGAAGATGTTGTGCTCATCAGTGCGTGGTTGAACACCAGCAAGGATCCAGTTGTTGGGAATGAGCAAAAAGCTGGAGCGTTTTGGAAACGCATTCAAGCTTATTTTAACTCAAGTCCACAGCTTGTTGGTCTGCAAAATAGAGAGGCCAGTCACTGTAAGCAAAGGTGGGGGAGGTTAAATGACAAAGTATGCAAGTTCGTTGGATGCTATGAGGCTGCAATGAAAGAGCAATCAAGTGGCCAGAATGAGAATGATGTTATGAAAGCGGCTCACGAAATCTTCTTCAACGATCACCTGGTCAAGTTCACCCTTGAGCATGCATAGAGGGACTTGGAAATGAAAGAGAAGCTTTCTAAAAATAAATTGCTTGACAATCTCCTTGCAAAAACAGAACCACTTTCTGATATAGAAATGGCTCCAAAGAACAAGCTAATTAGTGAAATGTTGTCATAATTAGCCGTCCCTTTCTATGAACTATGTTGTGTAATAACTCATAAAGTTTTATGTGTTTTTTTTAAAATATTATGTGTTTTTTGTATGAACTTTGATGTGTTCTTGCTATGAAATCATATATGTTCTTGCTATGAACTTTGATTATGTGTTATTTGACAACAGATTGTTAGCCCACATCTCGTTCTTTTGTAGGGATCGATCTCAATAAGCATGTTGCTCCATCAAACAAGCTTTTGCATGTAACGAGGCCATTGGTGGGTCTTTATTTTGGTTTTGTTTTCCGTGTTGTGATGTTGATCATTGGAGGGTCCATTTTGGTTTTGTTTTCTAGTATTGTAAACCACAAAATTTTGAGTGTATTGTAAACAACAAACATTTCTTGAGAGTATGTAAACCACAAATTTTTTTAGAGTATGTAAACCACAAATTTTTTTAAGCCAACGATCATATCTCCATCTATATATGTGTTGAAACCAACGATCAAACTCCATATCTTCTTTTGTTTCTCTATCAAACAAAGACAAATTCACAAAAATATGGCATCTTCTTCAAGTAATGCTTTCGACGGATCACTTGATGAAAGTTTTGATGAAGTCTTCGATCAAAAATTCGACAATATGTTCGACGCCGTTCTTGATCGTCATGCAGCAACAAAGCCAAAGAAGAAACGAGCCTATATTGAAAGAGAACGCGAACAAGGCCACAACCGCTTATGGAACGATTATTTCAGTGAAGATGCAACATACCCACCTTATATATTTCGACGCCGTTTTAGAATGAACAAGCCCTTGTTCATGCATATTGTTGATCGACTCTCCAGTGAAGTTCCATTCTTTCAACAAAAAAGAGATGCTACCGGAAGGTTCGGTCTCTCTGGACTACAAAAGTGTACAGCAGCAATTCGTATGATGGCATATGGTTGTGCGGCTGACGCAGTTGACGAATACCTCTGGCTCGGTGAAAGTACTGCAATTTCATGTTTGGAAAATTTTGTAGAAAGAATAATATATTTGTTCGGAGATGAGTACCTAAGAAGACCTACACCATAAGATCTTCAACGACTACTCGATATTGGAGAGATACATGGATTTCCCGGGATGATAGAAAGCATCGATTGTATGCATTGGGAGTGGAAGAGTTGCCCCACCGCTTGGAAATGGCAATATACACGTGGATCAGGAAAACCGACAATCGTTTTAGAGGCTGTAGTGTCACATGATATTTGGATATGGCACGCGTTTTTTGGACCTCCAGGTACCTTAAACGATATCAATGTTCTTGATCGCTCACCAGTTTTTGATGATATATTACAAGGTCGAGCTCCAAAAGTGAATTACTTGGTCAACGGACACGAGTATCATTTGGCGTACTATCTCACAAACGGTATTTATCCGAAATGGGTAACTTTTATCCAATCTATTCCAATTCCTCAAGGTCCGAAAGCATTGTTATTTGCTACATATCAAGAATCTGTCCGAAAAGATGTCGAGCGTGCTTTTGGAGTCTTCCAAGCTCGATTTGCCATTGTAAAAAACCCAGCTCTTGTTTGGGATAAGGTAAAAATAGGAAAGATTATGAGAGCATGTATCATACTACACAATATGATAGTAGAAAACGAACGAGATGGATACACTCAGTTTGATGTATCAGAATTCGAACAAGGAGAAGGAAGCAGAACTTCACAAGTGGATATGACGTATTCTACAGATATGCCTACAATTCTCGGCAATATGATCGGCATTCGAATCAAGTTCGTGATAGAAAAATACATCAACAATTAAAAGCTGATTGGTTGAGCATATATGGCACAAATTTGGCACCCCTCAAGATTACAACTAAACGTCTTATGATTTCAATATCTATATTTTGTATGTTTTAAATTTCATGAAATGCAATATAATTTTTGTTTTATAAAATATAGTATGTTTATAATTTTTTACAAAATAAATTATACTTAAAAAAAGTAATTATCAAAATATTAGTTATTTATTTTTAAGAACTCCTAATGAGGTTTAACCATTGAGCAAAAAGTTAATGATTTTTAAAGAGGTTCTAAAATTTCAATTAATCAAAATTTATAAATAAAAAATTGGTAAGAACCATAAGAGGGGTTTACATGGGAGATGGTTGCAATTAAGAGGAGACCGTCGGCACGTGGGAGGAAACAATTTACATGTTGTAAATCTTACAGACAAAAGTACACTCATTTTGAAGAGATCAAAACTCAGGAGATGTGAAACGTATAAGGAGGGTCAAAGGAGATGCTGACGAGAAGCCTCGCGTTCTTGTAAGCCTTTCCTGCTCGATCATGAAGCCGGACGGCTCTAACCCCGGACTTCAATTCCGGCAGAGGAAGACATGTCTGTCCGGCGAAATCATTGTGGGTGTCATTGTCGTAATCTTGGACTCTGAACCACACAAGTGCCAATTCTGGAACAGAGAGCTGAAACAGGAACTCGTCCTTCCATATAGGAAACCACTGATCAACCGCTGTTTCGGTTCTGTAAGAGACCGTGTCCCTGGGAACTCCTGCGATTCCAATCTGATGCATGCAACACAACACAACACAATTCGGAGTAAACAAAAAAACTTATAGAATTGAAGAAGAAAAGGGGGAACTGTTACCTTTACGAAGAAATCTGGAGGAGAGTAGCGATCGAAGTGTGTTTGAGGGAAATCCAAATCCCATCCTTGGCCTGTGTAAATCTTCACCTTAAGAGTGGTCTTGATGGGAAGCCTTTTGCAGGGGTCAAAAGGTGTGTGTATGTGCGTGTCTAGCAAAATGCGAGGCTTTTTAACGTAGCCACATCCTCCGTTGGCTCTGAACATTCCTTGCATTATCCATAGTTGCTTCCCATGTCCCTTTTCAACGCAAACCGTTTATATTCATACATACGAAGCATCTCAACCATTGATTTGATGAATTTTATACAATCATGGTGCGACTTACTTGCATGTTAAAAGCAACCATTTGAGCACCGTGTGTCCATCCAACAAGAGGATCGTAATTTGATGAGTCCAGTCTTGTACCCTTTGGATATATCCTCACAAGATTCCTCTGTGTAAACCTGTTTATCTTTTTCTTTTTTAATAATCCAACTCTCTCATCATGGGTTCAACGTTTTTATTCATCACATCTCTCTCTCTATATATATTTATTTACCTTACAACATCGGTTCCTCTGGTTTTAACCACTGTCTCTAGCCACTGCTCGTTCATGCTTATCCTTCGAGGTTTCTCTGGATCATCACTCAAGCAATCCTCCAAACTACCTTTGCAGTTCCCAGCGTGAACTGCGATCAAGTCTCTATATCCAACAGCTTCACTCTCCTCCTCTTCTTCTGCGTCTTCAGGAATCTTGGTTTCTCCTCTCCATGCCATATTGGTACCCTGTCACAACAGATGAACGCTAATAGCATTTGCAAAAACATTCGCATTTTGCGTTAAATTAGTTCTTACACTTGCTGCTCGCCTCCACCAAGTCTCTTTATCCATTGGGGGATTTCTTGAGGTCTGAACAGCTTGGCTCTCAAGATACTCCTTTGGAGGCTTTGTAGAAATCAGAATCTTCTTCTTAAGTTCTTCTGGTGATGGAAAATGCTTACAACTCTCTGAGCCACAACGAAACAGCATCCCTCTGAATGTTTTAGTTAACATCTACAAAATATATAAACAATCCCAAATTAGTAGTATAAGAAAAATTGTAAATCGCACTTTTTTTTCTTTCAAATTAGCAACTTCGATGTTCTGAAAAAACAATCTCACCTTAGCAACTTTCCCTTGAAGATTGGGTGGCAAATGATCTTCGAGAGTGATCATGACTGGATAATCAGACACATGAAACGCGTTATCTTTTATGGCGTTGAGACATTTCTGCAAATCTTCATGCGTTGTAAGTGTCCTGATGAGAACCAAAAGATATAGTCTGAGGTAAAAACTCTGTTTTTTGTTTCCTTTAAATTATGTTGCATAAAATAGTGAGTTAGTGAGACCAACCCGCCATGACGAACTTCAGCAGCGTTCCCTGAAGGGTTAGGCCATAAATCGAGCTCGATCACTTTTACGCCCTTTCTCAGAGCCTGCACGATCGGCTCTACGCTGCTTCTGCTGTTCACTTGGTTCCCAGTCAAGTAGGAGTTGTGTCCCGTGTACACAAAGTAATGCGATAAGGGCGCCTTCATATCATGATGCACCTTAACTCAAATCAAGAACATGCCCAAATCAGAGTTTGATACTAGAAAATTATGAAAAATCCATATCAAAGTTGAAGACTTTACCTGGCGAGACAAGGGAAGAGGAGAGTTTGTATCGCTGAAGAGGTAGCGATAGAAGGCGTTGAGATGAACAAGTCCATGGATGTGAAAAACGTTGTGGTGTTTAACGCTGTGGATGATATTCTGCACGTAGTCCAACCCTGCGTGCCGTTCTCCTTGGACTTCACTCACAAACCTTAGAAGCTCATCGGAAGACATCTTGCCGTTTCTTGAGTAAGCTTCGAAGAGTCTTTTGATGCTCCCTGGTGGCTGCCTCGTTTTCTCCTTGAAGCTTCTGCTACAACAGAAGCACACTTGGAATGTCTCCGACATTTTATTATCTTCAATTTTTCTTACTTGTTCATTAATTCTGAGAAACATACACACATGTATATGCATTAAAAAGTGATGAAGAATATATGCTCGTGTTATCATCATCTCAAGGAACGTGTCTCGCTATTCGTATTACTTAATTATTATCATTTAAAAAGTAATCTTGTTCGTGGTTACAAAAACCTTATTAAAGATTATATATTTATGCATGGGTCCGATGAATAAACACAAAAGGATCAATTAAACATGTGTTGTCACGTCTTTTTTAAAATGGGCATATATACTGCCTAGCTTTTTGAGGTGCAAATAACAGAGAGCACTTAGAGGAGCATCAAATATATTATTTTGTATAATTAACTCTTTTTAAAACAATTAGTATGTTTTCAAATGTGTGTTCCAACTTGTCAGTACACTAGGTTTCCTCTCATAAATTTATATTATATTTTTGCAAGAAAATTGAATTTTAAAATTGTAATCAGCAGTCAGTGGAGTTGCGTTACAAATTTGAAAAGAAAAACAAACCAGTTTATGATCAATGTTTTGGATCTTTTGATGAGCCAATATCTATGATTGAACATATATAGGATTATGAACCTTTTTTTTTTAAAAAGTTAGTTTCGCTATACGTCTTTTTGGTGAACTAAATATGAATATATATGAGTGAAGGTATTGGGATAATGAAGTTTGGTCCTGAAGTGAAAGGTTGAGAGTGGTTGGATTTTTGTGTGATTGATGGAAGCTATCTTCTGTAAGTAGGGACCTTCCTTCCCTCCTCCTATCTATATTTTCGGTCTCTTCTTATTAACTACTTGTTATTTCTGGCTCTCTATAATTTAATTAACTTTTTGGTTATATAATGAGTTCACATACAGAGCATCGATCTCCTGGCTGAAATCAATTAGGTTTTCAAAAGAAAAAGATAGAGCTGCAAATATACTTACTTGTGGTCTCTCGTAACATTTGTTATCCCTTTAGATTCTGAGATTTGTAATGCAGCTCTATCATGGCTTGTGTCTCTCATTGAGACAGACCTTATCATGTACCTCTTACTTCACTTTAACATATGTGTATTTTTTTGGAACAATATAAAAAGTGTCGCATACATCAATCCGGACCTGGAAAGTTAGACTATCTAGAACATTGGCATCTTTTTTTTTTGTTGCAGTTAATATAATTATCGTGGACTTATTCATATTTTTAGAATTTTTTTACTTAATTCAAGTATTTTTTTTGGTTTAATCTTGTTACTTCTAGCCGAAATTATAATAGTTGCTTGCTTGTTCTATTATTGGTACTACAAAAAGTATAAACAAGTTAGAAAGAGACGATGGGGAGAAAGGGCCAAATTTAGTGGTATATACATTAATATAAAATTAAATTATGTTAGGTAAAGTGACATATCTCACTTTCTCCTTATCATTTTCTGTACCAATTTTTTTATTTTATTTTAATAAAAAATTTAATGATATTATTATTATTATTTTTTTTAATCATTCTTCAAGAGCAAGCCTCTTGTCTCTAGTTTTATTTTACTTTATTTTATCAGGGTCTAGGACCACCAATTTTATGGGCATTCAACGTTTGATACACGACCAAAAAAACGTTTGATACAAATTAAGTGAAAAAAATAATAATAATAAAAGATTCATGAATCTACATATATTAGATTTACACTGATATGAAATTTGATTAAAATTTACAAGGAGTAAGATAAATAAAATATTGAGTAGTTTTACAATTTTATGCAGGTCAATGGTGTGTGTTAGTAGAGTAGACGACAGTTTAGTGGCTTTAATTTTAGCAAAGAAGAATTTAAGCCAAAAAAGGGTCCGTGGAAACCAAAAGAAGTGGGTTCCAATAGCCATTCATGTACCACCACGTCAACAGATACAAATCGGATTGATCAAAATCTATTGTACAGTATGTAGTAGACGATGATAACTAGGCAGGGACAATATATCCTGAACCAAAAAAACCAAACCGAATAAGGAGGTACCGAACTAAACTGAATAGTCATAAATATCTGAATGGTTTTTCTGATAAAATATTTTGGATATCCGAACTGAACCGAACCGAAACTCGAATAAGTACTTGAAATATACGAAATACAATTATATATCCAAAATATTATGTATATTTAGACTTGAAATAACCAAAACATCCAAAATTACAATTATAAACTAAATATATTAGTTATGTTTAGACCAAAATAACCAAAATACCCGAAAATCTTTAGTTATATTTGTCAAAGTTTAACAATTTTTGCAAAATTTAACCAAAATTCATTTAAATTGAACTATTTTTTTAGTTTTTTTGTAGAAATTTGGGATAAATTTCGGGTACCCGAAACTGACTCGAATCCGGGTGGAACCGAACTGAATCCGACCCGAAAAAGAAAATACTCGATTAGGTCATAGACCTCTAATACCTAATATCCAAACCCGAAAGAACTGACCCGAACCCGAACGGGTACCAAATGTCCATGCCTAATGATAACTAATGATAACTGCCTATGCCGGGCACAAAACCGGCTGTCTCAAGCAACCATGGAGTAGATGTTAGAGATATACTTCTCATCTCTAATAATTTTTGTTTAAATTTATGTGAAGAAAATTCTTCCCATTCCAAAAAGAGGCTTGTGTGAATAAATGTCTAAACCAAACCTTTTACGATCCAGAAATCACACAAGGGGTAAAACAAAGAATTTTTTATCAGAATCTCGTTTTATTGATTTAACTCGGCGAAGTTACAAGATTGATCAAATCGGAAAGGTACGAACTAAGGAAACCGAGTAGCTGCTAAATCTGAGCTCTAAATCTCTTAGGTCTCGTCAATTATTGTTAATGTATCCGAATGAGGCGAAGGTCTCTCTATTTATAAGAGCTTTGAGTCGGCCAAAATATTTTGTGATTTTTTTTTCTTAGTTCCATCTAGAAAAGGAAATTTTCCTTTCTCCCTCTGAAATCGGGAAATATTCCGCAAATCTCGGAGTCGGCGTTAACCATGACGAGTTGGACCTTAATGGGCTCGGAGGCTGGCAACCGCGATCATGAACTCTCTTCCGAATCTGAACCGTCGTAGACCGAAATCAATTGGACCAATCTCGATTCAAATCGAATTAAACCCGAAAATGCTAAACTAACCACCAACAAATCTTTGAATATTATTATGTAACATTTCAAGAGAAGACTTCAACTCGTGAATTTTTTTTTTTGGAAGACTTACTCTGAATATTGAACAATAAATAATATCTCTCTACTCTTATTCTTTTTCACTCTTTCGCTTTGTCCATCGATTCTCTCTCTCTAATAAGGCAAAAGGACGAGGGTTGTGGAGCCCAAAGCTGGGACCTTTGATGTGCTGGCTCCGACCTCGCCATCGTTGGTCTTTTATGGGTCTTGTCTGCTACACAACAGCCTCTCTCTCTCTCTCTAAGAGATGAGAGAGATTACAATTTTATTTCTACCGTTGTGAGAGGTGAAATTTCAAGAAAAAACACAAACAGAAGAATGAGAGAGACGTCTCGTTCGGCGACTTGACCTATCTATCTATCTATCTATCCTTTTCCCCTTCATCGCTCACTGTTTCTAGACTTGGAAAGATCATAAGTTGCGATTCACCATTTCTTCTTTTATTAATATATTTGTTAATTGGTCTTCTTCCTCATCCGCTCGCTTCGATTGATTACTTGTTTATTTTTTTTAATAGATTCTTTTTTTTTTATAAAACTATATTTTTTTGTGTTTGGTTGATCCGTAGATCTACAACTGAGAAATTCCACGCCCACATCTCCTGACTCCCTCCCTTCACCGATCTTCTTCTTCTTCTTCTTCTTTTTCGTTTTCTTGCTCAAAGTCACAACGCATCTTGCAAGGTAAAGTTTCCTTCTTTTTTTTTGTTTTCCTTTGGTGGCGAATACGAACAACGGAACAAGTTTGAATCTACAGCATAATCCCTTGTTTCCGAATCGTTGTTGGACTTGTACTACTGTTTCTTGATTGGCTGACCAAATATTTTTTTTTTTTTTTTTGAGATTTCCAACTTTTCAATGTTGTATCAAATTTCTCAGATTGCTCAACCCTCAAACAGTGGGGGTTTCCTTGATCTCCACTAATCCATATGTTTATTGTCATTAGCAAATTGAGATTTCTTCACTTGTGCTATTCTTCTGCAGTGTTTAGAACTCAAGAGTCAGGTTTGCATTGGCGATTTCTGAGAGCTGCCTGTGATTGGATTTGAGAATTGTGCAACTTCTATGTTGTGTTACAAAACTGGTGGGAGACTCGGATGAGATGAGGGATGCTATCTGGGTTGATGAACTTTCTGAATGCCTGTCTCTGGCCACGCTCAGATCAGCAGGGACGTTCAGGCTCAGATTCTGGCGGCCGTCAAGAGGGACTCTTGTGGTACAGAGACTCCGGTCAGCACGTCTCTGGTGACTTCTCCATGGCAGTCGTCCAAGCCAACAACTTGCTCGAGGACCAGAGCCAGCTCGAGTCTGGCTGTCTTAGCACCCACGACTCTGGTCCCTATGGCACCTTTGTTGGCGTCTACGATGGGCACGGCGGGCCTGAGACATCACGCTTCATCAATGATCATTTGTTCCACCATCTCAAGAGTGAGTGACTCTAAAACTCTTAATTGTTTGGATGTTGCTCTAGACTAGTTAGAGGAAATAAGCATTTTCCAAGATTAAGTTTTTATCTCATCTGTGCACAGGGTTTGCTGCGGAGCAACAGTGTATGTCTGCGGAAGTGATAAAGAAAGCCTTCCAAGCGACTGAAGAAGGGTTCCTATCCATAGTTACCAATCAATTTCCAACGAGGCCTCAAATAGCGTCCGTTGGGTCATGCTGCCTTGTAAGCGTCATCTGCGATGGGACGCTCTACGTGGCCAATGCGGGGGACTCACGGGCCGTGCTGGGACAAGTCATGAGGGCAACAGGCGAAACTCACGCCACTCAGCTCTCGGCTGAGCACAATGCGTCTATAGAGTCAGTGCGGCGGGAACTTCAGGCCCTGCATCCGGACCATCCAGATATTGTGGTTCTGAAACATAACGTTTGGCGAGTAAAAGGAATCATTCAGGTAAAAAAAGAAAGAATATATATATATATAGTTTGGAAAAATCTGTTTTACAATTCTTGTCTTTATACGTGGCACTCTGGTTTGGATAATCTCAGGTTTCAAGATCCATTGGCGATGTGTATCTGAAACGGTCAGAGTTTAACCGGGAACCGCTGTATGCCAAATTCCGCCTCAGGGCACCGTTCAGCAAGCCGTTACTGAGTGCAGAGCCGTCGATCACGGTGCATACACTGCAGCCGCACGATCAGTTTATAATATGTGCTTCAGATGGGCTCTGGGAACATATGAGTAACCAAGAAGCAGTGGACATCGTCCAGAATCATGCGCGTAACGTGAGAACCATCCAGAGACATTAGTTGTTGGAATAGAAAATGCATAATAACTGTGTTTGGCTGTTGCAGGGCATTGCAAAGCGGCTGGTGAAAGTGGCGCTTCAAGAAGCGGCAAAGAAGAGAGAGATGAGATACTCAGACCTGAAAAAGATTGACAGAGGCGTTCGACGACATTTCCACGATGACATAACAGTGATTGTTGTCTTCTTCGATACAAGCCTAGTGAGCAGAGCGAGCGTGTTGAGAGGACCGGCCGTGTCAGTGAGAGGCGCGGGTGTGAACCTTCCTCACAACACCTTGGCGCCTTGCACCACCACGCCCACTCAAGCTGCTACTGCTGCTGCTGGCGTCTCCTGACCCCTCCCTACCCAATTTGAATTTTTATGTCCTTGTTGTTAATTCTTTCCATGATCTGTAACTATATATATATATATATATATTTAATTATTATTATTGACTATCAAGTGGTAGTTTTGTTTGTTTCCTTTTGTTACTTTGATCTGCAGAGAAAAAAATCACAATTCTTGTTATTTGTTTCCTTTTAAGCTCTCTGTATACGGATTTTTCTTGTGCTGTACAAAAGGCAGAATAGGTGGTTGACTAGTAGACTTGAACAGGGAGCTTCACAACAGACTTGAAGAAGAGGAGATGGATGATTATCTGAGATGTTAATTGATTGATGTTGAATAAAAGCATCTTAAGTGACTACAAAGTGGCTTAAGCTCAGATATGAGAGGATTGCGGCTGTGTCATCATCCTATCCAGGCAAAGAGCCCTGGAATAGCCACGGTCAAGGCTGTCTCGACTTGGGATTGTTTTCGCAAGTCAGGATCTCATATTTGGACAATGATCAACCCAACCGGAGCCAAACTATTTGTCCATGCCTTAACTTGATCATCCTATTAGAATCTCTCGCTACTTTTATCATTGATATAGTATACAAAGATTGCTAGGCTGGTCTAAAGCGGTCCTAGGAACTGTCTCAAGAATTATAATTTTGTTTCCTTTTGAGCTCTCTCTCTCTCTCTCTGTATTCAGAATGTTCTTCTACTGTACAAAACGCCAAAAAGATGGTTGTCAAATCGACAGGCAGCTTCGCAATAGACTTGCATGCAGATGGAGTATAAGGCTTGAAAACAAAATTATTAATTTGCCCATATCTAAAACGCTGTGAACAAACAACGTAAATTATTTTGATTGTTCAAACTAAAAAGAAAAAAAAAAATTTATTTATTTTATTTCTCCCTTCGATTGTGCACACAAAAAAAAAAAATATATATATATATATATCACCGGTGGTAATGCCTATAGATCTCTGCCGACTCTCTGTCTCGCTGCTCTCTTCTCCTTCCTTCCTCCGCAGATCTTTGCATTAAGAGGTACAATGTCTCTCCGATTCCCTTTCATTTGAACCATTACTTTCCTTCCTGGGATGGGATCTATTCGTTTGATCCGACTCAGGAATTCATATATATATATATAGATCTATCCGACTCAAAATTTCACCGTCAATTTCAAGTGTATTTGCTTTCCTAACGTTGGACTCATTGATGATTGATTTGCTCATATCTTGTTTCTTTGGTCAAGATTGAAAATGGGTGCTGCTGAAAACAGCCTTGAAATGGAGGGTACCTTGGAGATTGGCATGGGTAAGAGCTTCTTCTATTCGTCAATGTTACCATTGTTTGCTTTATCCTTGGCTGTGAAATAAGCACTTGGATCTTGAGAAGCTTCATTATCTTTGGTCCTTCTGTGCTTTTCTTTATCTTTGACTCCTTTTTCTATACCGCCGCAGAGTATAGAACTGTCTCTGGTGTTGCGGGACCTCTTGTCATTCTTGAAAAAGTCAAGGTATTTAGATGTTTCCTTGCTTGACTTCTTTTCCTCTTGATTCCCATCGATTTCCTCATGTTACTGCTTTTGGCTTTAGGGACCTAAATACCAAGAAATTGTCAATATCCGTCTTGGGGATGGAACTACACGACGTGGTCAAGTTCTCGAAGTTGATGGTGAGAAAGCTGTTGTTCAGGTTTGTCAAATTTTCCTCTCTTCCTTCGTTAGCTTTCTTACTCCCATGCCTGGTGCTTAACTGAATGAAGATGTAAACGAATGTAATCCTGCATAGTCATCCCAGGGTTTGTTTTATTGCCTTTTTATACATCAGCGAGTTAAACTTCAGAGTTTGCTTGTCCAGGTTTTTGAGGGAACATCTGGAATTGACAACAAATACACAACTGTTCAATTTACAGGAGAGGTATGGTACTCTCTTTTTGCTATGTACTTGAAAAGTTCAGAGTTCCCNCCCCCCCCCCCCCCCCCCCTAATCTAGTGGCTTATCCATTTACCAATTTCCTGGTCTCACTTTTGCCAAAATGTTTCTTCGTAGGTTTTGAAAACTCCCGTCTCTTTGGATATGCTTGGTCGCATCTTCAATGGTTCGGGGAAGCCCATTGACAATGGTCCACCTATATTGCCAGAGGCGTATTTGGATATTTCTGGTGAACTTCTTTTGCCTCTTGTCACATAATCAAATGTCATAAAAATACAGGGATATGATTCTTGACTTTTGTTTCTCCAGGGAGTTCTATCAATCCTAGTGAGAGAACCTATCCTGAAGAGATGATTCAGACAGGGATATCCACCATTGATGTCATGAACTCTATTGCCAGAGGACAGAAGATTCCCCTCTTTTCTGCTGCAGGTCTTCCCCACAATGAAATCGCTGCTCAGATTTGCCGTCAGGCTGGTTTGGTTAAGCGTTTAGAGAAGTCGGATAATCTTCTTGAGGTATCACTACTTAGTATTTAACCATTACATATGCATTACAAATAAATCTAGTGGGTTAAGCAAGGATTTTCTTTCGTGCCTCTTTTCTTTCATGAGAGCACTGCAATGATCTGTTTGATTCAGTAAAATCTACAGTGAAAATTGTAGCTGTGTAAATGCCATATTTCAATGTGTCAAAAAAAAAAACAGTATCACATTGGTCCATTTATGTGAATTTTCAGCACCAGGAGGATGATAACTTCGCCATTGTGTTCGCAGCAATGGGTGTGAACATGGAAACTGCACAATTTTTTAAGCGGGATTTCGAGGAGAATGGGTCGATGGAGAGAGTGACACTTTTCCTTAACTTGGCAAGTCTTGTAGTCACACTATGGACATCTTGAAACAAATTTTAGTTCTGATGTTTCTTTCTAAAGGTTTCTCATTCTGTTTCCCGTACAGGCAAACGACCCCACTATTGAACGTATTATCACTCCTCGTATTGCTCTCACGACGGCTGAGTACTTAGCATATGAATGTGGAAAGCATGTCCTTGTTATTCTCACAGACATGAGTTCCTACGCTGATGCTCTTCGTGAGGTGATAATCGATATTTAGATGCTCTGCTCTGATCACAACTCATGTACTTTGAGATGATAGGAAGCCTGACGTAGTCTTTAACGTCGATTAATACCCTTAGGTCTCTGCTGCCCGTGAAGAAGTGCCTGGAAGGCGTGGTTACCCAGGTTACATGTACACCGACTTGGCTACCATATATGAGAGAGCAGGAAGAATTGAGGGGAGGAAAGGTTCCATCACTCAAATTCCCATTTTAACCATGCCAAACGATGGTAATTCTTTGTTGCTATTTTCATGAACTCGTTTTACAATTATTCTTTGGGGCATCTCTGGTTGTAGGTGTTTTTGATTTTTAAAAGATTTCTGTTTGAAGTAAACAATCGGTGATAGTAAAGCTTGACCGAGATCATCTAAAGTAAATTTTGGATAGAACTCACCTGAAAACTGGCTTAGAGGAATAGACAAACCATGCTTAAATAAGCTGCTGGCCGATGCCATTGCTTCCGTCTAGGTCTAGCTGTGTGGGACTCTAACAAACTGAGCGGATATCTGTTGGTCCTATAAAAGGGTATGCTGGTGAGTGAATAATTATTCTGTTTGAGATTTCTAATTCTTTTTTCTTCCCTTCTCTGTCCAGATATCACGCATCCCACACCAGATCTGACAGGATACATCACAGAGGGCCAAATATATATTGACAGACAACTTCACAATAGACAGGTACAATCTTGCAGAAGATAGTTGTTTCAAAGGTCTTATATATTTCATTATTGGTACTACTGCAATGTGAATTTGAAATTTTGAGAGAAACATATATACCTGTGAAAATCCCATCTATGGGCTTTTGACTTAGTGTGTAAAGTCGAGAACCATCCCTTAGAGTTTTAAGATACCGAAAGCATATGGCTAAAGAGATTAATTTTCTTGGAAAAACTGAAACATCTTGGTCATGACTTCAAAACACTGAAATGTGATTCTATGTATGCGCAAGCTAAAGACGGTTCCTGTGCATATACTAGGCAGTAATTTGAATGTTGTTTCACTTTAGGTTTTGTGTAACTGTAAGATGTTTTTTTTTAGTTTTGCAGATATGAAATATCCTAAAAGTTATTTAAAAATACCAATTTTGTTTCCACAGATATACCCTCCGATCAATGTCCTGCCATCTTTATCTCGTCTCATGAAGGTAAGTGTGGCGCTTCAAATCAATAGATTAACCCAGGTGATCACCTGTTAAAGTAAATTGACTGCGTTGCAGAGTGCCATTGGGGAGGGTATGACTCGCAGGGACCATTCTGATGTTTCTAATCAAGTAAGACTTTATTTCTTGTGTCACTATTACCACCTTTGTAGATGAGCTTGGTTTACGTAAGTTTTACTAGTCAACCTTGAGCCTGAGCTTAACTTGTTATTCACCTTTTTGTGATTTCAGTTGTATGCCAATTACGCTATTGGAAAGGACGTCCAGGCCATGAAAGCCGTGGTTGGAGAAGAAGCTCTCTCTTCCGAGGATCTGGTCTCTCTTCTTTTCTTTTTACTACACAGTCTAAATGCTTTCGGTCTCTCCCCTTTCTTATTTCTCTTGAACACTTTTTCTGTCTGATGCAAACAGCTATATCTTGAGTTCTTGGACAAATTTGAGAGGAAGTTTGTGGCTCAGGGAGCTTACGATACCCGAAATATCTTCCAGTCACTCGACCTGGCATGGACACTCCTGCGAATCTTCCCCCGTGAGTTGCTTCACCGTATACCCGCGAAAACCCTTGATCAGTTTTACAGCCGTGACAGCACAAACTGAAAAACAGAGTGTTTGGTGTGATTTTCTGTCCAAATGCATCTTTGTTTTTACTTCTGCGGTTGGTTCGCAACTCTGTCTCGTCCGTCCCAATAAATGGTGTTTGTTCCCAATCGCTAGACCCTTTATTATTGTCTTCGAAACTGAGCAAGCAGGTTATTCTTTCTGAAAGAGATATTCTTGTGTAATTTATGAGATCTTCCTTTTCTTTTTTTTTCTTCTTATTTTGTACTGGTTCACCAATATACATTTGTTTGTCTTAATGTGGTCATGAATGTCGCCTTTTTGTTTTTACAAGATTAATGAGTTATGCGTTTGAATCTTAAATCTAGGAATATGGTTCAAAAAGAAGTGTATGTATTATAAATTGGAAAACTTGGAATTTAATCCACCCGTAGAGGACGATCAAACAAAAGCAAAAAAAGTAGTGTATAATGTTTTCTGCCTCAACCAGCTTTAGAAGTTCTTACTACTTTTGGCAGCTCAACGGAATCAAGATCCCCAGGGTAAGGAGTCCAGAGCCCAAAGCCGCCTCGGCTCTCCTTCAAACTCTCTCCTTTCCCTTTGAGTTCCTTAAGACTCTTGACCCACTCGATCTTCGAGGAATGTTCTCGGATGTGAGGGTGCAGTTCAAAGAGAGAGTTGTACTCACAGTTCTGAAACATGAACAGCTTGAAGGCTCCTTTTAGTCTGTACACTACGTACCCAAAGCTTAGCTGGTCCCTCGGTGTTAGCAGGTGTACCTCGTTGAACCACAGGCAGCTGAACAGATTGTTCATTGCAGTGTGCTCTCTTATAATCACCGCTCCCTCTGGAACATCTGTGTAACACAAGACAAGGGGCTTAGTGTTATTAACAAGGCGCATGATGACATCGATGTTTTGTTATGGTCTTTACCACTAACAGTGCTCTTCTTGATGCTCCATGGTTCCAATCCCTCGTATCGATATATTTTCATATGAAGATCAACCAGAGGTCGGGCATATCGCTTTCTCCTCTTGCACGCATCAGCTTCCTCATATATGTTTCGGTGATGTTTGTGTTGAGCAATGGCAAAGGTATGTTTCCCACGCCACAAATACCTGAAAGACAGATGAAACCGGAATATGCATCTTTTTATCACTTTCTTGGTCACGCGGAGACTGATAGTGGATATCCATCCTGTGTTAATGGGCATATAGTCTTATATCCTTGGCTACTTCTTTTAAAAATTCGATGAACCAATGTACTCTTACCTTTCTAAAATAAGCAAGGGATCAACAATAAGCTCCATTTTCCCATCAATCCAAATGCTGTACTGTGCTTCAGGGAATAACCTGTGAGTTAAGATTTTTGGGACTTTACCGTTCCTCCTAGGTTCGTCATATGGAGGAGTTTTCAGTAGAATCAGACGCCAAATGCCAACCCATTTGCCTCCTTTAACATCTTTCCTCACAGTAGTGTTTTTTCTTAAGAAATCGAGAGAGACCTCGTCTACGGCCATAAGGAAACAGAAGAGATTCTTGGAACGCTGGCTTAGGTTTGATGGCTGGTGGGGTTCATCATATGCATCAAAAATCCCTGTTGCAACCACGAATCTACATTTCTTTACGTATTCTTTATCCAGAGATGACATTTCTGCCCCACCACCTGGCATGAATCCGCAATGGACCTGAAAGGTTTTGGGTTGCGATGGTTATTTAGTGGGAAGAAGGGTAGAAGAAGCTTAGCCATTAACTAAAAAATAGCCTTTTACCTTCATCTCAGGTTTGAGTTTGAAGCTTTCTTCTCGTTCAGACCAGCTTATGTTGCCGCCAAATAGAGGAAACTGAGACATAGAGGATTCATCCTCTGTTATGTAGGTCAGATTCCTGACTATTGTATCTGCGGTTTTACCGCTCGGAAGGAGCACCTTATCTGGGTCATAGGCAACCGGAATGGGGCATCCTACAAAAATAACAAAAGAAGAGTTATTAAGAATAGAATGGAGCAGAAGCAAAATATATTGACATCGAAGGTCTCACGGTGCTGCGGTTTTGGTACAAATCCGATCGTGTCTAACATGAGATACAGTCTGCCTTCTTTGTTGCATATAGCTGCAACCAAGAACATCATGTTACTTACTCTCATAACAACAAATGAACAGTTGGATTCCTTGGCAAAGCTTCAAAACGGTATCTAGTGACAAGACCAAACAAGTGTGTTTGGAGAATACCTGAGAAGAAAGAAAGTGAAGATTGACAGGACCAAAGATGAAACAGCAGAGCAACAAGAATGAGAAGCATCCACACAATGCCTCCAACAAGAAGCAACCGAACGAATCCGGCCTTCCAAACTTTGTTCATAGTGTAATCAGTATGCAGTCTAGTGGGAGAGAAGAAGCCTTGAGACGAGGAAAAAAAGAAACAAAGAAATACTCAGAATCCATGCTAAAAAAAATAACTTTGATTCCTAATCATTCTCTGACCTTTTATAGATTGTGCGTTTTGATTGCTCCTGTCTCCCCGGCGGCTCAACCGCACAGAAAGTGATGGCTGAAAATCACTCATCATCGCTGCTGTCTTTGGCTTCTCATCACCACCAACACATACACATACACATACACATACATACCATTTCTAGATCAACCAAAACGCAGCGAAACTTGATTTTGGAAAATGAAGACGAAACCCCACCAGATCTCAGATACTATGGATTGAAATCCTGAAATCAAGAGGAGCTCTGAGAAACTCTTTTTGCAATTCGGCTACCATTGAATTTTAGCCTGGTTTACTGATTTTCTACCGAACCGGACCGGTTCTCTTAAAACGAAAACGTATGGATAAGGAAGGAGACTTGGTCCTCCTCCTCGGATTTGGTACCCTAACCTAGGGTTTAACAGAGAAAGAAGAGAGATGGAGGCGGAGTTGGTGGAGGCAGATATAGTGGTTCCAATGCATTTGAGCTTTAAGAAGATTCAGGCGTATGAAAAGTACCCAAAGGGTCAGTCTCGAGGAAGGTGGAAACACCTCAAGCAGATTCTTCAAGCTGAGAATCATCCTCCCCAACAGCCCAATTGTAAGTCTTAATCCCCATCAGATTTCGCAATACCCCCCAAGTAAATCAATCTTTTTTCCTGTGCGCAGATATTAACATTGAGTCGCCTCCATCCACTCAACCATGCAAGAGAATTTGCGATATAACTGGATATGAGGTACGCAATGGTTGATTGAACAAGGGAGGGGATGGATAGACTCAATTGATCATTCTGGTTTTGGATTGTCACAGGCACCATATGTAGACCCAAGAACAAATCTGCGGTATGCAAATGCGGATGTTTTCAAGACTCTAAGGTCACTCTCTCCCGACCAAGTCCAGCACTATCTCTCCATACGCAATGCTGCAGTTGTTCTCAAGTAGCTTTATTCTTACTTTTTATGGATGGTCTCATATTATCAGTCGAGATTATTATCTTACTTTTTATGGATGGTCTCATATTATCAGTCGAGATTATTATGTATGTATGTATGTTATACAACATACAAGTTTGATTTCACTAGAGTTATCAAACATATTGATTTTTGGCTACATCTTGTAAGTTGAAACCTAATACTCATACAAAGAAAGAGGCTTTGTTTGATTCTTTCTGCATCAACATCCTTGCCTTCCTCTCAGGGGGCGTTCCTCAAGATCAAAGCCAGTATGTAACAAAGAGCAGAGTCCACCGACGATAGCGCAACAATGAAGACAGCTACAAGAGAGAGACTCAGTGTGGCAGTCTTGAGCTGTGCCCAAAACAAAAAATAAAAGTTAGATAGATATCTAACATCATTCAAAACCATAAGACTTGGCACATACCGTGGTTGTAAAACATGGCCACTCTATGAATTTCAGCTGACTCGGTTGCTCAGCCATAAAGGAGAAGAGAGATGTTGTGCTCCTTTTAAAGAAAAGATGAACAAAAACAATTCAACGCAACCAACATACAGATTCGAAAGATGAGAGCTTGATTGTGTGTGTGTGAGAATTTATACCAGAAAATGTCCCTAACAAGGCTCAACCATAAGGGCTCTTCGGGTTGCTCGTCATGGAAGCTCGGGCTTTGACGAGCGAAACCTACAGACAACTCTCCCACATGCTTATAGCTAACTCTCCCATTGAGACTCTGCAACAAGGAAAACACACACAGGTTATTGCAAAAGCTGCCTAAGCTGTTACTTGTCTTAACCCGCCTTAGAGAAGATGAAATTACCGAATCCCAAGGAAACTTGAAGCTGCTGGCTCCGAACCCATTGCGTCTCTGAATCCGGTGTGACAGGATTTTGGGATGAGCCAATCGGATTAAACCTATGACTCAAAATTGAAGACTAAAATCAGAACCAGCGTGCACGAAGAGCAAGTATAGGAGGGACCTAATGGTGACCTGAACCATTTGTGAGTAGCCCCGGAGAAACCACCATCCTCTCCAAATCCAAGTTACTCGAGACGAAGCCTTAAAAAAAACTAAAAAAGCTCGAGGAAGATGAAGATACCAAAGGTCGCTAGCCTTCGATGATCTATGGGCCTTTTTGGGCTTAAAGTTGGTTAGATAACAAACCCGTTTTACCTTTTTGGGCTTTCCGTTTTTGACACTCGCGCTTCTATAATTTACGCAAATAATCAATGGGCTGGAATTACAAAAGGCCTTTTGGACTTTATTTTATCATTTGGGCCCATTCATCAAGGTCCGTTATCAAGTAATATTAACGGAATGTCCAAAAGTTAAAAAATTCATTCAGAAAAGATTGTTTTCAATTGCATACCGTCCGTAAATAATTTGTTTTGAAAATGTTTATAGTTTGTTTTGCACTGCTTCTTTTTATTTAATAGATTTATTTGAAGTTTGAACTATTACCCTATTAGTAATTTATTCAGTCTTTTTATGCCTATATTAGAAGACAAGTTTTTTTTGGGTCTGACAAATTATGTTCACAAATGTCCAAGGTCTAACTAAACTATAAAAAAAAAAAAAAAAAAATTGGTCTACCATATGCTGTGTTATTTTCTGTCTGGATATATAAATAAAAGAAAAATACATGTGTATTGTATAATTGATACAAGTTATCATCTTCATCCTCACCCCCGGTCCTCCACATCATCCTTACCACCATCATCGTCCTTCGTAATCTCAACATCGACTTCACCATTCTCTTCCTCCTCTACCTCCTCATCCGCACTATCATCATCCTCATCATCATCATCTGAACTTTCATCACTAACTTAATCATCATCCTCATAAAACCCGCGTGAATTGAACGCATGATCATCTCCCTCTTCATCATAAAAGAGGAACCAACGAGGGTTACCAGAAACCGAAGCCTGTTTCCAAGAAGCAACAATTAGTTGATCAGCCTCTGGCATATCCGAGTCTTAAAACAAAAAAAAACAAACGAGGTTAGCAATAGATGGCATTACCTGTTTTGCAGTTGGCGGCGAAGTGAGTTTCTCAGTTCCTCCAGGAGTCCATATTTTGATGTCAGTCTCGATTCCACTACTAGACATCAGCGGCATGTTTTGATGAGACTCCACACAGTTGACAACATGTTTATCTGCTTCCATGGCACGGAGAAGCTCTCCGTCTTTCTTCCTCCAGATGAATATACGGCCACAGTCATAACCACTAACCACATACTCACACTCCCTTTCCCAGATTTTGACGACGGAATGAAGAAGACAGAGGATGGTGTAAACTTTCTGATTTCGTTCAAAAAGGGTTAATCACGTACCGGAAAAAAAAAAAAAAAAAAGATATTACTATTGTTTGCGCGTGTGTTTAATACTAATGAAGAAGAGCTTTTCTTTTTTTCATTAATTAATAACTTGAGTGAGAGATGTGTTGTGATTTGGAGAAGTAGACAGACAATTAACATACAAAGGATCAAAATCAATTGAATAGTGCAAAACACACACAACAAACTCTCTGCAAATCAGTGTCTTTGATGATATCAATCAATGATGATGTGTTGCGCTTCTCCTGAGTGCCGCAAAGATACCCCCTCCTGTTGCGCTTCTTTTCTTCTCCTCCCCCTCTTCTCCTACCTACACAATTTAATTCATTATATATATCTTTCTTTCGAATCCACTTTTCAATTTTTCTTTCTCTTACTTACTTCCTTGGCTATCTGTTCCAGCTGCTCTATGATCTCTGAGAAGTCCGGTCTCACCGTTGGATCCTTCTCCCACAATCTCTCCAGCAGCTCTTTCATTCTCGGATGCGTGTTCTTCGGGATTGTAGGCCGTAATCCCTGTACCACCAACGTTTTTAGCTTGTTGCTTTTACAAATAAAATTAAAACACACAAAAACCAAAGCAATTTTACTTTTTGGACCACCCCTACTGCTGCCTGCAATGGCGTCATGTATTCATATGGAAGCTGCCATCATATAAATAAAACCCATGAGACTTTAGTTAGCACTAACACCTCCTTCCTTTTTTATTTGTCACACAAGCACACGCAAATACCTTGCCAGTCATCAACTCCCATAGCACAATCCCGTAGCTGAATACGTCAGCCTTGTGATCATATGGCTTGTGCTCTATCACCTGAAATTCCACCATATTCTTTTTTTGTCAGAATTTTAGGTTACAAAACTGATACTAGTCATCTCATAGCTATCATTTTTGGTTTTAAATGCACAAAGCAGATCCCTGTAAAACCACCAGAGACCAACTCAGATATGTTTCACGATTGCAATACCTAATCGTCCCAAGGGGAAAAAAAAAAAAAAAAGATAAAGAGATTTGAGGCATTTGCCAAAGCAAGCCATTGATCATACCTCTGGAGCCATCCAGCGATATGTTCCAGTTTCAGCTGTCATAACTCCAGTTTGTGCTTTTACTCTAGCCACCCCAAAGTCTGCAACCTTAACAACCTGTAGTAACAATCCACACACCACCATGAATCCGAAATTTTATAGGTAATGGACACTGAGTGAATAACAATGAATATGATGACAAGCATCCTCTAGAACACAGGCTCAAGGATATAGCATATGTGATGCAGCAGCACAATATGTTATTTGAGCCTTAACATCAAGTAGCGTTTCATCCAAAGTATGTAAGCTCATCCCAAATGCCAATCCATACATTCACACTACAAAAAGCTACTCCATGTACATGGTGTGCAGAGAGAGAATAACAGATAAAAACACCAAGTTGAGAATATATATTACCTCATTTTCGTCCATTAAAAGGTTGGCAGCCTTCAAATCTCTGTGAATTATGTTATTTTGGTGTAAGTAGTTCATCCCTTTGCAAATGTCTATAGCTACTTTAAACAAAACTGGAAGCTTAAAGACGCCTTTTTGCTTGTGTAGATAGTCATATACACTTCCACCGGGCATGAATTCTATTAAATGTGAAAGAGACAAAGGAGGGGAACGAAATATAATAAGCATATTACGCTATATCAAACAGAATAATGCGCATAAAGATGATCACTGCAACAACCTGTAACAATACACAGATGTGGAGGTTTGGTGCAAGCACCAATGAACTGAACGACGTTTTTGTGCCGAACCTTCCTGAAAACGGGAAGATTGATTTTGAATGACATCTTACGAATCTGAGATGCTTTTTTTTTAATCTGCACATGAGTTCACAAGGGAACAGACATGAAGGCACACAAACCTCATAATAAAGACTTCTTGGGCAAACTCTTTCTCTAGCTCAGAATCTAGACGCTCTGGCTTGAGGACTTTTATAGCAACTTCCTGGCTACAATATGTACCTTTATACCTGAATAATACAAGAGGTAAGGAGAAAGAGGGAGAGAAGTTAACATCTCAGCATCTTAAAATGACAATGCATTTGATAGCTAGAGCCAACTTACAGATCTCCATAAGAACCAGACGCTATTTTATGCCCAAATTTTAAGTATTTAAGGTTGATTTCCCAAACATCAGTTCCATCATTGGGTATTGCAACATGATTTTTCGCCGTTCTGGCACCTGTTTGCCCGTTTTCCTTTTCAGGAGAGAAGGATTGCTGCATAGGCCAGCTTTGGTCCTGCAACTGAGTGTAATGAAAGATTATTATTAACTTACAACGAGACATGATCGTGAGATGTTGTCACTATGAAAAAGTGTAACACTCTATATGAAGCACACAACTCCATTTTATTCAGAATTAAGTGCTTCCGAAGGAAAGAGTAGTCAATAGTTGCTCGAAAGCAGTTAAATTTGCAACGGAAAACAAGTACCTCAATCTTTGCTGCTTCTTTCTCCAATGCTATTCTAAGTCTGTCTATTTCCTGAATAATTAAAAAAGGTAGCATACCAGCTACAGTTATAACCCGGAATCTTTCTCATGTAAAAATAGTTGCGTTTCAGCTATTAGATCAGTAATCGGTTGAAAAAATAAAGCAAAGGAATCCATAAGTGAAAGGACGTCTTTAAAATGAATGAACATTGCTAACACACTTCTGTTCTATAGAGCATAGTAGATATAGTACACTACACGAGCTCATTGCAATAGCGAAGAAAAAGGAAAACAACAACAAAAAGTACCTCGTACGGCCAACCATCAACGACAAAAACATCTAGTGAGAAGCCATCAGTTGTAGAAAAAACATGCGCCTCTTGAATGTTCAGCCCAAGCTCAGCAAGCAATGCAGTTAACTGCAATATTTACACTGGCTTAGTAAGCATTGACGAATCAAAATGATCATACGAGCTTGATGTTTTTCAAAAATCATATTCATACATATACTTGTAATTGCCGAACACATAAATATTCTAATTGATGACATCATACTCCTACATACTTTTTTCTACTACATACCATTTGTTTTTAACTTAGAAATATCAAAAAGAAGATTTTTATTCTGCAGACTGTGATTGGGAGCAAGGAACAAGAATAATTTGACAGTAAATGTATCCTAATTTTCAAGCATGAGTGAAAAAAAAAAAAGCAGAGACTTGTCATGCTGGCTTATGCAAGAAACGAGAACCCTCTTACTTGATACAATTTCGATTGAAAAGCATTAGATTTTGTAACTCATGTGACAGTAAAACAAGTTGTTAACCCCATTTCTTCCGAGAAACAAACACCGATCATATACCTGAAAAAGGAGTTTAGGCTTGTCTTCTGTGGAAAAGGTTATCTCATGCAAGGGCCTGCAGTTGAATCAACAGGGTAAGTTGGAACTGAGACAAATATATATTCGTTTGCCAGAAGGAAAAACATATAAAAACTTCAGTTCTTGCATTTCTCTGTGATCTACATGAAAGTACATACCGGGAATACAGTGAATTGTTACGCACAGAGTTGTCCCCCTCCTCGTCTTGGGATCTACTTGCTGCAAGTGCAAGTGCTTCAAGATTGGGCGATGAACCAAAGGCAGGCGGTGGATGAATGCTGGAAGTGGAAGATGATCAAAACCAGAGGTTGAAATAGAGTCGAGATAATTGTTTGTTTTAATAGAATGTTAAAGAATGAAGAATTGGCTCTTCTCACAGGCAAACCTTTTTTTAGTAGAGAGTCTGGGAGAACTTTGATCAGCCTCGTTACTAAGAGAGTCCGAGGTAGTCGAGTCAGCTGAGATCCCCGCAGGTTGAACCTTAAGAAAAGATCAGTCACCAAACATCCTGTGAGCCCACAAAGCCAAAATTTCACAGAGGCAAACATAAAAGATGAAAGATCAGGCCAGAGAATCCGAGCAGAAATATGCTGCTGAATCAGGAAAAATCTCGAGAAGTGATTTGAATGGGTTGGCTTCTATAGATTAGAAGTAAAGGAAAGAGGAAAACAGATTTAAAATAATGATTGCATAGCCATAAATCTGGGAATCAACTCACCTGCACGAGACGAACTTCGATTGCTGGCCTGTTATCCGGATCATGAGCTGAATGCAGCAATCTCTTGTGCATCAGCACGTCTTCTGCCCTCTCTACATTCACATCCAAAGCATACCTAAAGAAGATGAATTTGAGCCTCCTATTACGTAAATCTATAGTGAGGGAACACTTTTGTGAACCAAAAAGAAAAATCTGAAGCAAAACAAAAAATCAGCCTAGGATATTAATTATTGAAAGGTCTCTTGACTCCATGAACAAAACGAAAATGTTGCAGTAGGAGAAGACAAATCTAAAACCGGCAGGGGCACATGCAGACGGCGAACAATGTATGAGATTGAAAAAAGTTACCGAGCCGGGAGGCGATTGAAGTGAGTCCAGAGCTCGTCGTCGAAACCAGGGCGATCCGTGTCTTGGGTGCCAGATTGACGGAGACGGCGGATAACCTCATCGAAAACCTCGAGTTTCATGCGCTCACGACGGTCCATGGCAGCCTGCGACGTAGGTAAGGCGTCGCTAATAACTCTACTACCGCAACTCTCGTTGTCCTCCATCACCATTGACGACGGTGAGAGAGAGGAGAAAACTGAGAGAGGGAAAAGGAAAGAAAGGAAAAAGGGAAAAGGAAATTGAAGGATTGATTTAAGATATCTCTTGCTATTTACGTGCGAATCCCCTTTTGAATGATCGAAACACAGAGAAGAGAGTTGGGAAAGAAGAAGAAGAAGAAGATGATGATGAGACTTATAAGAAATTCAAATTGAGGAGAAGAAAAGAGATGCGATCAGAATTGAGGAGGCAGAAGAAGAGAGTGCTTTAACGTTTTATCTTCTTCCTTGTTCGCTGATTGTATTTGTTAGGGGTCTAAAACGACGCCGTAGTTCGCAGCAGATGACTCATGCCGCCGTGGCGATGCTAATCCAAGAGCGACTGAGGGTATTTAAGGAATTTCAGGGGGTGTTTGAATTTAGGAAGCTTCTCCATTTTCTTAATTGCCATTTAAACCCCACACATTCTCCATTTGTGCCCTCTCACCCTTTTGCGTTAATGTGACCCCACTCCTCCATGCCATGGCATACCACACTTATCCGGATCAGGTTCCACCTTTACTTTTACTATTTCTCCCCATTTTTCTTAATTCTCCGTTTTCAAACCCACTACTTTCCTAAATCGAAGACACACCCTTTCTCCATTCGGAACAATCAAATACGTAATAGCCTATGTCAGGGCCGGCTCAACACTATCGGGGGCCCTGGGGCAAAAAAAAAATTTGGGGGCCTAAAACTAAAAAAAAAAATTTGGGCCCTTTTTTTTTTTACAAAACCGGGCTCCTTGTTAGTATTAAAAAAAAACAGGTGGGGCCATGGGGCGGTCGCCCTGCTCGCCCGTGTAGTTAAGCCGATACTGGCCTATGTACGTATGTGTCTCTTGTAATACCGTAAAATACCGGATTGAAAACTTGTGATTAAAATCAATGATTATAAACGATACAACAAGAAACAAATTATGAAAGACAACATTCGAGACAGAGCTATTCCAAAAAAAGACAGAGACACGGAGTCGAGATATGATCTATTTCCTTAATTCAATAAATCCCCCGTAGTGTGACCGAATTGTAGGATTTTTGAATCCCAGGATACAACCGTGGCGAGACCGTTTCACAACCACTTGAAAGCGGAATCTACGAACTATATACTACAATATACTCTCGACGTAAAAACTTACGATTTAAGACAGAAAGACGAGGGAGAGAGAGATTGTTCTTGTTGAACAAATTGTTCGGTGTACTTGAAATGAAGAGATGAAGGTCGTATATATAGGCGAGGAGGAGAGCGTCGATGACGCACGCCATGACGCACAGAACACCGGTGGCACCGCAAGGTGGCACGCAAGGTGGCGTTGATGACGCACGCACACCGGTGGCACCGCAAGGTGGCGCGCAAAACACAGAAATGGTGACACAACGGCATGAATCATAGAGAGCTGATGGTGACAAGATTTGTTTTCCGTATCAGTGGTAAACCGATCTACGGGAAAAATTCTTAGTTACGCGGGATTAAATTCTCAACTTCGAGACAAAAACGTTAGTCGAAATTTGTCCCAAAAAGAACTTCTTACCCCCCCCCCCACAAGACCCACGAGCCCGGCTAGGCGGCGGCGGCGCGCATGGGAGTCTCCATCCTCTTTTTAACACACCAAGAGTATTAGCCTTTTGAACAAGGATTAATGACCATTCATATATATACATGAGGATTTTTCCCATTGTTTCCAATGTGGGACAAATACACACACACTTCATTTAGTCTATATGGGCTATTTCTCTTCACTCACATCTATTTTAATAAGCCCACAAAGACTTCTTAAAATTGTTCCAACAATCTCTCACATGAATAGAAATAACTGCATACGAAGACTCGGTAGACTTGACAGACTATTCTGACTAGACGTAACTGACTAGACAGACTCTACTAGATTGTATTCTTAAAATTGTTCCAACATCTCTATATATGTATCTATTGATTGTATTTATGGACGTCAATAAAAAAAATTATATATAGCGGTGTCGATTGCAATATTTAGTCGGTTTTCTTGTTGGGGATAATGTTTTTATTTTGACTGAAAATGCTATACTTGACACGTAAAACTAGCATCCACATATATTAAAAGATCCGACAAAGATAAATAGGGCCCAAATATATAAACGTCTCACTCGCATGTGACTCCCTCATGTTTGGAGACATATTTTTTTGTCCAAACGTTTCGACCAACATCATACCATATATTCAATCTTCTCCCCCCACTAAGCTTCTTATTTGCATTAAACCGAGGAGTTTTGCAATACATAATTTATATAATTAATAAGGCATATATGCATGTAAGTTGGAAATACCATCTATTATACGGATGTGATTTGCATATGATTAAGCAAATACACACGTAAATGGCGCTTTAGAGAAAATCACTATTGTATATATATATATACATATTATATATTTGGATTAACGAATACGTGGCCTATATCTATATTGTGATCAAAAGTTGTATAATAGATTATCATAAACCTGATATATATATTGGAGTACCACGTGGTGCATGCATGGGTGCTTTTGTATATAATAAAAATGTCTATATGGTCTTCCATATTTTCTATCCACTAATTTGAAGTCACAATACTCTAAAACTATAGTTAAAGAGGCATAATGTGTTGACCAAAAATAAAATAAAAACGCATATTGTAAAAATATTCTCACAATTAATGGAGACGCAGCAATTACATTTATACAAATATTAACGATTAAAACACTCACGCATATCACGATTATTAAGCAGTTAGTTCGAATGATTTTCGGTCATTTAGGGAGAGATTAGACGTCATCATCAAAGATAAATGAACACGATTACTAGTTAGTTACACCCAAAACAAACAAAAAAACAAATATTGCGAAATGAGATTTGGTACGTATTAACAATAATCCATGTTGATCAATAGGAAGGAGTTGACCAGAGAGGGTAAAGATGCGGCAGCCAGAAAAGGAATAAACCACTTTGATTCGGTAATCAGTATTAGTAAATGACTAATTAATAATTATGGTATTGGTTGTTCGGTATGTCGATGACGTGGCAACACATGTCTGCAATTCATCCCACGTGGATTGTGTTGTCCCTTTACGCTCACCAAAGGTCGCGTCTTTTAAGCGGGACGGCCAGCGAAGCCGCGACTTGTCGCCGTTCTAAAGTTACTATCCACCATCTGTTTTCAGCAATACCACTTCTTTTTTCTTTTCTTTCTTTTCTTTCTTTTCACTACTAAACTTTCTTCTTCTTCTTATTCATTTTAATTAATCTTATATATCCACGACATTCCCTCGTCCGATGCTTCTACTCTTTTCTCATAAGCTTCTGTATACGATGCTAAGGTGAACCAACGTACACTAATTTGGTAAATCTGCATTTCTAATTAAATTACCGAGGGCTAAGAGTTCCCATTGTATGTATTAATACATCCTGAGTATTGTGTAAGATCCACTAAATAATGATAATATATATATATATATTATCTTATTCATATCATGGAGTAATATATTTTATCTTATTCATATCATGAAGCAACAAAATATGGGAATACATGTGTATATTTATTTATTCGTTGATCAAGTACCAAGATATATTCAAGATTCAACCACCAAACGCAATGTCAGATCACTTTGAAAATATTATCACCAAATAATACGAATATTTAAACAACGTTTAATTAGTTTTCATAGTAAACCCTAATGATCAATTGACACACACACACCGTAGGTCAAGGATCATGTTAATGGAAACGGCCAAACTAAGAGAAACAATTAAATGATAAGTTGTTTTTTTACATAAACCATAAGTTGCGAGCCAGATTTATGTAGTTCGTATTGCACGATCCATTTATTGTTTACAAAAAAAAAAAAATGCGAAGAAAGTGTATAACAGATCGATTCATGGAATTGAGACATCAAATTATGATGGTGTCCAATCTATATTTTGCAAGTATACACGTTTTACTCATACTCAAATTAATTAACTAACCTCGAAACATACAAAACTACCAGTTGATGTAGTTCAGCTATCAACTCCTAATTCAGACTCAAGCTTTAGATTTAAGCGGTAAGTGATAATTGTGTTAGAATAATTCGTGATTTATTGAGAATTTGAGACTATCTTCCAAAAAAAAGTATATTTCATTTGCTTACTACTTTGTGAGTGTTTTAGAACGCATTCACTACAAGAAAACAGCCGATTCCCGACGGCCATATCGGTCGGAAAACCGTCAGGAAACGGCTTTCCGAACAGATTTTCGATCAATTTGTCCCATCGGAACTAGAGCGTCGGGAATCAAAATTCGTCGGAAATTTCCGACCAATTTCCGACCATATTTCCCGACCGGATTCCAACGAATATTAATAGTCGGGGAATTCCCGACGAATTCCCGAGAAGACAAAATTCCCGACTAATTCCCGATGGTAATAAGCGTCATAAATTTCCGACAGTATTCTGACTTAATTCCGAGGACAAATTTCCGACCAATTTCGGACCGGATATTTCCGACCAATTTCCGACGGGTATTAAAAAACAGTATTTTTAAAATTCTTTAAATTAATGATTTTGTTTTAAATTAAATTAAATTAAATTAAATTAATAATTCAAAACAAAAATTTAAATTAAAATATAATAATTGTTTTGAAATTAAATAAATTTTTTTTGAAATTACAAAAACATTAAAATTAAATTCCCGTTCCCGATCCCGATCATGTTCCCGTTTCCCTTCTTCCTCTTCCCGTGCCCGGAAAATCCGAGAACTTCGCACGCATCGTGAAATTCTGTTGGAGAGAAACATCAAACGCTTGAACACCATCTTTCCATAACATTTTCAACTCATAAATCAATGGCTGCAAGAAAATATCAAGGGATCTCTTAGGATGCTCCGGTCCGGGGACGAGAATCGTGAGGAACAAAAACTCTCGTTTCATGCACAAACTAGGCGGCAAATTGTAAGGTGTGACGATTACTGGCCACAATGAATATTGCCTCCTATGTTTCCCAAAAGGGTTGAATCCATCTGTTGATAACCCGATGTATACGTTCCTTGGCTCATACGCAAAATTAGGATAAACCTCTTGAAAATGTTTCCACGCTTCTGCATCTGAGGGATGAGCAATCTCTCCATATGAGTTATGCTTTGCATGCCATCTCATAGGTCCTGCCGTGCGCTCAGATTGATATAACCTCTTCAACCTCTCTGTTATCGGCAAATACCACATCCGTTTATGTGGAACTGGTACTCTGCCACCCGTTTCCTGATACCGAGGTTTTTGACAAAAACAACACTTGAGACGGTTTTCGTCTTTTCTCCAGTAAATCATACAATTGTCGATGCACACATCTATCATCTGATACGGCAATCGAAGACCAGCTACAAGTTTATGAACCTCGTAGAATGAAGCCGGTGAGATATTATCTTCAGGTAAAATATCTTTCACAAAATCAGCTATCGCATCCACATAATCCTCCGCCAAGTTAAAATCGGTCTTTATAGTCATCAACCTGCTTGCAGTTGATAAAAGCGATATTCCCTCTCTACATCCTTCGTATAGTGGATGCTTAGCTCCATCTAACATATCAAAAAACTTTCGAGCTTCCAAATTAGGTTCCTCTATTCTAATATCATCATGAACATACGATGGTACGTTTTCACGAAACGCATCATTCACCATCTGAACGTTTGCATCTACTTCCGGTGTTGGTTCCTCTATCCTACCCGAATAATTAAAACTACTACAATAATGTTGCACCATTGAATCAGTTTCTCCGTGCGTATACCAAACCTTGTAACCCGGCATAAACTCATTTCTATAAAGGTGATTCCATACTTCCTTAATAGAGACTAATCTATGATTCCGACATTTAGTACATGGACAATACAATTTACCGTATTCCGACGTCATGTTATTGTTTGTCGCAAATGTCATGAATTCCTCAACACCTTGTGCATACTCATCCGTCAGTTGATTCGTCGCTGGATCTTGCTGTGGTTTATCCATCCACGATCGAAAATAATCATAAGGGTTTGGATTTGAAGAAGACATTTTCTAAGTTTTTTTGTGTGTAAGTTGTGAATGAGGGTGGAGAGATATTTATAATGGATTTTTCGCGTATTTTTGACCGATTTCCGACCGGTTTTATAATCGCAAACGGCTATAAAACGGCTAATGCAACGGGCAAATTAACGGATCTATTTCGTCGGAAATTGATCTGGAATTCCGACGATCTTACATCGGTCTCTAACTCGTCGGAAACTTGTCGAAATTCCAGATTAATTTCCGACCAATAAAATTTCGTCGAAAATTAGTTGGGAAATTCCGACGAAATTTTATTGGTCAGAATTCCCATCGAGAATCAGACTGTTTTCTTGCAGTGATTATGCATTTGCTAGGCGGCAGACAAGCGCATATATAGCACTTCATTATATATGCGGATATCTAAACGGATGAGATTTTCAGTCCCACTTTTAGTAATAATAATATATACATAATTTAGTAATTCAGGATGCTGACATAAATATATTTGGGATTAATGTCTGTCTACAGATATTAGGTAGAATGTTCAGAAATAATATCATGAAAGCATCTTTTTTTTTTTCTATGAAAAAGGTAAGAAACCAACAGATACATTGCACACTATAATTAATTAGTCCAATTAATGTACGCAATATCGGATTATTCAGTACTCAAATAATATATAAAAAAAGTGTAATGATAATCCGCATGAAAGAGATTGGTGATTTGTGTTTACTTTGTTTGAAAGAAATTAAGTATACAATGCTTAAAATTCAGAATATGATGTAGATGTGTATATACTAACATTGGATAAGATGGCCACGGAATAATAGTGGAAAGAGTTAAAAGAAACACAGACTTGGCTTTGGTCTTAATTTAAGAACACTAATATAAATCGCAATTTTCTTAATGTGAGGTTGGCGATGTCATGAGACACAAGAAAAGACATCGTGTCAGAACAAAGGCCCATTAGGAAAGGAGGCCCATATGCATAAATTCAGATATGAAGAAGAAAATGTCGGTGAGCAGCGTAGTCAACGAAGCTGTAGAGAGGAGCAACTGCTGCAAACTTGTCAAACACTTGCAGCTCCTTCTTGGCCTCTACACTTAGCTCTTCCGCCATTTCCATTGCCCTCTCTGCTCCAAAGAAACCCGCATAGTTCTTCTTCTCTTTATAGTCTCTGATGTCATCCACCACCTGATACAGCATCCCAACGGCTCTCCCGTACCTTCTGAGTGCCTCTAGCTCGTCCTCGGTGGCACCGCCCAAGAGCCCTCCGCAGACGGCTGAGCATTCCCCCATGGCTCCGAATTTCTTCTCCTGAGCAAAGGAAACAGGAAAGGGGCCACCTTCATGGTCAAGGTCAACGTACTGACCTGCAGCCATTCCGGTGGAACCTACGGTGCGGGCAATCTCGGAGATGACCCTGAGGATGGTGGCTCGGGGAACAAGCTCAGGAGGCGTGTGGGAGACAATGTGTTGGAAGCCGAGTGGGAAGAGAGCGTCACCAGCGAGAATGGCCATGTCTGCGCCGTACACTGCGTGGTTTGATGGCTTCCCTCTGCGGACATGATCATCGTCCATACAGGGGAGGTCGTCGTGGATCAGTGAAGCGGCGTGGACCTGAAGATGATTGATTCCATTAGATATTATTAATTTTTTATCAAATCTGGAAGACTTTCTATTTCTAGGCTCAATCGTATCGTATCAAGGGGATTCAATCCACACAACAGATTGGAGATAACTCAGATAAGACAAGGAAATTTGCAGAGAGAGATGAATCGAACCATTTCTAGGGCACAGGCGGTGGGGAAAGCGGCGAGGCGATCACCACCAACGAGCTCGCAGGCAGCCACACACATTACAGGAGGGGCACGCTTGGCGCCTTGCGCGAGGACTGAGTATCTCATCGCCTCGTAGATCCCCGCAGGGTACTTGACCGGTATCGCTTCGTCGAGCTTCTGGTTGATCTCGGTGATTAGGGTTGTCCAATACGTCCTGAGATCGAAGTTGGACGAGCCCAAGGAGGAAGAGGAGGATGAAGACCGAATTGATGCGCCGGAGAGTCTCATCGGTACATGGACAACCGGACAGAAGCTCGGCATCAACGGGGTCGCTGAAGCGCTAAACAGCATCGCGTCGTCGGATTTTGAGAGATTATATATAAAATGTCAACAGATAAATTGCAAAACTCTTTTATGTGTCTCTCGCCCATTTGGCAGTCAAGTTCATGATTTGGACATTCCTCCCTTTAGATAGAATCTAATAACTGTTGTTAGATTTATACCCAATTCGGATCTAACTTCTCTTGTCGAAAGACTTCTTACAAACAAAACACACACACTTTGTTTCCTCTCCAATGACACTCCTTCCTCACAAAGCGGCGTCGGATTTGAGCTTCTCCAGCTCCGAGAGGAGCGAGGAGTTCCCTTCGCAAGCCTCCTTCAACACCTCCAATCTTCTCTCTCTCTCACTCCTCTGCGTTGCTGCTGATTCTTCTTCCATCGCATTTGCACACCATTTACTATACCTCAGGAGATCCACCATCATCCCCTGAAACATTGCACCCACGCTTCAGTAATCATCCTTTTTACTCCTCACATTGTAAACCGCAAGAGTTTAGGGATTTCTCAACTTACCTCCCGATGCCGCTTTCTGGATAAATCTCTCACAAGAGACTTTACAATCTTATTCCGCATGGATACTCCTTTATCCTTGGCTCCATCGCAGAACACTACATACGAAAAGTGATGCACAACCAGTGTAAAGGCTAACGATCCTCGCGTCGCTGCTCTGTCCAGAGCTCCACCAGTCCATGACTTCAGGTACGCCTCAAGGATGCCCTCGTTTTCCTGTCAATCAATAAACCATTTAATCTTAAGATGCCATTGTTCAACACTATATAACAGAGTTTTTTTTTTTTTTTTTCCCGCAAACTACCTCAGCCGGTTCGAGGTAACCTTCTGCATCTCCCAAGCATTTGTCTAGACTCCGCAGTAGCTCAAGAACACGGGTATTGGAGAGCACAGTCCATGCCGAAAGCCGAATAGAGGGTTCCACACATTGATGCAAGTAAATCGAGATCTGCCGGCAATACAGCACGTCCCCATACGACACTGCAGCATATTGCTCCACCAGCATCTCCAGAAAAGTAGAGTAATTCTCGGAAATGTCAGACTTGAACCTCAGGAGCTCACTTTCACGATGATTTGTCTCGTTTCATCAAGAACCTTCCCATAGAGCTCCTGGAGACAATTGTACAAGTTCCTAGTGTTCTTGTCTTCGATGATCTCCATTCCAACAAGCAACACGTTGGACAAAGCGTGAAACTTCCAAACCAACGGCACACTCAAAACAGGAGATGGAAGCGATCCCAACCCAGACGACGACTCAAGTCCTGCAAGAAAGAAAACTCCGGCTTTTGCGACTTCAAGCAACTCTGCGGATTCTGGTGGCCCTGCTGAGGTTTTACCACCGTGGACTGCTGAGATGGAGCTAAGAAACCAGTGTGGAGGCAGGGGCATTCTCTGGTGAGCCCACTCTATGATCAGGGAGTCTGATTTTTGGTCCTGACTTGAACAACTTGGCATTTCACCGTCCTCATGAATAGTCTCCAGACCAACTGCGGCTTTCTTTATCCCACTTACTCTATTCTCGGATTTAGATTTCCTCTTTGGGTGCAACCATCTAAGTTTGAAGTGAGAAGCGAGCACAATTCTCATACGATCATAATCTCCTTCACTACATTTCCAGTCAAACGTTATGGTTCTCTTGTTTGACTTGATACAGCAGGCCAGGTGTTCTAAAGCATGCGGTCCAAGGACATAGTCGAAGGCTTTTCCCACAAGTAAATGATCTCTTGGACCTGCAATCAAGCATATAGCTAAAGCGGAGTTCATTTTGTCCATCAAGAAAACCGATCCCTGATCATTCTGCGAGTCCATTTGAGAGATGTTAAGAAAGAGACTCAGAAGACCGGCATCAGCTTGTGCCAACAGAACTCTGGTTGACCAAAACCCACCACCGCTAGCTCCCCAACCAAGTCCCACCCCAGGAGCTAGTCCGCCTCGTTTATGTAGCTCAATGGATTGCATGATGGACCATTCTGATGCAACGAAATCTCTAAAAGAGCTCCACACAGATGTTAGGTCAGCGAGAGACTCTGTCAGTATTCCTTTTGCAAGCACAGACTCATCTCTAACGGAAACGCTTCCCTGAGGAGGAGTTTTCATTTTAGATCTAGCAGATTCTATCAGAGTTTGGATGGACACGATAGTCCGTGTTAACCCATGAAGGCAACTCACAGACCTTCAAAAACCGGAGTTGTTCAACCATCAAATCAGATGAAAGTTTGCAGTTCTGCTTCCCTAACTTCACCCATGAGTCAAGAGAGGAGGTGAACTGAAACAAATGCCAAGTGACCGCATTGAATGTCCCATTCTTCACAAACTCCATGCAAGTACTTTTGTCATACCGGGCCAATACCTTAGAGAAATTAAAAAGAGAGAAAATAAAACAAAGGTTACAATAGCTATGAGGATTGATAGCTTAACAAAATTGTATCATCAGGTTTTGTCAAAAAAGCATCACATGAAAATTAACATAACGACCCCAAGATAATTTTGTGCGAGCGGAGCAGTATTACCTTTAAGAGGCGAACAGAATTGATCTGAGAAGGAAGAACGTCCATTCTTTTGTTCAACTTGAATCTTTTCACAATGTTTGCACAAATTTCGGATACTTCAAGATTGCATTAGTGCATTTTGGAGAATGTCTTGCTATCGCAATAGTAACAGAAATTATGCTGTCCTCGAGCACTGCTGTTGGTTCTGTCTGAAATCATGAACATAAAAAAAAGACCAGAAACCTAAGCCACCGGTTAAGCAATACATCGAGAATGATTTTCCCTGCTGAGTTACACACAGATACACATATATAGAAAGTGATCTCACCTCCAGAAGGTGATAAATTCTTGGAAGGATATCCATTCTGACGAGACCGGCAGCAACATCTTGTCCGGCTACAAAAACATCTTTCTGGATAGTTTTCGTATCTTCTGTCCCATCATCCACGATTTCTTCACGAAAAGGAACAATGTTGGAAGGTTTGGCGCTGTACTTCCAGTAGCAACCACGGAGGAAGCCGAGATCAATCTCCGGCTTACTCCTGAACAAAGAGGCCGTGGAGATGTCCTTTACGTGTGGTCCCATGTTCTGGAAACAGAAATGGATTTTATCAGTTTGAACATATAGTTTCAAGTTCTAGTAGGACTATAACTTCTTTGGAATGAGAAAAATCAACTATACCTCCAAAATATCAAAGAAGTTCTCATTAAGTGAACAGCTCAGTAGACACTGAATCACTTTCACACATGCTAGAACAACAGAGGTATGGTTGTCATCAAGAGCCATCCTTAAGAAGAACATTAACTTATATTGATAAGAACGAACAATATATGATATACTAGCGCTAACTTCACAAATAAGTCTCACATTACACCCATACCTCAATGCTAAGACAAGCTCAGGTTCCGGTCCGAGGGCATAAGCCCAGATGGCTTCCCAATCAGTGGATTTATCTTTTTCATCCCTTGTGGAGCCGATTCTGCTCTGACAAAGTTTGTACAAAGCTTTTTCGAGTACAGATGCACGCAGGTGCAAAGCAAGGCATCTTTGCCCCGGAATCTGACATATCAATGCATACAAAATCAATGAGCGATGACAGAGTAAAACCGCAGTCCCAGCCTACAGATTTTCTTCAGCTTAAGCCAAAATGGAAGCAAAAAGAAATTTAACCATTCTTTATCATCAGAACTAAAATCTGCAGCAATCATACCACACTTCGTGCGAGTGCAATAGCTTCTTTGATGGTGTACCCTGCTGCCCCAGGGTCCCCCTCAGTTCTCAAGTAGTCACGTTCAACAGCAGATCCAACGCCAGACCAGTTTTCACCTGTAAATTCAAATGTGTAAGAAGAAGCTAAAGATTTTGTCATCAGTTTCACTTGTATTGTTCTAATCACCAGTTTCAGCAGCTGGGACAACATCATTTTCAACGACATTCCCGTCAAAAGAAAATCTCAACTCCCTGGCTGCCTCAACCCTCTCAGTCCATGTATCCCACAAGAAGTCTTGGGCTAACACTGGATTTTGCACCACACGTCTTTCTTTTGGCATTGCTATCACTTCAGAGGCAGATGGAGTAACAGCATGGCCCTGTGGTGAATGAATATCAGGCCTGACAAAATGACCCTCGGTTCTTAAATTCTTAGTTTCCTCGTCGGCATTGGACAACCCCGGCACAGAATGCTTTCGCTTCTTCACTTTGTCCTGGCCTCGTTTCTTCAAAATGCTTAGTAATGCAGGATCCATCTTCTCCAATAACTCAGCATATGCCTCTGTAATCTCTTCATGTGACATCGTCTGCAACCGTGCATGGTTCTCTACATCAATTTCACTCTCAAGATATGAAGATGCATGTCTAGTTCCAAGTCCATTGGATCCGTTAAAAGAAGTCCTTTCCTGGCTCCCCAGGTTTTTTAGAGGCGTTGCTTTCTCAGAAACAATCTCTCTCTGGTCTGATGCAAAACCAAACCGTGTTGTAGAAAAGTCTTGGCATATATTAGCGAGTAGAGTGTTGCTGTTATCCACGTCCATGGGAGTAGTGGTCGCATCAGACAGCGCCCTGACTTCAACCTTGTTAGCTTTCCTTGATTCGTGTGTGTTATATTCCCCAGAGAGCATATCTTTCCACGTATTGAGCTCCATATCTTTTTTCTCCTTTCTATGAAGCGGTTTAGCAAAAGCAGCAATGGAGTCTGCATTCATGAAACGTTCTTCTTCCTCCTCATTGTCATCATCCTCCTCGACATTAGATTGGGGTCTGCTCCCCACAGAAGACCAATGCTACAAAATCAAACATGAGAAAGAAAAATTAGAGCTGAAATACAAGGAAACAGCCCATTAAATTCAATCTAGAAACCCAACTAGAGTGGATTAGCTTACGGGTCCGTGAGAACGATGACGAGCGACCGGGAAGGAAAGAAGGGTGGGTGTGGGGGGAAGCGGCTTGTTTGCAGGCTTATTCTCCGATATACCTTTCTCGACGATGCTCCCGACAAGGCTCGAAGGCGTCGCGAAGACCTTGGGCTGTTGCTGTGTTGTGGGATTGAGTCTCCCTCGACTTTGCTCCTGCTCCATCAGAAACCCTCGCTAATCCTTTATTTATTTTCTCTTCCGTAACTTTGGAAGAAGATCAACTTTTAATATACAACGGAATAGGGAAACGGTGTCGCCTTAAGAACAACACATGATTAAGGGGGTGATGTGATTGAGTTCTAGGACTTGACCAGAATCTGACCAGGATTGTCTCAATACACATTTGTTACAGCAACACAATAACGAGAGAAAATGTACTTTAGTTGACCTGGCTGGATCAAGTGAACGATTAACTGTGGAAGATGACAATGGAGATCATGTCACTGATGTAACGAATTCGATTTCCGCGTAAGTTCAAGTGTCCTTTTCGCTTGCTCCCTTACAAGTGAATCCCATACCTAACTTGTGCATCTTTGACAATTTTCTTCATGTGTAGGCTTATGCTTGAATCCGTGAATTAGTATTTTCTTTTTTCCTTTACTTACTACATATATCTCGGGTTCGGTAGGCTGGGAGATGTTTTATCCTCGTTGACGTCAAAAAAAGATACCATTCCTTACAAGAATACTTGCAGATTCACTAGGTAAATGCTTCCGCTTTCCAGTACATGTGCCTCTACGTTTACCTCTAAATATATTGAGGATTTCTCCCCAGTGCTTGAACTTCTCTTCAAATGAGAACAATTTTCTGTAATGTGCAGGGGGAGCTCCAAAACATTGATGATCGTCAACATTTGTCCAAGTCTGAGATAAGGTCATGTCTCAATTATGCCTCGGAATACTGTTCCAAGCCTTGGGAATCGAGACACAATTAAGTAATGGAGAGACGTGGTAAGTGGAACTAGAGAATGGCATCCTCCTCCCTTTCCTTCCTCTCTCATCACTTGACATTGATACATATAACAGATGGAATTGATAAAATGAATGTACGATTCATTACTCAGTCTGTTAAATAAAATTTTCAAATTATATAATACATATTCTGGAACTTGAGTAATACCATATGGATATAGAACAAATATTAAATTTCTATAGCTGTAAGTAAAGCAGAGCGTGAAAGGATTAACTTGACAGACATTTAGCACTTCAATTAGTCCGTTGGTGTGATCGTCTTTCTCTTTTGGAGTTTAGTTTATTTTTCTGGAGAACAGATTTGGGGAATGTACTTTGTAACTTTTTAGCTTAACTTGCTAATACTTATATAGTATACACGCAGTTTGAAGATATCGTATTTTCCCGCAGGCAAATGATGCCCGGAAGGAGGTATATTGGAGAAAGAGAGGGAAACTCAGCGTCTGAAACAAGAGGTTACAGGTTTAAAACAAGCACTTAAATGACCAATGTGTACTGCTCTACAACGAAGTACAGAGAGCGTGGAGGGTTTCATTCACATTGCAATCAGATTTAAAGGTTCTTCAGTGCTGACTGGGATAGTGTCTGGTTATTTTAATTATTCCTTATAAGATACCTTTCTGCTAATGATTTGCTTTTTTTCTTTCATGCAGTCAGAGAATACTATGGTTGCAGACAAACATAAAATAGAAAAGGAGCAGAATTCTCAATTAAGATATCAAATAGCTCAACTTTTACAGTTAGAACAGGAACAGAAGCTGAAGGTGCAACAACAAGATTCCACCATTCAAAATCTCCAGGTTAATACTTCATTAGTATCTACTTTCTCAACTTTGGCACATTTCTCCTTACCTTTTATCTGAAGCATCTACGTAACAGGAAATAGATGGTGAAATTGCTTTCAAGTAGCCTTCTCTGAACAGATAGCATGACATTCACCTTCTCTTTTTTATAAATTTTATGCAGTCTAAAGTTAAAGACTTAGAATCACAACCGAGTGAAGCCCTTAAGTCTGACATGGCAAGATTGAGAGATCCCTTGGAATCTCAGCCCAGAGCAGCTGGAAACACAGTCGATTCTTCTGCAGTTACCAAGAAACTTGAGGAAGAACTCAAAAAACGTGATGCACTGATTGAGGTTCTGCTTTGTCTTCCTGTTGAGCACATTTTATTAGTGACTTTCGAATTACCCAAATGATATTTGGACTTGAACATTTGTCTGAAGAGAGTAATTGTTTTCTGCAGAGGTTGCATGAAGAAAACGAAAAATTGTTTTGACAGATTAACAGAAAAGTCAAATGCTGGTTCGACTCAGGTGATTCTTTTCTCTATCTTACACTGAGCATGATTCAGTATCACGCTTCTCTTTTTGCAGCTGTTGGAAGAAAAATCATTCTAACTCTTCTCTTCATTAAAAATGTTACTTATTGTCATACACATGTTGGAAGATATATCTGCTCCAGCTAGCCATTTGCTTAAGCTTTGTCATCCATTGTTGTACATAGGTATCCAGCCCCTCATCAAAAGCTTCACCAACAGTTTTGCCTGCAGATGTTGACAGGTAGCTATTTGATCACTTCCTTGAGGACTTTTGTGTGTGTGTGTGTGTGTTTCCTTTCTAGTGTTAACAAGTCATTCCCATTCTCCAAAACTCCACATAACATAATATTGTTGCTACAGTATTACCAAATATTCCATCGTAGTCGGACTAAAAAAAACCTTCACAACATACAAGTCTACGTCTACAACCATTTGATTTACATTCCTTCAATCTCTCTCCGGCGTCACTCCCGTTACTCTTCTTGAAGTCAGATTTCCGGCATACGACCATGCTTTCTCTTGTTCACCCAATATTCCCTTCTCTCTCGCCCCACTTCTCTTCACAGTATACAGCGGCGGTGCTCTCCTCGGGCTCCTCGATGCTAGACTTAGGGATGGCGTTGCAAATGGGGAACCGTAGGGAGAGCCTTGTCCAGACAAGGGTTTCTGCCCGTTGATGCTGAATAGAGAAAGCGATTCCGTGGCAGAGACGGATCTTCTCATGGCATCATCAACATAAAGCACGTCATCTATTCTGGCCGTGATGTTGAAGGCCATGCTCTCCATCACCCTCGAGTAACTCTCCAGAATTGATTGCCCTACATCCTGCAGAAACCCATTAAGCCTCTCAGATCATGTAAAGCATCATTACTCATTCTACCAACACCAACTCCTTCTACCTTGTTGTACTGAATCTTGTTCATGTCCAGCGTTGTCTGGGGAAGACCCGGGAAACGGATCCTCAGACTCTGCAAGAGGGTCTCAGCTCTCTGCACCAGTAAATCATTTCTATCGGTGTCGTTTACAAGGCCTTTAACCTTGCCACTCCATGAAGACAGCTTTAGTTTCGCCTGCTTCTTGTGCCTCCTCCCATTCTTCTGTCTCCAGACGTGCACGGCAGCCTCAATCCGGTTGGCGATTTCAAGAGTCTGATGTTCCGATGAGAGATCAAGACAGTCTAGGAGACATTCGGGTGAGAACTTGTTTGCAGTTAAGTACTGGTAGATGATCTCTCCAAGACATTCCTTCCCGCTCTGCAGCAAGTTAGAAAGAAAATAAAAAACAGACCTCAATGAGCAAAAAGGAGAGATCAACCGCATGGAGAGAAGCAGCATACCTTGGGCAATGCCTCCAAGTAAGGGTCGGGTATCTCCATTTCCGCGAGCACACCACTGTTAATTGCCAATGCAGCCTTGAGAATCTGGTTAGCAAAGTCCCGACACTGCTGCAGTTTCTTCCTTGTCTCTTGTGACAAACCGTTAGGCGGAACCTTAGGGCAAGGCAGCCACCACTTGTCCTCCTGCCTAACGGAAGCTGGAGAGTTGTAGGAATCCTTTTCACACTCTCCTAGAACAATCCCGCGATCAGTATACCAGAACTCAGTGTCGGAGAAACCGTCGAGCATATCAATCAACATTGCGTCGAGTTTCCTGAGAGCAGGGAGGTTGGCATACAGATCAGAACGCGGCCGAGTCTCCATGATCTCATATGTTCCGCCCCCAGGGAACTGCTGAATGGAAGGAATGAGCTCAACGATGGAATCGCTAACACAGAGTAACCATTCCAGTTCTCTACGCCACATCGCCTTCTTCTGCGGAGCAAGAGGCTCAAGCCTCCAAAGCTCACCAAACACAGTCGCTGCAATTCCAAGTGGTCACTACTTGATCATCATAACTAGGAATACGAGAAACCCTGGCAAATAAAAATTAAAAAAAGTTGCCTTTACCAGAGAGATTGGTTATGGCGTTGGAGATTGCAAGCGCCGTACAAACCCCTTTACCTCCTCCGGACATGTCTTCTCCCAGAAGTAGCTTCGCAAATCTCTCCTTCATCATCTCAATTTCTATGCCCCGTGAAAACCAAAAATCCCAAATTACTTTACGGAATCTATCATTAAGCAGCAATAATGGAGTAATAAGCTTAGAAAGGAGGAGACTTGGAGGAATGTATTACCGGATAAATCGCTCTCCTGTTTCTCATCCCAAACCACATCTTTCCCACCGATCACCGGAAGCATAACAGGCGCTGGGAAGTAAAATCCTCTCCCGCCGCCACGGGGAGACGACGTCATCGAGCTTGAGGCTCCCTCGCCGTCGAAGCGGCGGCACGAGAAGCTGCTCGAACTCTCCGACTCGCTAATGTCGGCGCTGGGGCTGTAGCTTCCGCATCTCTCGGAAGAGCCTTCTTCTTCTTCCTCCGAAGATAAACTCCCCATTCTCGTAACCTTCACCGGTAGAGATCTAACGGCTCAAAATATCAACATTTGGGCAGAGAGACAGCGAGATAGGAAGTGGATGTGATGATGGTTTTGATAAAGCAGCAGAGATGAGAGAGAGAGAGAGAAACAAACAAAAAAAGCAAGCCTCCCTCTCGCTCACTCAACACTCTCTCTCTTCTTTTCTCTCCTAGTTAACCGTTAACTCACGGTCGTTAGATTTTTGGTTGGTTTGGGACGTGGAATGACTTAACGGCGGAGATCAGCTAGTCCACGGCCATTCTCATTTGAGGAGCATGCGCTCGGTTTATATCAACCGTAGGATGGTATCAAAGGAACCATCAGGATCTTCCCAATAAAAGTTGAGAATCTCTAAGCGGCCTGGATAAATAAAAACCTGACATTGTGTGGACAAGAAGCATTCCTTGTCGGATGAGACTCCCTCGTACCGCCTGAACCATACGTTACCTCGTGATCTTGCGCCACGTGGCTTAAACCTATTCGGTTGATCTTCACTGCACATACACTATTCTGGCGTCATTAAAGTAGTCCGATCGTTTACGGCCTTGATTGCGTCTGCTAACTGGATTCCACTGTTTTCGACGATGGTCTTCTCACTAAGCCGTTTATTAAATTACTACTAATTCATTTATTAACTACTATATTAATGTCACTGATCACTAGAATGCTATGGAAATGGTGTTGATTCTCATGCCTCGCTTAAGTTGACTTTTCTATTTTTCTTAATCTCTTCATCTTTTTTTTTTTTGGTCTTATAAACCTTTGCACCTTCCAAATAAAAATGTTTGTTTCCTCCTTAGACAGGAGACTTTTTTTTTTTCGTGCTAGTAAATATTTTCCATCGCCATGCTTTTCCTTAAATTTATAGCCTTCCAATATGTAATAGCAAGATCTAAACAAACTTTCACCAATTTGAACGAAATTCTATACCAATAAATATTGAAACATTTTAACGTTTACTAGTGAAGAAACAGAATCCATGGAAATTTTGGAGTTCTTTTTGTTTTATCTTTTGAAGTCTGTTTATAAATATGAAGTTTTTTTTTATTTGTACTTTGGTATAGTCTATGGGGGTTTTTTTTTTCCGTAATACTTAGTTATTTTCTTTGGCATCGTATGTTGATCTGGTAAAATCCAAATCAATGGTGATATGGTCAACTCGTAAATCATCTAGTTGATGATCATAACCACAAATAATTAACTTCAAGTATTGCCTAGAAACATTGACTTAGAATAGTAATCGTTTCGTCTTTAGTAATAATAGAATAAAAGAAGAATAAACTTTCAAAATAACAAATATTACTTGAACAAGATTTATAATTAGGTAATACAAAGAATGAAGGTATTTTTAAGCTCTTTGGTGATGCGTAAGGGAAGGAATCTCTCGTCTTTTATTTTTCAAAATAGAATATATCCCGAAATAATATTGGTTAATTCAAGATTGAGTAATGGAAAGAGGATCTACGGAGCGGTGATTGGCCTTTGTCTGTTGGAGGCCCGACCACACAACAAGGCATTCTTGGGCAAAAGATATTCATCCCTGAGAGAGTGAGCCGGAGAGTAAACTCGAAGGTAAAACTGTTGACCTAAGTATTGTCTCGCCCAGAACTCGCTCCTTAGATTCCACATCCCCACGTTGTCCAGTGCCACATATATGGCTGTCCAAGATTCTGGATAGACCTACAACGACAAAAGAAAAAAACATTTCCACTTTGAGATCAAAATCTTATCGAAGAATCATATTTATATACACGGAGAATTAAAAGTGTATGTACCTGAGTAGTGGAGCGAGAAACAGCATCCCTGAGGTTATACTCTCGTCTGCTCGCATGTGACCATGTTCCTCTATCCATTCTGTACGTGGACAACTCACAGAAGTTATATTCGACACATTCATAATATATATGATTCTGATCACGATCAAAGTATAATGATCATTTAGCTAGTGTTATCTCACCCGACAACCCAAAAGTTGTACCCATCGAGGTGGTAACTCTGGACGATCTTCTCGCGGTTTTGAAAGACAATCTCAAGAAAGGCTCTGTGGTGTGCTCCCATCACTGCCGTGTCCAGCGTCACCCCTCCTCCTCCTCTTCTCGGCTTGTCAGGGATGCTTCCCACTTTGAAAACACCTCCGATCTTAAAGTAATCTGCCAGCTTCAGAGGAGTGTCCGCATGCACGAACGACACGCCGTTTATGGCGTAACGTTGCTTCCTCTTCACGAGGGCCGCTGAGCTTTCTAGTATTAAAGTCCTAGAGATTTTGATTCGACCATAATGGTACGAGCCCTGAGGGTTGGGCCTTGGCCCAGACGCAGTCAGGTTGGTCCTAATGGACCGGGCTTGTTTGATAGACCAGTCTAGTTCATCAGCAGGCTGTCCAGCGGGGATAGGAGCGGAGGAGAGGCCCTGTCTGGAATTGGAGTAGTGGAGAGTGGAACTGACCAGGAGTTTCTTGGCGGCAAATCTTGTGGCGACGACGATGGAATAGTCTTTCTCAGGCTGGTCCATGGTGACTAGGACAGAGTAAGACTGACCGACGTGAATGTCGAGTGAGGTATACATGGACTGGACCGTGTGGGTTCCTTCGACCTCAACGAGCTTCATCTGATGGTCTAATATTTTGAAATTCAACGAGTGTTGAAGCCCCACATTCGATATTCTGAATCTGTATGTTTTACCTATTAAATCATGTGTCCACAAAAGTGATGAGAGAGACTGCTCTTCTCTTCAATTGGTAATATAGTAGTAGCCGGAGTTTTTTAGTTAAGATGAACTACGTACGTACCTCTGTGGACGGTGAGAGAAGAAGAAAAACTGACTCCATGACCATTGATCAAAACCTCATCAGGCAAAGGTAGCTTGTGTCCTCTATCCAAAAGTGCCTTCAAAGTCTGAATTACATATATATATGTGCAATCAAATTATTCATCATATGACACAATAACTAAAAATAATAATAATAAAGAAATGTACGTACATACCTTGTGGTCATGCTTAGAGTACCAATCGCCGATGAGGAAGGTGAAATCTCCGGCGGGTTCGGGGAAAGGGACGGGGATGAGAGGGCGGCTGAGGATACGGAGGCCACCAAAACCACCGGCGGCTTTGTGAAGGGCGAGGGAAGGGAAGTAGAAGAAACTACCGATCTGGTCTTTCACTTGGATGGCATAAGTGTAATTCTTGCCCGGTGGGATTGGACAAGTCGTCCCATACACTCCATCTTGGTACGAATTCTTCCTCAGTTGTACTCCGTTCCTTCATTTATCATTTTAATTTGTTAAATCGTTGATATTATAATTAACATGAAAACTTGACGTGTTCACTAATATATAATCCCCAACAAATTAACAAGATTATATATATATATATATATATATATATGTGTGAAGAAACGGCACATGTGCATGCAAATTGGCTCCCTCATACCAGTTACCAAATTAACGATCGAATCCTTCTTCTAATAGAACTGATGAAGCTTTTATTTAATAGGAACGGGCCTTGATACAATTAAGCTCGTTAATTAAGTTTAATTGATGCTACCGTTGCATTGGTTTTTCATATTAATTATAGATTGAGAAACGCTTTCAGCTATATGTATGATGAATGGGGGTTGAGAAAAGTGGAAACTAAAGAAAGTGGTAAAAAGATATATACCAGGACAAGAGAAATGGCTCGTCGAGATCGTTGTGAACATTGATGATCAAGTTGTCATTGGTGACTGAGTAAATCTCAGGTCCAGGAAATTGTCCATTTATTAGGATTCCCTGCGTGTATATATATATATATATATGTGTGTGTGTTAATTTAGCTAGATATATATAACTATAATTAAGCATGATCAAACAACACACAAGCAAGAAGCCATAAATAATCATGGAAGACAATGTACCCTTTGAGGAATGCTGAGTGGATAAATGTTGCCGTAAGTGACCCTCCAGTCGAAAAAACGGTAGGGATCTTCAGCGTGAACAAAAGAAATGATGGTCATCACCATGCAAACGCCGCCGTTTAGCCACCACTCCATAGTCTGATCAGATCTTGATGAAGCTTTGATATATATATATAATGAGGAGGGGGACAAGGAGGAGAAAGGTTGAAGGTGAGTTTTGTAGTTCGTAGAGACCGAACAATGACGTATTTAAAGTCCCATGGGATGCTTTCCAATATAATTCCGTGTTCTATTCAATTTGTAATATACAAGGCCCCACCTAACCTCTTCTTCATTAATTAATTATATATACTCCTAGCAAAGCAAGCCCATTAATTAATTGGCCTTTGGGAGGTGATTATTTAATTTTAAGAAAATAAAACCGGCGACGTTTGCCCTGTTTCATTCTCACTTATTAATTATGTTCGATTCTTGGTGTGGTATTTTTAAAGCTACTCCAGTAAGATCGACAACATAGTTTTAATAGATTTAATCCTATGATAAGTTTTTTTTTTCCGATNTGATATCACTGTATTTTACCACTTCGAGTCTCATATTTTCTTTCGTTTTTTTTGTGTTTCGTATAGTTTCTATTACGTATCTATTACATTTAGGTCCAAATCGAGTCACATTGCATTTAGGATGTCCTAGGTCGTTTTTGTGTTCTTTTTGGCTTGCTGAAGCCGTTCTTAGGTGTTCGGAACTGATTTGGATGAGCGTAAACGGAAGGAGACGATCGAAGCTCGACGAGGAACCGCAAGGATCGAAGGAGGAACGAGGGGACCGTAATTTACAAGTGCGATCGGTTATAACCGATCGATGAAAACGATCCCACGACAAATGCACAGACGATCGGTTACTAACCGATCGATATACCCGATGGCTGGAAAAATACACAGGCGATCGGTTATAACCGATCGCCATAACCGATCAAGAATGGCTGCGGATTTTTAGCTTGACTTTGGGGTCCAAACCTTTTTGTAATATATTGTAGACTTATTGTGCTTTCTTAGCAACTACACACTGACGAAAAACTCTGTTTCTTTTCACTGTTCTAGAGCTCTTATCTTCTCCTCTCTTGTATTTGTATGAAAGATTCAAGATCCACTCCACCTTAGTGAAGATTTTCTCACTTTTCTTCTACCAATCTTCTTATTTTAGCTATGTCTTGCTTTTGTTCGGTTTTGTTTTGTGATTTAGTTATGAGTGAGTAGTTTTATTATGGATTGTGGGAATGGTTGATTTAGAGGGATAGATGATGATCTCTTGATGTTTAGAACAAGATTAAAGAAGTTCTCATGTTTAGAAGTGGTCTTAAGGCTAGGGTTGAACTAGCTACTCAATTTCTAGAACATAGATAAATTACACTTGAGAGAGGTTAGTAATTGTCTAGAAGATTTCTAATCATGTTTTTGATGCTTAGCAAGATGAGAATCATGACTAAGGATCATTAATTGGCTAAAGAGGATTTGTGTTTTATGCTTGTTGATAATTTTGTAGCAATTGAGAGATTAGCTAATTTGAATTATCAATGAAGGGGTTAGCATCATGAGAATGAGTTAAACTACTTATATGTGTCCTTTGCCATAGAATTCAGCTCATTGAGTGATTAGAAACATCATTAGTGAGTCATCGAATACTCATAATCGAATACCGTTCCCTACGATCCATACCTTTATCTTCGTGTTTAAAATCGATTTAGTGTCTTGATTTCTTTAAATCTGTGCTCCTTAACTAGCTTGTAATCATTTTAATTGTTCTGTATGATTTTATTTTCTGTCCTTTATTTTTAGTTTTTACCGTAATTAGTTCTTAGAATGAAAACCAACAAAAAATTTGTTTAGCTTATCTTAAGTAGTTTCTTGTATTCTTACTGTGCTGTTCTTTCTCTCCGTGGATTCGATCCCTAAGTACTCAACGATAAACCGTTATGATTGCGGTAGTCCACACATTAGGGTAATTGATGTGTTGAAAAACGACTAATCAGTAGATCAATGAAATTGAAAGCAATAATGCAAATTAAACTGTTGTAAATTCAATGGAGGAAAGATAGGTTCAAGGTATTTCTTAGGAAATCAGAGAATGCAGATAAACCAATTAATCAGGATTCAGATTATGCACGGTTCTTGAACTCAAATCACTAAGCTATAATTAACCAACCGTCGTTGCGAGAATTATCTAAATCTAAATCCCAGAATCCCAAATCTCTTTGCAAATCCTAAAGATCTAAACCAGCTTTAAAGTTCAGGTTTGATATGTTCACAAAACAACTAAACCAAATCTCTTTGCGGATAGCTATTTTGCTCACCCTTAGTTCTGTCAGATTATCAATTGCACTGTCGTGCCTAATCGATTAACCTAAGATCTAAGTTCCAGATTCGTCAACCTAGAATTAGCTTTGAGAACAACTTAAGGTGAATAACTAATTCAGATTATGAATCCTAACTAATCAATTACCAGCACTCAATGAAATCCTTTATGAGAAAACCCTAAACCTAAAGTGGATCTACTCAGACATGATCAATGGAACAGAAATCATAGATGAATAGAATTGCATAAAAGAAATCAATAAGAAACAAAGGGTTCAGAGTTGTCTCCCCAAAAGCCCTCAAACCAATCTCTCTCAAAGTATCAAAAGTAAAATAAAGCTTAGCCAACAAAAGTGGCTGAAAAACCTAATTATAATGCTAAAACACGTTTTGGGGCTTCTTGTAATTATTAAAGACTTCTGGGCCAAGGTGCAAACTCTCCAGACTTGTAAAAAGTCGCGTTTCCTTTTCCATGGACGACGGTATCGACCCATACAATAAGTGGTATCGATCGATACTCGGGCAGTGAGTCACGTTCCTTCCTTCATAGTGTCAGTATCGATCGACACCAGGTGGTGTCAGTCGATACAAGGGCTTCAAATCGCTACACGATCTCTGCTTTGCTCCAAAAAGCTCAAGAATGCTTCAATATCTCCAATTATGCTCCAAATGTGCCTAAAACCTGAAAAGACACTAAAAGACTCCAAAAATACTAGAAAGACTTTAAAAACAAGACATATATCATGGTTAAAAAGGGATAAAAACCATTATATATCAACTCCCCCAGACTTAGCATTTGCTTTCCCTCAAGCAAACATAAAGCTAAACAAGAGAAAGAAGTTTGAAAACACAGAGACTCACATGTTCTTGAAATATTGCAATGACCCTTCAACTTAGCGCTCATATGTTACCTAACCAATTCGAAGATAAGACCACCATGTACTTCTCCGTAGACATTCGCAGCTTCCCAGACTCCACACATTATTTCACAACATTATCCATCCAAGCCTTCATCGCCAGTTTCATCGCTGTAATCAATGCCAAGAACCTTCTAGACTCTTTCCCATACAATATAATGACAAAAGAACCACCAAATTTTCACACTTTTTGGTATTGTGTTCTCTCTCCCAGACTTATTTCACTTTATGCTATTTTTTTTTTTTTATATTTATTCGCATATACAAATCAAGGTTTGAGACGCGAGTATTGATGGTGTTTGCCACCGAATCCCCGGTTCTTCCCTCTCTATTTATCAAAGGCGTAGGCGAATAGTGGTATCACATGAAATTTTCCTACCCTCGCTTCCAACCTTTGTGTGATCTTTCCTTCACAAGTAGAATAATGGGATCGCTGGAAATTTTCCTAGCCCTCTACTCAGAAGAAAATCATTTCATCTTTTATGCTCTTATTTATTAACTTATGATAGGGGAGAGAGATACCATTACTTTAAACACATGGGTTCCTTTGTCAGATATGAATGAGGAATCAAGCTCTATGGACATCAACCACATTGATGAAGTGCAAAAATTTGGCTCAGGCTTTAATGGACTCTGCTGGAAACATGGGTGTCTTCTAGTTAACTGGTCAGCCTTTGGATTTTTCATTAGTCCGATCTAGAACTGATTCTGTAACAATGGTCACTTAGAAGCAAAGTCAGAACAATAGATTCAAGAAAAAGATCATAATCTCCAACAGGTTTTGACTCAATAAAACAACATTTGACTCAAAAACGACTGACTTTAAGAAAAACAAAAACGTTGTCAGCAACTACCTCCCCCAGACTTGAACAACACTGTCCCCAGTGTTATCTAGCCTAGAGTTGGTAAAAGAAAAACAGAAGAGCTGAGTGGATTGGTGAAAATCGAAGGAGACATACCTGGGTGACGGGTATCGACCGATACCGTGCTAGTATCGATCGATACAAGGGATATTGGTCGATGCAATTTTGACATCGATCGATCTGTAGCTCACGGTCCCTTAAGAAATACCCAGCTCCTTTGTCGTGTGGATGGTGTCGATCGATACTGCTCTTCTGAATCTGCTGCACGTGAAACACAAGACACAAAACCAAAAACAAAAATAATAGAAAAATGTATGTACAGACTTACCAGTGGGTTGCCTCCCACCAAGCGCTTGTTTTACGTCACTAGCTTGACTTTGGCTCAGGTGATCAGTCAGGAGAAAATTGAGAACTTACTCCCAGACAAGTTCTACAACTAGACATTTCCAACTTCAGAGTTCTGCTCAACATGCTCTCCACAACCTCCTTTCCTTTCTCTTTCATCTCCGAAGTAAGAATAACTCTAGCCTTAGAGAATGGTTTTGAGGTTCCTTTGCACTTCACCTTATACTCAATCGAATTCTCCATCACACTTCTGAGGGATTAAAGTCATATAGGCTTCACCCTTGACTCTTTTGCTATTTACCTTCTTCTTTTACCTTCTTCTTTGCCTTAGCCGTTGTGATGTCTCTCTTCGTGATGATAAAAGGACCATCTAAAACGTCTATGACATTTGGCTCATCATAAGGCTCATCCAAAAGGTCAACCATCAACGTCTCTCCTGTAACAACGGTGATGCAAGAGATATGTTTGGGAGCTCTTCCAGAAGGGATGGCTTTATAGGAGATCTCATTGTCAATGTATGAGAATGAGATTCTCTTACTGGGCGTGTCTATAACTGCACCAACTGTAGCCATGAACGGTCTTCCAAGAATCAAAGGCGTACTAGATCTTGCACTCATCTCCACAACCTGAAAATCAGTAAGAACCAAACAATCTCCTACTTTAACAAGCAAATCAGAGATTGTACCGTATGGAATTGAGGTTGAAGAGCTTGCGAATGTGAGAGTCATCTCAGGAGATCCTATAGCAATTCTCAATCTCTCTGCAATTGCCCTTGACATGACATTGACGCTAGACCCTGAATCAACGAGAGATTCTTTGAATTCAACTCCAGAGATAGAGCATGGAACCGAAAAATTTTCTGGGTCTTCTCTCTTAATCAACTGCTTCAATGGTGGGGTGCTTCTTGCCTTGATGAAGAATGCCTCGATCTCTTCTAGAGTTTCTCTGCAATCTCGGAAGTGACTAAGCAAAGTGCGGTATTCCAAAGCTTCTTCAAAAGACATCGTATGGGGAATCCTCCTTACCATCTTCTCAAACCCGAGCAACTTCTCTGCAGCAATGGGATCTCTGAGGTGTCTAGGTGGTATAAGATATGGCACCTTAGGCTTGTAAACCCTTTCCTCGACAATCTTGGGTGTTTTCACTGTTTCTGGCTCAGTCTGCGAGGGGTGTCGATCGACACCAGATTAGTATCGATCGACACAAGGTTTCTCGATCTCGGTCTCCGTATTGGTCGACCCTGGGGGGTGTCGATCGATGCTTTTTGCTTCGAAACATCCTTGGAAGATCCTTGGACGGGTATCGACCGATGTTGGGTGGTATCGATCGATACTGGGGTGATTTCGGGAGCCTCATCGTCGTCATCTTCAGCAAGATCGACGAGATTCTTTGCACTTAGGCCAATTTTCACTCCTGGATCGACCTCTTCATCACTTCTTAAGGTGATTGCATTGACGTATTCCCTTGGATTCACTGTTTTCTCTGGAAGAAAACCTTCTTGCCTCTTCACAGCAGCTGCAGTCTGAGCGACCTGAGTTTCCAGCCTCTTCTGATGAATGCTAAGAGCTTTAATCTTTCCATTTAGGTCTGTGTACATAGCATCCATCTTCCCATTGAAGTCCACTGTCATCTTCTGATGTCCCTCAAGAATCTGTTCAAGCATGGATTCAACATTGTTCTCTGGAGATTTGGGAGGAATAGGCTGGTAATTGTTGGTGAAGTTTCGGTTGTTGTTTTGCTGGTATTGATATCTCTGACTTTGAAAACCAGCACCACCTATGTAGTTAACATCTTCCACTTCATCCTCATCAGCAAAATGAGCAGCCTTCTTCGTCTTTCCCATCAAAAGATTGTGCACTGAATCCAGCTTGGCTTGAACCTCAGCAATCTGCGATCCATCCAAATTCCCAGCCTGCTTCTTCCGCTCAAAGTCTGCATTCTTGGTGCTATTGCTAGACGTCAAGTTCTCAATAAGCACATAAGCATCGTCAGGGTACCTGGTGTTGAAGTTCTCATTGCTCGCAGCATCTAAGGCCATCTGATACCTCCAATCAATCCCTCTGAAGAAATACCCAGGAACTGAACCTTAGTGAACCTGTGATGTGGACAATCCCTCTGATACGACCTAAATCGTATCCAAGCAGCCTTAAACGCCTCAGTCGCACCTTGAGAAAATTGTGAGATCTTGTTCCTAAGCTCCTCGGATCTCGCATCATCATAGAAATTGTTCAGCAATGCGTTCTTAGTCTCCTCCCAAGTAGTCAGTGATCCAGGCGGCAACTGCTTCAGCCAGTAAGCTGCATCTCCACCAAGAGAGTATGGGAAGAGCTTACAGAGGAGGTAATCGTTGGACACTCCATTGTACTTGATGCTAGTGACCAAGTCCTCAAACCTCTCAATATGATCCATAGGGTGCTCATGAGGAAGACCATGAAAAGGATGCTGACCCACAAGAGTGAAGTATGCAGGTTTCAGCTCAAAGTCATTCCTCTGGAAAGCAGGTGGACGAATCGCTGATCGATTGGCATAGAACTGATCAGGCCTGTTATACTCTCCAATTGTCCTACCACGATCAACCACATTATTCCCAACATTTACAACAGCTGGAGGGACAATGATGTTTCCATCTCCATCAAGTCGTTGTCCCCTCTCATTGCACAAATGGCCCTCATGGTCTCTCAAAGCTCCAGCCTCATCACGAATCAAAACCAATGGGTATTTCATCTCTGCTGGCTTCTTTGCTTTCCTGATTGTGCGTTCCAAGTTTGCTAGCTCCTCGTTGGAAAGATTAACTAGTTGCGTGCTCTTGTTTCTCCTGGTTTCGCGATTAGGCATACACCTGAAACACAAAAGTCAAAGCACGTAAGTAACAAAAATTAAAAAAAATACAACGAGTATCGACCGACACCAGTTGGGTATCGATCGATACCGACAAACTTAGTCAAAATTCTAAGGTAAAATCTAATGGCGAATTTAGAGTCCCCGGCAACGGCGCCAAATTTTGATAAGCTCAAAATGTAATACCCTAAAGTACTATCAGCTTGTCGATTGTAGTATTTAGGGGTCGAATCCACAGAGACTCAAGAAATCACACAATATACCAAATAAAATGGAATTACGCTAAGTAGATCAATGAAATTGAAAGCAATAATGCAAATTAAACTGTTGTAAATTCAATGGAGGAAAGATAGGTTCAAGGTATTTCTTATGAAATCAGAGAATGCAGATAAACCAATTAATCAGGATTCAGGTTATGCACGGTTCTTGAACTCAAATCAGTAAGCTATAATTAACCAACCGTCGTTGCGAGAATTATCTAAATCTAAATCCCAGAATCCCAAATCTCTTTGCAAATCCTAAAGATCTAAACCAGCTTTAAAGTTCAGGTTTGATATGTTCACAAAACAACTAAACCAAATCTCTTTGCGGATAGCTATTTTGCTCACCCTTAGTTCTGTCAGATTATCAATTGCACTGTCGTGCCTAATCGATTAACCTAAGATCTAAGTTCCAGATTCGTCAACCTAGAATTAGCTTTGAGAACAACTTAAGGTGAATAACTAATTCAGATTATGAATCCTAACTAATCAATTACCAGCACTCAATGAAATCCTTTATGAGAAAACCCTAAACCTAAAGTGGATCTACTCAGACATGATCAATGGAACAGAAATCATAGATGAATAGAATTGCATAAAAGAAATCAATAAGAAACAAAGGGTTCAGAGTTGTCTCCCCAAAAGCCCTCAAACCAATCTCTCTCAAAGTATCAAAAGTAAAATAAAGCTTAGCCAACAAAAGTGGCTGAAAAACCTAATTATAATGCTAAAACACGTTTTGGGGCTTCTTGTAATTATTAAAGACTTCTGGGCCAAGGTGCAAACTCTCCAGACTTGTAAAAAGTCGCGTTTCCTTTTCCATGGACGACGGTATCGACCCATACAATAAGTGGTATCGATCGATACTCGGGCAGTGAGTCACGTTCCTTCCTTCATAGTGTCAGTATCGATCGACACCAGGTGGTGTCAGTCGATACAAGGGCTTCAAATCGCTACACGATCTCTGCTTTGCTCCAAAAAGCTCAAGAATGCTTCAATATCTCCAATTATGCTCCAAATGTGCCTAAAACCTGAAAAGACACTAAAAGACTCCAAAAATACTAGAAAGACTTTAAAAACAAGACATATATCATGGTTAAAAAGGGATAAAAACCATGATATATCACTTGCCGTGATCTCAAAGTGGTTATTCTCCACGAGTGGTGGATAAATACCGGTTCTATTTCCATGCGCGTTTGGTGCATCAAAAGCTCTAATGACTGTAGGCTGTCTTGGAGGATGATTTGGCACTCTACCAACTCCAACTCCTTGAGCAACTCCGTCTTGTTGCTCATTCTCAACTTCAACAGGTGGGTTTTGATCATTCATTATTTCCAACCGCTCCAAGTGCTCAACTCTTTCTCTTTCCCTTCTTACTCGTAAATTCTCTCTCTCTAACCGGCGAATGTCCTCAACCCGATCAATCAAGTGCGCTTGCCCGTGACTTCTCAAGTTCATACACCTATAAGAAAGAGGGAAACAAGCAAAAACAGTTAAATATCAAAGAAACCAAGAAACTTTGTCGCAAATAGAATCCAAATCCTAATGGTTATTGCTAAATCTCCCCGGCAACAGCGCCAAATTGATCAACACAACAATTAAACCTAATGTGCACACTACCACAATCGAATGGTATGTCGATGTAGCACTTTATGATTGAACCCAATGAGAAATGAGAATAACAACACTAGGAATACAAGAAACTAAAAGAGCTAAGCTAATAAAATTTCTAATGATCCTACGTGAAGCAAAGATAGAACGGGCTAATTTAAACCAAAAAAAAAAGAAGAAACAAAAGATTAACAAGATCCAAATTCAAACTAAGCGGGAAAATGAACTAAAATGCTTAAACGGTGTAAATCAAGACTAAACAAGTGAATCCTTGGGTAAGGTTATCGACTCGGGTGATTCCTAGCTAATCCATGATGCTAATTCACAAACACAATGCTAATCCTTAGGTTTATACCACTAATTCATTCTCATGGTACTAATCACTTTACTAATTACCTAATTGACAAGAATTTCCATTCGCAATCAAGCAACTAATAAGCATTAAACACAAACTCAAATAACCAATAAGCACCTTAGACATCTATCCCATAGGCTAAGACTCTAAGTATGCAATCACTCATTATGTTCTTTGGAGAATTTCATCGAACACTTTCCGGGTGAAAAATTTTCTAAGATCTAAATCTATTTGATCAAGGTAAATCTAGCATTAAAAACATTTAATGAGTAAGGATCTTAACTAATCTAATCCCTTAACATCATGGATCAACCTAAAATCACTCTAATCTACCATACCCAAAGACTCTAAAAGAACTACTCACTAATCATTATGAAATCAACAAAACCCATAGAGATAGTGTTAATATTCATGATTAATATTAATGAAAGAGAGATAAAGAAGAGATAATAGAACATTGCATAAAAAATCACTCAAGATATCATACAAAATCAGTAAGAACCTTAGAGAGGAAAGAGTTTAAAACTAGAATGAAACTTTGTGTCAAAATTAGGTCTAAAACACTTAAATAGCAAATAGAGTCGAACCGGGTCAACCTGGGACAAACTGGGTTGACTCGATGGATCTTTGGGTCCGAGACGGTCCATATCGGTGTCATCATCCCGCTACAACATCCTGATATTCCTCTTGTGTTCGGATGAAGGCTTGCAGCGACACCCTCAAGTCGATGTGTTTCATCCCGCTACAACCATCCTACCACCGCTATACAAGCTGGGAACTCGACGATCATCCTTGTGCTGGCGTCTTCAAACCGCTACAGCATGCTGTTGCTCTCTCTTTGGAAGTTGCTTCGCTCTGTAGCGGTGTTGTGGAGCCGCTGTGCCACCCCGCTTGCAGCTCCTGTTGTCTTCCCTCTTGCTTCAAATGAACTCTTCTTGCTCCAATTTCATAGCTAAGCTTCAAGTCTTATTGACAACCCAAAAAAAAAACTAAAATATGGAAATGGAGATGAAAATGTAACTAGATACACATAAACATGAATGTAAATGCATCAAAGATGGGAAAACGTGGTTATAAAATGAGTAATATGCCGAGATATCAATCAACGATAACAAAGATCGTATGATGATATAAATTTACCTAAGATCTCTAGCATATTATGTAGACCTGTTAATTAAAGTCTTTTGTGTTATATATAAAGATTTTCATTATGAATGTGGTGCATGTTATACCATCTATATAAATCTTTATATTGTTAGTAAAATCATTCGTTGTGGACCCGTCCGTGTATTTCCAATTGATGCAGGAAATAAAATTTGCTCGTCGTGACTAGTACATATAATTTGTAATAAGAAAATATATTTTAAATGATGTAACGGGAAAAAAAAATCATGATACAGTGGATCCAATTAAGCATAATCTTAGAGCATGAAATACTTATCCTTGACTCGTGACAAAAAAGGTCTGATCTTGAAATCTTGGTATTTTTGGATTTGGATCGGTCAGTTGGGGGAAGACAGTGACCGATCTAGCTTCTGTGAGGTTTGAATGCTGGTTGGATCGGTCATGTTTATGACCAAGAGTGCGATCTATGTTCTGATCCGGGTGCACAACTTCTTGGATTGGTTGTCTCCTGTCTGATCCAAAATACTGAGCTAGATTTTGGGAGGAGAGTTGTTGAGTTGGCACACATCAGTGAACTGACTAAGTTGGGACTTAATCTCCTAGCAACTTCATGAGAAAATGTTAGGAGATTATAGTAAAAAAAAAATCAATTAAAACGCTTTCTTTTTCTTCCACAACGACAAGGTCCATCGTCAAAAACCAAAAAGCATACAAGTCCTACGAGAAAAAACATTGGCCGAAACATTCGTATAAGTCAACTGACCATAGTTCCAAAATTAACTTCTAAAGTTTATGCCGCAAAATGGGTCGAGAATAGTATGCCAGGGCCGAGATTAGTATGTCCAATCCATCATACGAGTTTGTAATGACCAGAAAAAAAAATGTGTTGTTCATAACTGACACCAAGCTTCATTTATCATTTATTTAGACAAGGGAGACAGAAAACCAAATCACAGGAGTATCAAACCAAATCTTCTCGAGATGCTTGAATTCCAGCAGCCGCCTCGCTCGAAATCCCTGTGGATCCTCTTTTCCATACCTCTAAATTGGATTGGCCACGTTCTAACGAAAATGGAAAAATTAAACTGGTGATTTCAGTAATCATAATTAACATTAACGTTCAGTTTGACATATCTTATTCCACTAGCTGAAATGCCTCTTAGCTTTATGAGGACAACTGGGACAGGTTCCATGAGACTCGCTCTTGATGAGTGTACAGTCACACTCATTGCAGAAATGATATGAGAAAGGCCTAATTCTTAAGAAACGAATCACATAGTTCATGTCATTGAACTCGTCGTCGAAAGGTTGGTCCATCACAACCCATCGGTATCTTGACTCTAAGGCATAGCAACTTCTTGCAGTGCGATCATGCACAGATCATGCACGATTCTCTGAGTCTCGTCCAATATTACTCTTTTCCAGGTAAGAGACCAAAAAATAGGTCTCTCACACTTAGTCCAAGTAGTCTTTTTCGTCTTTCTAGGCTTACCCTTAGAAGGATCCCTATATTCTCTCTTAAGAGTAGAGTATGTAGTCAAAACAAACTCACTCTCAGCGTCTTGCTCGCCAACAGAGTGTACTTTGCACGAGCTTCCATATTCCTCAATCAATTTTTCCCACATAGTTAAAGCTTCATCAGCACAAACAACTAAGGTTGTATCTGATTCACCACGTTTATTAATCACAAGGTCGATAAAGTTTTTTTTGGTTACTAATTCCTTCAAATCTAATTCCATCACATCTTCGATAAGTCCTCCTCCGGCTGATTGTTCCTGTTTCTTTGTCCAGTCCATAAACTCTTTACGGTGGATCCACGAAGTACAAGCTAAAGACAAAGATCCCCAACGAATCCGCCCATGATTCAGACTCTCACACAGTAGTACTTCCAAACTTTTATTACCATTCATATCCATCCACATATTATCCTCATCTTCCAGTGCTTGCCACAATAACTTTTTTGGGGCAAGCACAAGTTCAGGAGGTAGTAAACCTTCGCTAGCAGGGACCACCTCCTCATACACACTTCTTTAGCTCACCATCTTGTGAATCTAGGTGAGAACTTCAGTGAAGGTGTTTTCAACATTGGTTGCATCTAGAGCTGATGTCTCCATGAAATAGAGAGACTTTCTCTCTCAAAAAAGGCTTTAGCTGCTTCTGTTTTCACTGCTACTAAGTGACACAAATCGCACTTGTTCCCTATAAGCATCACCAATATGTTTGGGTTGGCGTGTTCCCTTAGTTTCCTTAGCCATGTTGCTGCATGCTCAAATGTCGCATGCCTTGTCACGTCGTAGACAAGTAAAACATCTACAGCTGCACTGAAAATCGAAAACACAAACATGATTAACTTCACTTGGGGGTTGGATTCTTCTAGGTTTAGCAACGCATGCTTCATTGAGAACTAAAGTTAATGTAAAGATCAAGCAAATCTGAAAATGGAAAACACACTTTTAACTTGTGTGATAGACCAACTATTGATATTTATAGCAACTAAACACTCAAAACCAATATCGCAACACCTCTGATAATCAGAACTCTCAGAATCTGAGCTCTGACGATGACTCCTTTTTCGATTATCCGGGTAGCGAACCCACTACGTGCCTCCTTCTTTGTGATATTGAGTTTGGCTTCAAACGTTGTTTGTGGCATCTCCCTCAACGGGGGAAGTCGTGAACACAATAATCGGCACTTGTGATCCTTGCGTCATGGCACCAAAAATGCTGTGTTCGCAAAGGTGAACAAGATGTCGGTTGAAATCTCGGATGCAGAAAGATTATGTACGGTGACTCAAAGTGATTCTGTCCCGCCAAAGCACGTTTTCCCTCGGACAAAAGATGACGGTTAAGACCTCGTATGTTGTTTCTTACCCAATGTTTGCGAGAATTAGGCGGGGCCTTGCTGTGATTGATGAATGCTACCTGGTTGATCATGCCAATAGTCATATGCTTGTCTCAAAGATTAAGCCATGCATGTGTAAGTATGAAAGAATTCAGACTGTGAAATTGCGAATGGCTCTTTAAATCAGTTATAGTTTGTTTGATGGTAACTGTTGATTGTAGAAATCACACAAAGATAAAAAGAGTTGAAAGATCGATCGGGATCTCGTTTTTATTAAATCGAACTCGTCGGAGTTTACAAAGTCTATTTAGATCGGTAAATAAGATCAAGATCGGAATTTCGAGCTCTCACTTTCTCTCTCTAAAATGTGCTGTCAATTCCTTCTCTCTAAAATCTCGTCTCCCCCACCCCAAATGTAGTCGGAAACTCCTTATTTATAAGCTTCTTCGGCGGCTTAGACCTTTCCCCGAATCCAGGAAAAGTTCCGCGAATCCCAGATTAAAAAACTAATTAATCTTCCTTTTCCGTATTTTCCGTAAAGTTCATCGAATCCCGGAAGTGGGTTTTGATTACAATGGGTTGATACCGACGAGCTCGGTATGCCGCGAGTTGGCAATCGCTTGTTGTCTTTATCTTTACCGATTTCGAACCGTCGTTGATCAGAATCAACTGGACCGATCTCGGTTCGAGATGAGAACTCGATTTTACGTTTAAAACTGTTAATGCCGAGTTCGGCTTTTACCGAGCTCGATGGTCGATCGGTTTATGCACTTTCTTACCGATCTTGAACTGTCGCCGATCGGAACTAATGCACCGATCTTGGTTCAAGTTCGGTATTCATGGATCCTTACCGAACTCATCGGTTAACAGTCTCTCGTGGACCTTTCTTTTGAGTTCGGTGGTCGGCAACCGTTTTATGTTATTTCCTTCTGGGTTCGAACCATCGTCAACCGGGATCAATTGGGCCGGTCTCGGTTCAAATCCGGCTAAACCGGGAAGTGCTAAACTCACAACCAACAATTAGTCATTCCCTAGTTCGGCGAATGAGTCTTTTGAGTTCGGCGAAGTTAATGAAGAATTTTTAGTCCGGTTGGAATTGAGATCGGTACTTTCCTTGATCAGATTTTCCAAGTTCGAAGATCCTTTGAGTTCGGTGAATCTTGAGACAACGATGCCGTCGGTTCAGAATTTATAACCGTTCCGGAAATCAAGGAATCGCGATGGTTCGGCTTCTCTAACCGTTGCGGAAATTGAGGAGTCCTCATAATTGATTTCCTTTCAATAAATATCCTTAGGCTCTACCGATTTTTGCTTTAAAATTTTCCGATCTTACTCCGCCGTGATTCTTCCGATATGCGAGATCTTCAAACTTTTCGATATTCGCCAAATTGCTCCGATTTGCTTTCTTTGATCGAGATGAGTTCGAGCTCTTCTTCAACTTCTGTTAACGACCCAACTCCCTCTCCGCGAAATCCGAACATCGATCTTAAGTTGTTCGTCACTTCGTCGGATCCTGACGATTCATCCGACGACGGTCTTAGTGGAGTCAGACAAGAATTAGTCAGGCACAACTCGCGCTTTCCTCCAGCCGGTCCGAGTTGTTCCCGAGCTATCATTCAAGTTTCGCATCTTATGGATAGAGAGAGTCGCGAGACGGATGCTCAGGTTCGGGTCGAAGATGAGCAGATTGCCGAGGACGATCAAGTTCGGCCCAATGGAGAGTTGGCTGCCGATCTTGAAAATAGACAACCTATCAAGGTGGGTGAACAATTTCTGCTTGACAGGGGAATGGCTGTCGAGCTTGCCGAGGCTGAAGGAGAAAGAGTCCGTCCGGGGGATGAGGTTGTTCCATTAGCAGTTCGCAAAATTGTTACACCGCCCTCTGTTGGGCCGACTCAATAAAAAAAAGACATTGTTCTACGCACACTGGAGCGGTGCGGAGCTTCTGATGATATTGTCTTTCGTATCCCGAACGATGATCATAGACCTTGGGGCTCGCGAAGGTTATATCTGCGTGTACAAGGACTATTTCAGAAACTACGGACTTGAATTTCCTTTGCCCGAGCTTCTTTATATGTACTATGCGCGCCGTCATGTCGCGATCTCCCAATTTCAGCCTGCCACGATTATCAATATCGTTGGTCTTCTAATCCTTGGGGAAGATTGCAATATTCTGATTGATGTCCGGGTGTTTGAGAGGTTGTTCTGTGTGAACATCGCGAAACAGAAACCTTGGTTTTTGTCGGCAAATGCCAAACCGGAGTACGACCTTGTTACGGGAAATAAGACAAGCAAGATTAACAGTTGGAGTACTCATTACTTTTATCTCCGGATCGATGATCTTCCTGTAGAACGGCCCGATGGAAACTACCAGACTCAATGGAGGATTCCCATTGGTAGATATCAGTCTTTGCTTGGTTGTTTTTCAATTCATCTTATCTAACCATTTCTCCAATCTTGTCCTTTCAGTTTGTCATACTCCGAGCATCCTTACAACGATCCCAGGTTTTACTTCCGAGCACGAGAAGAGGCTAAGTGCAGCTGGGAAGGTTCGTTGGCCGGAGGCGTACCAGGAGAAGCTTGACTTGAAGGCTAAATGAGCTCTCAAAGGTTCGTCTCGGCAATTGTTTTTATTTTGTTTGACATCGGCATTTCTGTAACTCCCGAGCTACTTTTGCTTTAGCTAATCCATTCGGTAGGAAGAGGAAGATGAAGATCGCTGATATTCCCGACTTCGATTACGATATGGAGGATGACAAGGACCTTGCCGAGGTCTCTCCCAACCACCAGAACGAGCAGGTCGGCGACGAGGAGCGGGCTGTTGAAGAGGAGCCGGTTGTTGAGGAGCAGGTTCCTCCTGAGGGAAAGTTCCTGCTGAAGGGGATGCGAATCCCGGAACCGAGCTGGATGCGAGAGCGGCGAGTGCGTCGGCAGGTGCGTTCTCTCCTCGTGGAATTTTAGTAAGGTCGAAGGATATGAATTCGGCGGCGAGCTCCTTCACGAGTTTGAGGTATGAGTCCATTCGCTCGTTCTTTGCGTCGTACTCTCCGCTATATTGACTCGCAACGAGCTGGGAGTCACAGTACGCATGTACACGAGTTGCTCCGATTGCCTTGGCCAAGCGTAGTCCGGCGAGTAATGTTTCGTACTCGACTTCGTTGTTTGAAGCGTTGAATTCCAACCGGAATGATTGTTCCAAAAATTCTCTATTTGGCGATCGTAGACGGATACCCACTCCCGACCAGCGATGGGATGATGAGCCATCGACGTGAAGGGTCCACTGCTCGGTGGTTGAGATGTCGGTATTGATAAACTCTTGCGGCAGTTCGATGGGGAAATCGACGAGTACTTGGGATTTGATAGTCGTCCGATTTTTGTAATCGATATCGTATTCGCTCAACTCGATAGCCCACTTGGTGAGTCTGCTGGACAGGCTTGGACTGTGTAGAATAGCTCGCAGGGGTTGATCGTTAAGGACGGTGATTGAATGCGATTGGAAGTACGGGAGGAGCTTCCGAGCTACGGTAACCACGGCAAGGGGGAGTTTTTCAAGCGTCGGATATCAAGTCTCGGCCTCGCCTAATGACTTGCTGACGTAGAAAATTGGTTTCTGTTCGCCTCGGTCCTCCCGAACTAGGACCCCACTGACAGCCGAGGTGGAAATCGCGATGTAATGGAAAAGAGTTTTTCCGTTTTCAGGTTTGGCCAAGATCAAGGGGGGGGGGGTGGACATATACTCCTTAAGCTGTGTGAATGCGCCTTCGCATTTGTCGTCCCATTCGAGATGTTTGTTGCCACTGAGTAGTTGATAGAAAGGTAGGCATTTATCTGTTGATCGGGAGATGAATCGGTTAAGCGCGGCGATACGGCCAGTCAGCCACTGAACTTCTCGTTTCGTTGTTGGGGATGGCAGGTCGATGATCGCCGAAATCTTCTTGGGGTTAGCCTCGATTCCCCTCTGAGTCACGATATAGCCGAGGAACTCGCCGGAGGTTACCCCGAATGTGCACTTGTTCGGGTTAAGTTTCATACCGTACTCGTTGAATATGTCGAAACACGTGTTGAGATGACCGATATGATCCTTAGCGACAAGGGATTTGACGAGCATGTCATCGATGTATACTTCTATAGTTTTACCGAGCTGACTTGCGAACATTCGATTGACGAGTCGTTGGTATGTTACTCCGACATTCTTTAGTCCGAACGGCATGACTTTATAGCAATAGATGCCTCGATCCGTGATGAATGACGTGTTCTCTCGATCGTCAGGATGCATGAGTATCTGGTTGTACTCCGAGAAGGCATCCATGAAGGATAGAAGTTCGTTTCCGGCCGTGGATTCCACCAATCTATCGATATGCGGAGCCGGGAAGCTATCTTTTGGGCAAGCTTTGTTGAGATCGGTGAAATCAACACAGATTCTCCATTTTCCGTTCTTCTTTTTTACGACGACCGGATTAGCTAACCAGTCCGGATATCTGACCGCGGTGATTAAGCATGCTGTGAGTAAATGTTCGACTTCTTCATTGACGGCTTGAGCCTTTTCTGAGCCGAGCTTACGTCTTTTCAGCTTGATCGGTTTGAAGGTAGTGTCAATGCCGAGCTCGTGACACGTGATTTTGGGTTAATGCCGGACATATCCGCAATAGTCCAGGCGAATGTCGAGATGTTCCTTTTGAGGAAATGGATCATATCTCTTTTGAATTCTTCATCCAGTTCGGCTCCGATACCGACACATCTTTTGGGATTGAGTTCGTCAATGTTGACCTGGATGATTGTCTCGCGCATGGGCAAGTCAAGATCCATCTTTCGGTCTAATGGATCGGCTGAAGTTTTGCTCGTGTCGATGACGCATGTTCGGGCTTCCGTCATAAGTTTGCATTCGTTAATATAGCATGTTCGGGACATTATTTGATCGCCTTTAAGGGTGTAGACTCCGGATGGCGTTGGGAATTTTAGGCATTGGTGGTAGGTCGAGACAACGGCCTTCATTGTATGTATCCAAGGTGTCCCGAGGATGGTATTGTAGATCGCCGGCCTGTCGAGGACCAAAAATTTTACCATTCTTACAAGTCTGCCGACGTAGATTGGTATTTTAACGGTTCCCGTGGTCATGGTCTGTTCGCCTGTGAACCCAGTGAGCGGTTCAATGTTTTCTTTGATCTCGGAGTCCGGGAAATCCATGTCTCTCAGTGTCTGTATGAATATCACGTTTACCAAGCTGCCGGTGTCGATGAGGATTCTCCCAACAGCAACTTCTCCGATAAGCAAGTTGACGACTAAAAGATCGTTATGCGGCCTGTGGAGTCCTTCCGTATCGGCCTCAGAGAAGGTTACCGATATCCCGCCTGCTATAAATCGGTTCTGCCGCCGCGCCGCAGTCACTTCTCTGTTATGCTCTTTGATTGCCCGAACTGAATACTTGCAGGATTTGAGGGCTCCCATAATCATGTTAACGCGCTTCCGGACTTGCGGGATGTTCTGATTTTCAGGCTGGTCCTCCCGATCTCGTTTCGGTTGCTCCATGTTGGATGTGACATTCGTTTGTCCCGGATTTCCGGCGTTGTTCTGCCGACGACCTCCGTTATTATCATTACGGCGAAATTTGTTTCCAGGCCGGAACGCTGCTTCGACCGGAACTTCGCCCTTTCTGTATTTCAACAAGAGAAGATCTTTGAGGTGTCGACACTCTTCGGTGCTGTGACCCTCTCTGTTGTGAAATTGGCAGAACGGTTCTGCGCTGGAGGTCGGCTCGTTTGAATCTTTGGGTCGGATCCATGTATTCCAGTGTTGTTGTGGTTGAATGGCACTAAGTTGTTGTGTCGCAGTTCGTCTTTCAAAGTGAGTTCGGTTTTCACGGTATTCCTCTTTTGGCTTGTCTTTGGATGTGACTTGCTTCGAAAGGGCATACTGCTTATCCTTCGCGGCCACCTCTTCTTGTTCGAGTATGTAGACGTGCGATTTGTGTAAGAGGTCCTCCAGAGTGTTCGGCCAGTTGCGTTTGATCTCTTTGTGAAAATCTGACTTGTACCATGCCGCCTTGTAGAGGGCTTCGATCGCGGCTTCGTCATCGATGGTACAGTGAGACACTATTGCTTTGATCGGTTCATGAAATCACGCAATGGTTCATCGCTTTTCTGCTCGAGGGCCCATAGGTCGGCGTTCCGAGTTTTATGCTTGATGAACATGGTGAAGCGCTTGAGAAACTTGGTAGACAGTTCGATATAATTGTCTACCGAGGGTGCATCTAGCTTTGAGAACCAGTCGAGCGCGGTTCCGCTGAGGTTCTCCACGAAGAGTTGGCATGTGGCGGCATTTTTTTCCTCCTTGGTGTCAAATCAAAAACGGTTCATCATGATTCCGAACGAGGTCATTAAATGATGAGGGTCGGTATGTCCATCGTACGGTGTGATTTTTATCTTTTCCAAACATCGAACTGGTGTGTTGACGATCAATCTCGGGTGCCGAGCTGGTGGCCTGATGGAACTTGGATTTCATATCTTGAAGTTGGGCTCTGACACTCTCGAAATTTTGATCCAGAGATGCCTGATCGGTGATATGTGTCCCCTGGCTATCGGCGGATCTTAATGCGGGAAATCGAGCTATTGTGCTTTGGTTTCGATTTAGCTCGGTGATAAGGTTTCGACGAAGAGGGGGCGTTACTTCATCGGGTCGGAAAGGCGATGGGTTCTGTCTGAGTTCACCGAGCTGGTCTCGAAGTTCCGTCTGGTTTGCGAACAAATAGTCGAATCTTTCATCGTTCCTTTTGGAGAGTTCGGTGAGTTGTGTTGCCAAGGCCATCAAGAGAGTGGTTTGATTGATTGGAGCCTGGGTCGCAGTAGCAGTGCCTGGCGGAATAAGTGATGGATCATCGTTGTTTTCGGTCGGGTTGTGATTTTCCGGGTTAAGACTGTCGAGTCCGTCATTATGGGTACCGTTTTCGCCGAGCGTGGAACCGCTGCCATCAAGTATCGTCGTTTCGGTCATCGTCGGGCTTTATCGAAGGCAACTCGGAGGTCGGCTGTTAACCACAAGGTCGGAGGCCCCCTCATTCTAGCGCCAATTGTTGATTGTAGAAATCACACAAGGATAAAAAGAGTTGAAAGATCGATCGGGATCTCGTTTTTATTAAATCGAACTCGTCGGAGTTCACAAAATGTTTTTAGATCGGTAAATAAGATTGAGATCGGAATTTCAAGCTCTCACTTTCTCTCTCTAAAATGTGCTGTCAATTCCTTCTCTCTAAAATCTCGTCTCCCCCCCCCCCAAATGTAGTCGGAAACTCCTTATTTATAAGCTTCTTCGGCGGCTTAGACCTTTCCCCGAATCCAGGAAAAGTTCCGCGAATCCCGGATTAAAAAACTAATTAATCTTTCTTTTCCGTATTTTCTGTAAAGTTTCACGAATCCCGGAAGTGGGTTTTGATTACGATGGGTTGATACCAACGAGCTCGGTATGCCGCGAGTCGGCAATCGCTTGTTGTCTTTATCTTTACCGATCTCGAACCATCGTCGATCGGAATCAACTGGACCGATCTCGGTTCGAGATGAGGACTCGATTTTACGTTTAAAACTGTTAATGCCAAGTTTGGCTTTTACCGAGCTCGATGGTTGATCGGTTTATGCACTTTATTACCGATCTTGAACCGTCGCCGATCGGAACTAATGCACTGATCTCGGTTCAAGTTCGGTATTCACGGATCCTTACCGAACTCATCGGTTAACAGTCTCTCGTGGACTTTTCTTTCGAGTTTGGAGGTCGGCAACCGTTTCGTGGTCTTTCCTTCTGGGTTCGAACCGTCGTCAACCGGGATCATTTGGGCCGGTCTCGGTTCAAACCGGGCTAAACCGGGAAGTGCTAAACTCACCACCAACAGTAACTACTACTAGGATAACCGTAGTAATTCTTGAACTAATACGTGAAACAAACCCCGACTTCTGGAAGTGATGTATTTATTAGATTAAAGGTCGACGCGGCTTCGGCTCGTTGCTCTAATGATTCATGATAACTCGACGGATCGCATGGCCTTTGTGCTGGCGACGCATCATTCAAATTTTTGTCTTATCAACTTTCGATGGTAGGATAATGGCCTAACATGGTGGTAACGGCTAACGGAGAATTAGGGTTCTATTCCGGAGAGGGAGCCTGGGAAACAGCTACCACATCCAATGAAGGCAACATGCGCGCAAATTACCCAATCCTGACACGGGGAGGTAGTGACAATAAATAACAATACCGGGCTCAATGAGTCTGGTAATTGGAATGAGTACAATCTCAATCCCTTAACGAGGATCCATTGGAAGGCAAGTCTGGTGCCAACAGCCGTGGTAATTCCAGCTCCAATAGCGTATATTTAAGTTGTTGTAGTTATAAGAGTGGTATATTCATAGTGGGTTAAGTATCACAAAGAAGGAGCCACGTAGTGGGTTCGCTACCCGGATAATTGAAGAAGGAGTCATCGTCAGAGCTCAGATTTCTGAGATTTCTGATTATCAGAGGTGTGGATTTTTTGCGATATTGGTTTTGAGTGTTTAGTTGCTGTAAATATCAATAGTTGGTCTATCACACAAGTTAAAAGTGTGTTTTCCATTTTCCGATTTGCTTGATCTTTACCTTAACTATAGTTCTCAATGAAGCCTGCGTTGCTAAACCTAGAAGATTCCAACCCCCAAGTGAAGTTAATTATGTTTATGTTTTTGATTTTCAGTGCAGCTGTAGATGTTTTACTTGTCTACGACGTGACAAGGCAGGCGACATTTGAGCATGCAACAACATGGCTAAGGAAACTAAGGGAACACGCCAACCCAAACATAGTGGTGATGCTTATAGGGAACAAGTGCGATTTGCGTCACTTAGTAGCAGTGAAAACAGAAGCAGCTAAAGCCTTTTTTTAGAGAGAGTCTCTCTATTTCATGGAGACATCAGCTCTAGATGTAACCAATGTTGAAAACGCCTTCACTGAAGTGCTCACCAAGATTCACAAGATGGTGAGCTAAAGAAGCGTGTATGAGGAGGTGGTCCTTGCTAGCGAAGGTTTACTACCTCCTGAACTTGTGCTTGCCCCAAAAAAATTATTGTGGCAAGCACTGGAAGACGAGGATAATATGTGGATGGATATGAATGGTAATAAAAGTTTGGAAGTATTACGGTGTGAGAGTCTGAATCATGGGCGGATTAGTTGGGGAACTTTGTCTCTAACTTGTACTATGTGGATCCACTGAAAAGAGTTTATGGATTGGGCAAAGAAACAGGAACAGTCAGCCGGAGGACTTATCGAAGATGTGATGGAATTAGATTTCAAGGGATTAGCAACCAAATAAATCTTCATCAACCATGTGATTAATACACGTGGTGAATCAGGTACAACCTTAGTTGTTTATGTTGATGAAGCTTTAACTATGTGGGAAAAAATGATTGAGGAATATGGAAGCTCGTGCAGAGTACACTCTGCTGGCGAGCAAGACATTGAGAGTGAGTTTGTTTGACTACATACTATACTCTTAAGAGAGAGTATAGGGATCCTTCTAAGGGTAAGCCTAGAAAGACGAAAAAGACTACATGGACTAAGTGTGAGAGACCTATTTTGTGGTCTCTTACTTGGAAAAGAGTAATATTGGATGAGACTAAGAGAATCAGCAACGTGCATGATCTATGCATGATCTCACTGCAAGAGGTTCCTATGCTTAGAGTGATGGGTTGATAGACCAACCTTTTGACGACGAGTTCAATGACATTCACTATGTGATTTGTTTCTTAAGAATTAGGTATTTCTCCTATCATTTCTTGCATTGAGTGTGACTGTACACTCATCAAGAACGAGTCTCATGGAACCTGTCCCAGTTGTCCTCATAAAGCTGAGAGGCATTTCAGCTGGTGGAATAAGGTATGTGAAACTGAACGTTAATGTTAATTATAATTACTGAAATCACCAGTTTAATTTTTCCATTTTCGTTAGAACGTGGCCAATCCAATTGAGAGGTATGGAAAAGAGGATCCACGGGGATTTCGAGCGAGGCGGCTGCTGGAATTCAAGCATTTCGAGAAGATTTGGTTTGATACTCCTGTGATTTGGTTTTCTGTCTCCCTTGTCTAAATAAATGATAAATGAAGCTTGGTATCAGTTATGAACAACACATATTTTCTGGTCATTACAGACTCGTATGATGTATTGGACATACTAATCTCGGCCCTGGCATACTATTCCCCGCCCATTTTGCGGCATAAACTTTAGAAGTTAATTTTGGAACTATGATCAATTGATATATACGAAAGTTTTGGCCAATGTTTTTTCTCCTATGACTTGTATGCTTTTTGGTTTTCGACGATGGACCTTGTAAAAAAAAAAAAGCGTTTTAATTGATTTTTTTGTAGACTATAATCTCCTAGCATTTTCTCATGAACTGACTAAGTTAGGACTTCTCCGTAATCTCCTAGCATTTTCTCATTCTAGTTTTGCTGCAGATGTTGCTCTGCTCCCCCCACGGTATAGTTTTAGACTTCAATCATGAAGTTGTTCAATCTTCATCTTCGGGACATTTTGTCATTGCAACCGAAGGAATCTAAATCTACCCATGAAATTACTAAATCAAATTCAATTACTAATCCATCGTATCCCACCAAAATTATATTTCACATATACTTGATGTTTGCCCATCACTAGATAGCATATTAACTTTCCGCTCAAGTGAAGAGCCACTTTCGTAACCCTTAATTATTTCAAATATGTTGATTCTTTTCACCATTATCTTGAATTGATTTCTAAACTATCAAGTGGTTGCTAACTTCATTTTGAAATAAATGTATTAATTTGGTCTCAATATTATATGAACAGTGGGCAAAAACGGTAACCGAAAAAACCAAACCGAAGCGAATATAAATTAGATGATTCGGTTTGATTTCGGTTAAATTTTAAAACCCATTTGGTTAACATGAATTAATTACCAAAAGTCGTATATATGTGAAAAAAAAAAAATAACTGACTAGTCGTATATATGTGAAAAAAAAAAAATAACTCACTATATCTAAAAACTGAAAAAAGTCAGATTGTCTAGTAACTAACTTGAAAAACAAAATCATAGAAGTCCCTTTTTCCTTAAAAAGCGATTCCTTTTCCGAATCTTTTGAAATATGTTTGGTCTCTTTAACCTCCTTACCCTTACCAATGATGAACATAACTGATATATCACTCACAAACATCATTACAACATATGACCTTTGCCCAATTTATTCACTTTTAGTTCGTTATTATGGCAACCAATACCAATAATACTATCACTTTTCGTCACCAGGCGATTTAACATTCCCACTAGTCCACTACATTACTAATTTAGAAACTTCTTTTTTCCTTTGTTCAGCAACATAGGCGGTCTTCAAAATAAGTTCTTGAATTTTATTTTCAAACTATTAGACTTAGGTTATTAAGAGGCAGGCTCATAACCAAACCCAATAAAATTAATAGGCAGAATCTATCCAAAAGCTAATTTATGAGTATGGGCTGCCTTTACGACTTTACAAGGTATAAGTTAGTCCCATTCCTAACCAATGTGAGATATTTAACAATGGCCCTTTATGTCCACGTCGTTGGCGAGTAGTACTTAATTTGTGCTTCTCTAACCGGACGTCGCATGTACAAAGATCAAAATACTATGATACTACTTGATAAGAACCTATCCCATATTAGGTTCCCAACCAAGCCAAGTAAAGTCCTATATGAAGAACCCATCCAAAAGCTAGCTTAAAAGCGGCGGCTAGTATTCGTGCAGCTGGTATTTTGGGCCTCTGCCGTTTCACTCATATCCATTCGAACTTCGCATATCTAAAGATTGAACTGCTCTGATACCACTTGATGAGAACTATACCAGGCCGATAACCAAGCCAAATAAAACTCATAAGTCATAAGCATAACGCACCAAAAACTTAAGAGGCTCATGTGACTTTCTAAGGCATCAGTTAGTCCCACTTGTAACAATATGAGATATTTAACATTATCATCTCTTTTATTAGACAACAATGTCCACGGCGCTAGCGACTGTTACTAGGGCGACTAGTATTTTGAGCTATCATGTTTCACTCCTCTCTCTTTTGCTATTTTCCAGCCTAACATCACATATCCGAGGATCAAACTGTTGTCGTAAACCTATCTCATACTAAGAACATCATTTGTTAAATTAGTTTTCATAAAAAATAAAAAAAAGGTGATAGTTGGGTTAAAAACTTGATTGTTCTTTTTGTCTTTTTCGCTTGCGGTTACGATACTTGATTGTCAATTTTACCGCTATTCAACTAATTATTCATGAGCGTATCAAATCTACCTTATTTCACAGTAAAATATGTATGGATGCTTTTAAAAAACTAATCATCAAACACTTGACCGCTTTTTTTGTTTTTATTTTTAAATTCCATAAAGGACGACCTTCATATTTGCATATGATTATCATTTACTGTTCATAAAGCCTAAAGGTATACATTCTCCTTATCTTTTAAAAACTCTTTTAAAAACTTTAAAAAGTGTGATAAAATAATAATTTGAATGTTTTTTTTTAATAAAGCTCTTAACAGAAAATTCCATAAATTTATGGGTGCGCAAACAACCTAATTTGGGTACCAAAGTTCTAAGACTACTGCAAATCCATTTCGGTCTAAATCATTAAACTATGTAATATTTTTGATGTATTTCGTCAAAAATGTTGACCGATGCTAAACTAACTATGAAACAATTCACACGGACCCGTTGGTCACTTGACAAGTTGATGCAGCACATCTTCTATTGTTTAAGGTTTTCGTATTGTCGAACATTTGGTGGGCTTTCTTGTTCGACAAGTCATGTTTTTAATTGGGTTTTCTTTTCCTTTTTCTATTTCGTTAGGGTTTTTGTTGGTGTTACGTCTTGTCACCTCTATTATAAATAGGGCTAGTCGGAGTCTTTGTCGTATCTTTGAAAATCAATAAAAAACCAAAAAGAGGAAAATCAAGTTTCCTATAAAATCTTTTGTGTGCAAGCCCTGAGAGGAGGACTCTTGAACCATTGTCTTAGTCGTCTTCCGACGTCTAAGCCAAGAACCGAGTTTGTTTTCGTCAACGAATTTCGGAACCAATCTTGTTAATTAAGCTTCCGCTTTCTATCACAAGTGCATGGTGGCACGATGATATATATTGGTTTAAGAAGTAAGGGCGTAAACTCGAGACAACCTCGGATCATTGTCAGCCCTAGCTAGAAGCTAAGAAAGCATGTGCTTCCGGCCCTAAATTGTTTAATAATGTTTTCGGCCAATTTTACCAAAAGAGATTCAGCCTCGAATTCAAGTCTAGTATATGCAAACATTGCACTCGATTTCGGTCAGGGTGCTTTATTCGTAGTAAATTTATAGGAAACGTCTAACCAAGAGACTTACTCACTCTAGTCGAGCCGTTTGGGTGAAACATAAATATCAAATGTGAATCTTGAAAACCTATGAATAATGGTTTGCTTCATATGTCGAAAAGGAATCGTGTTTTAGATAGGATCCTAAGTTTTTTTTACTTAGCATCTTCAATCATTTTGTCCTACAAAGGTTAAACGGACGTCCATATATGCGGGGCATGTGTGTATATATTATAGTGCGGTGCGAATGATTGATATTCTAATTGTTTTTACCTCAACTTTTAACTCGCACTCATCATTTCCAAGTACAAATCCCTAGGTAGTCTAGAAACTCTAACCAAACAAGCCATACCGACAAACACCTTTGCGTTTTAAGGTGTTCATTTTATTATACTCACTTTTCTTGAAATAAAAAGAAGGATTGATTTTCTTCATATAAATATGGTTACTCTAACCGATTAAAGAGTGCGAAAATTAATGATTAAAGGTGTTCGTTGTTTTATACGCACTTTCTTTGAAATAAATATGGTTTCATTTCGGATTTCAGGTTTAATTTTTGAAGAATATAAATGATACATATCAAACAGATACAAATTACATATGTTACTGTGTATTGAATAGGAAGTCAAATAGGAGATTGTGTTTTTAGATTATTGATATATATACGTTATAATTTACTTTTGAAACATAAAAAACATTACTGTTTCGTAAATTTTGAATTACAATAAAACATCAAGCAGTAGTGATTTAGTAGTTAAAGGTTTCATTTTGATACTCTTTTTGGCAGAGTTCGTGCTCTTCCACTGCGATTTTAATCATCATTGGCCACACGTAGACACATTTAATGGCTAGAAAACCCGGATTTATGTGGGTTTTGTAGGATTAGTCAGGGGTTCGATATGAAATTCCTTCGATTAACAAAAAAAATTTGCAATCGTATTCAATAGGAAGACAAATACGAGATTCTGTTTTTAGAAAATTGATAAACGTTTTAATTTACTTTGACAAATATAATTATTTGTGGTTTCGTAGTTTTTATTAGAAAAAAAAAAATCAAACGGTGGTAGTCAAGTAGTTAAAGGATTCACTTTGATGCTCTTTTTTTGCAGAGTTTGAGTTCTTACACTACAATTTCAATCATTTTTGGCCATCTATAGACACAGGCAAAAAAAACCCGGATTTCTATGGATCTTCTGGGATTAATCTGGGTTTTGATATGAAATTCCTCCGATTAACAAAAAAAATTGGAATCGTATTCAATAGGAAGTCAAATACAAGATTATGTTTTTAGAAAATTGATAAACATTTTAATTTACTTTGACAAATATAATCTTTTGTCGTTTCGTAGTTTTTAAATTAGAAAAAAAAAATCAAATGGTGGTGGTCAAGTGTTAAAGGATTCACTTTGATTATCTTTTTTGGCAGAATTTGAATTCTCCTACTATCATTTCAGTCATTCTTGGCCATTTATAGACACATTTAGTGGCAAGAAAATCCGGATTTCTATGGATCTTATGGGATTAGTCAAAGTTGACATAAAATTCCTCCCATTAACATTTTTTTTTTTTTTGCAATTGTATTTTTTTCCCCGCATAGATACTTTTTTCGGTTTTACCGCATAGATACTCTTTATATCTTAAAAATAGAACATACCGTATCTTAGTATGTTCTACCGTATTACAGTACCATTTTCACACTTATTAAAAATTAATTTAAAATACCATATATTTCATCTTGCTTTAATTTAGAACGAACCAAAAATTAGTGTCAAGTCGAACGTGTTTTCTATCTCGTAATCACAAAAAAAAACGTTTGTATTTTTTTTATAAATAGCATAATATGACATAGTAATTAGCATAGTATGACATTTTATTCTATGTATTTCTAAATAGAATGACGTACTATATATTGTTAGTTAACAATACTATTCACCAATTTAAAAAATTCAAGTCCGTTTTTGTGCATCAACTTGCATTGGAATCAGTCATAATCGTGGAATTTATGCTTTTTGGCATGAAAACATTCAAGAAATATGATCTCCTCTGCATTTACCGGCTGAAACCTCCTTATCTAAAGTTATAAACACCGATAATCAAATAAGTCAGATAGTGTATCAACTGAAACCACCTCATAATTCATCGGAAGGATGTTATTGTTGTTGAAGAAAAAGGCCAAAACGATTTTGCCTTAGGCAGAGCCGGGCTTTTAAGCAAAGTTGATTAAATAATAACACTAAATAATATAAATGTTTAGGTAAGTGAATCAACTCAATATATTGAATCCAATGGAAGACAAAAGACAATAACTCCTTTTTATAACCCGCCGGTCTTATCTTTCATCACATGCTTATCAAATTTAGTGGCTTGTCTTTTCCCATCCATGTCTACGCCACGTGTATGCATAATGCATACATGATACATAAATTTGTGTATTTTAATTAATTAGTTCATTCTTGTTTTTTTTGGGAAATTGCAATGAATATTATATTTGGAGAACCATATTAAAAATTTAACCAAATATTATTTTATTAAATTCATATTATCATATATTCTCAAAAACCCCATCATACAAACTTTTAACTGATTGTGATTGTGAGGGTTAAAATCTCGGTCCAGTAAATTAGACTCAATAAACCTATGTTAAAAAAGTCCGGTAAAGTCAAAGAAACCAAACGAATTGTCAAATGAGTAACGAGGTGATGAGACGAGCTGAAAGACCCATCGGAGTGAACATCTACAATCAAAGAGGATTAAATGCAGAACCGTTAGTCAACCCCGCCGATACCAAAGACTCGTTCAAACCGGTGTGTTAAGTCGCCTAAACGTAACGGCTAGAGCCTCGGACTTAAAGATCATTCATGGCGAATCAGACAAAGTAAACTGAGACATTAAACACGATCTCATAGTATAAAACAAGGACAAGGACAAAAAACCAAGGACCAGATTCCAATCCTCAACACCACTCTCAACTACAATTTAGCTATAGACTCAAATACTTGTCTTTTCTTTGTTCTTGTTCTTGTAAATCTCTTCTGAGAATCGAAATCCCAATCCAGTTTACTTCCCAAAACCCTTGTCCAAAACGTTCTCGAATCTTGTCTGTTCTCATCGAGCAACAAACTCTCTGTTTATTGCTCGATAGTCTCTCAATTCTTCTTTTCTTAAAGATAACCCAAATACCCCTCTATTTTCATTATTTACAAATTTTGACCGTTGTATTTCCAGCTACAATTTTTTGATAACCTTTTTTGATGACCGTTGGGATCCCTTCTTTCATTTTGGCAAATCAATCAACCATGTCTTGTTTGATTGCAATGTGGCTAGACAAGTATGGGCTCAAACAAATTTTCCTTTCCCGAGTGATGGGTTTGAGAAGAGGTCGGTATATGAGAACATCAATTATGTTTTGGACTATCAGGAAAATAGCTCCATTCCACAAGAAATTAGCTGTAGCTTTCCATGGATAGTGTGGCAAATCTGAAAAAATCGGAACATCTTTTTGTTTGAGGGGAAAACTTTTACGGCAAAGGAAATTGCATATAAGATTTGGGAAGATACAGACCAGTGGTTTAAAGTTCAAAGCTCAAATTCAGGGGAGCGGAATGATAATATGGGTAGCTCTCAATCATGTACGCGGTGAGAAGCTCTAGAATTTGGATTCTTGAAATGTAACATTGGAGTGTCATGGTCAAGACACAAGAAAATTGGGGGGGGGGGGGGGGGGGGGGGGGTTGAGGGG